>MNCI01015561.1:1234314-1344643 GCA_015680685.1 Gnetum montanum
CTGTGATGTCTTCGTGGTGGTTCCCTACTTTCCCTACGTCCTTGCCCTTATCCTAACTCCTCTCAACCTTCTTGTCGAGGCATTTCATCTCTGTTACTTTTATTTTCCCCGTTATGCTCTCGATGGTTGCGCCCAGATGTGGAAGGAGAGTGTGAATGGTGAGCTGTAGGAGAAGAAGAAGGGGATCCATCACCGTGGCGATGTTTCTTACCTTTTCTTCGGCTGCTTCGGCCCCGATCGTTGTGACGATCCAAGTGTCTGTCATTAGTGTGAGTAGTTGTTCCTGCCGTGAACAGTTGGTGCTCACGGGGATCAGAGCCTGTAGCATGTACAGTTGATCGAAGGCCCTGATGCTTTACCTCTTCACCAGAGTGAGGAGGAGGAACATCATTTTCTACGAAACCCATTGTGAGGGGTTCCTCGTCTCCTATTTCACTAATGACGTGGGAAACCTTGCCCTTCAACAGCGAATGTTGGCTCTCCTACCTTGCATCTCGAATACGTTGGGCATTTGTGGGATGATAATCCCTTATGTCATAATCATCCAAAACGTATTCCGCAAACAGTTCTTGCATGCCAGTCTGTGCTAAGGCACGGAAAAGCATGTTAGGGGCAGATCTATCTGGGGGTAACATGATGTTACCTTGCAGATCTCTCCATCGTAGTTGTTCATCGTGATGAAAGATAAAAGTAAAGTCAGGGACATACTCATCAGGCTGAGTATATGTGACCTTAGATTGTTTAGGACCTGGCTGATCTAAGTTATGCATCTGATGCTGACCTTCTCCTGTGTTGTCCCTAGGTGAGTTGATTTCGTGAGAAGAAGCCATTTCTAATGGTGTGCAATTTCTACCGTTATTGATGTTCTTAGTAACTGATTAACCCTAAGGTCCGTTTAGGCTCACAACGATGTGAGTGATATCCCTTATGTTCAATTGGCGTGAAAACACTTTGTCCCCGGCAGCGGCGCCAATGATGAGTGACGAGGCACCCCTACACTCAACCATATGAATACGAGCGTGCACGCGCGATCCGGTCAAACTCCGCAGACTAAATGCCTTAACACCACAAGAAACACTTGGGGTTAATCGTTCGTTGTCTTCCCAGGCTTGCTTGTAAGTGTCACAGTGTATGGTTAAGCAAGTCTGAGCTATGTGATTTTTTTGGTATTTTCAGTTTTATCGCCTAAGCTATGGGAGGAAGGGTTGAGAAACTAAGCTAACTCTAAATAATGTCCTAAGTCTAAATTAACTAGCGTCAACATCCAGTCCCACTTACCGGACACACCCTGAACTATGCAACTGTGGCTTACCAAACGCTAATCGTTACTGGGATCACCACACATAACGCAAGTGCTCGAAGTGGTCGTACTGAGGCACCTATTTAGCTTAAGTGTGATAAGCAGCCGATTCCTTGATTAGCCGTACACATCCATAGATGCTCGTAATCAAGTCATACTTGTACGCACTAGGAAAGCAGTAAATAAATAACAATAAATAAAACCACATGCTGCAAGGTTTATCCAACCAAGTTCATCTTTATTGCCGTACACAACTTAGGTTCAGGTTACAAGCTGCTCGAATAAAGAGCTGTTCACTCTAGGACTCCTACTGCGGGCACATGGGAAAAATTCTAACTCTGGAGTGATCAATCTGCCAAAGCTTCGCTACTTCTAGCCAAGATTGGGAAATAAGGGGAGTGCCACCTCTTATTTATAGATATGACGGCGGACCGCGATATCGCGTACGCAATATCGCAGGGAAAGACGCGATATCGCGGCACTGTGCATGTCGCATCTCATCACCAACTAATATAAACAAGTATAGGTAAACTAGTATAAATAAAATCATCTATATATATTATACAATTATTGTAGCAAACTTTATAGAGGTGTAGAATAAGAATTAGGAAAAGGAAGAATATAGGTAGAAGCTTGAACTCAATATGCCTAATCTTCTAAATTAGCAAAATGATTATCCTATGCAATTCTACTATGAAAAGGTTTAGAATTTGAAATCTTATTGTAACTTTGCAAAGAGAATGAAGGAAGAATCCTCAAAGAGTCAGTGTTCTTGACTCTAGATAATGCAATAAAATTAGACCTGTGACTTCTTTAATATTATATCAATAGTGGCCTTATCAAGTGTCATTCCTTGAGATTTATGGATAGTCATGGCTCATGCTAAATGCAACAATAATTGACATGATGCTCCTTGAATCACAAGTAAAATCAACACATGATGAGGGTTATGATTATCAAATGGATATCTGATGTAGGATTCAAAATCGATAACAACATAAGATGGTAATACATGTGGTTGTTTCTTAGGATGATACATAATATTGTGAACCATGCTAGGTTCACCATTTACCAATCCTACTTCTAGCCAAAGGTTAACTATGAGCATAACCCTTGCACCTTCACTTATAAGCAAATATCGCTTAATATCATCATTGTTAGCATCTAAGATTCTAAATCCATGGGAATCTCTATCTACTATGCACACAACAATAGGTCTTTACATATTTTGCAACATCTTCTTGTTGTGTGATTGGACTTTCTTCTTTGTATCATACAAATACATTGAGTATTCAAAATCATATGATCCATTGGAAGTTAATGGAAGATTCATTCGAGAACCCAATAATTGATAGTCTTTGTCAAGGCCTTTTCTCTCTTTGACATACATTCACATTTTCCTAAATCTATGTTGTTTAGGATTATTTGCAAATTGATGATAAACTACATCTAACATAACAAATGTATCAAAGAATTGTCAAATCCCTACAATATCTAGATTCCTAGATACATAAGGCACAACATTAAGCAAAGGAGGAAGTTGACCTGTATCTCTTATAAATATAACTAATCTTCCTCCAAAAACTTCATTATGATGTTAAAAAAATATTTCTCTTAATCTTTTATCAATGCTCTATAATAATCTTCCCCTCACAAAACTCATTTTATCAATGATTTTATATCTCACATGGGAAAGCCAATATTGTATACTTATTTTTAAAAAGGCATAAAGTTCTTTGTACACATCTATTCCAAGGCTCAAAATGAAATGAATGATGGCTACATTAACATTATATGTAGCAACTTCTGTGGGTGTTATGACAAGTAAAGCATTATGTTCTTCATAATAGTGCTTTATGAAATCATTTTGAATTTCAATAATGATTGGCAGAAGCTTAAGCTATTCCCTCACACACTCATCAAGGAAGCAGAAAGTTGGTACCGGTCTTTGGAACCAGAATCAATCAGAAGATGGAGTATGATGCTTGAAATCTTCAATGACAAGTATCAAACTTACTCTAGAGTGGCGAATCTGAGACGTCAAATCCAAGGGTGGAAGCAAGGTAATCATGAGCCCTTGGATGCAGCCATGAGCATGTACTATTCATTGTTACATTGGTGCCCTGGTCATGGCTACTCTCAACAGGCATAGCTTTGCCATATCATTGATGGGCTTGGCATTGAAATGAGAAAGACCCTTGGCGTGTATGCCCATGGATGATTATCAAAACTGAGGGTCCATCAACTGCAGCGCCTCATTGAGCAAGTGGCCAAAGAAGAGGGGGAACTCAAAAAGAAGGAGAGTGCAAAAGAGTTCAATTGGGATCCCTCCCTCAAAAAGAGGGAAGTCCGATTTTGTGAAGATGAGGAGGAATCACCACTGGAAGCAACAGTGAACCAAAAAACCTTACCATTGCACAAGTTTGCATCTAAAATTTCAGAAAAGGTTGATAAGATGTGGGACTCTTTGGACAAAAAATTCCAAAGTATGCTAAAAATTGCAGAAGAGTCCAGAGAACAAGGTAATGATCGTGATCGGCGTAGGAAGAAGGAAGCTGAACATGCCCATCATAAGGGTAAGGGCAAAGTTGTTGTAGTAGAACAGGTTGCAGACTCTGATATGGAGGAAGACAATGAATGTGGCATATTCCAGTATGAACATCCTAAAGGGTGTTGTCCTATGGTGTCACATCTTCAAGAGTCTAAGGTGTATGCATTGAATCCTCGTTTGGCACAAAGGCAAACACCCCAAAGGTTGCCTTACCCACAAGGCAACCCAAGGCAGTTCCACTAGCAGCAAGGGTATTATCCAAGTGGAACGCCACCACAGCCATATGAATACTTCAAACAATGGTAGCAACCACAAGCGAGGGGAATGCCACCACCAAGGCAGCAATACCCTTATAGACAGCCAGATCCCTATGGGTACTACGTTCAGCAACCAGTCTCTCCACGGGACTCTTCTAGTCATGCCACATTCCAAAATTATTACCACCCCCTAGAATATTTTTGACCATAATCTCCATCACCCAGGGGGAAGATCCCACATCTCTACTATCCTCCATCACCTTCTCCTGCCACTCCTCCACAACATCCCACTCAACTACCACCTGCTCCACCTATGTAGGGAAAAATTCCACCACAGCCACAGCAATGCCACACTACGAGGGCTATCAACATACAACCAGCTCCTCAGCCGAGTGGGCTGGAAGCCAAGCCACAGAGACGTCCCTTCTTCCAACCCAATAATGTACGCATGCCTTCACACCCACCTATGGCTGGTGCCTCTAAACCTCAAACTGCCTCCACTGTTCCATCGCTCAAGCAGCCTTCAAATCAAATGCCCTCCAACATACAAACGGTCATGCTCACGCATGCCATGAATGACTAGATAAAGGCAGGTCACCTTCCCCGAAAATTGACTGATCCGGGAAGTCCCCTCATCCATCTTCAGGTGGCAAGAAATGAGCCATGTACAAGAACTAGAACCTGCCCCCATTAAATAAGAGCAACATTAGGCTCGAACTAGCAGACCAGTCCATCATTGTTCCCTTGGGAGTGGTGGAGGACATTGTGACCACTGTTTGCAGGTGGTCCTATCCTACTGATTTCCTTGTCATTTATGTAGAGAATTACAAGGGGACCTTCCCAATCATAATGGGAAGAGCCTGGCTAAGCATGGTGGATGCAAGACTAGGACTTCGAGATCTTTCCCTTGAAATTTCAAAGGAAAATCCTTCTAGAAAGATCGAGAAGAAGCATGTTCCATGCATCGCGTATAGTGACTTAGGGTGCAACTGTGTGCAACAGTTATGGTCCGCTAAGCGGACATCCATTCAAGCATGCAGTCGGTGTACCGACAAATCGCCAGTTTAACAGTGCTTGTACGCAGCAGCCACCAATCAAGAGGGCACCCAATGGCTGACATCTAATCCTGCTAATAGCACTCTGTGCATGGAACCATATAAGGAGCTTGTAAGCACCCACATAGAAAGCATGGACCATTTGGAAGAGGTTCATCAACAAGTGTCCATTGTTGATGACCATGGTGACTAGGGAAAGTTGCAAATCCCTGAAAGCTTCAACCAAGAGCCCTTGGAACTCAAACCTTTTCGTGGGCTCCACCTAACTAGGGATACTGCCTCATCATCACCTGGACAACCTCGTTCCATCTTCTGCATCTCCTCCTTTTCGCCCAGTTGTGGGGGAGACCTTCATCCATGCTAACCCATTCCACTACGCTCCTCACTCTTTTTGGAATTTTTTTTTACACTTTTTTGTTTTTCAACATCATTCATACGTTTGCCAATTCTTACTAATTTTTCTTTTCTTTTGTTATTTTTCCATTTCTTTGTTGTTGTTGTTTATCTATAAGTATATGTGTGTTTAATTTTCAATTTTTTACTAATAAGCCATCTTATTGTTATCAGGTTTGGCGCGGATGGTTTTCGTTGTGATGGGTCACTGAAAATAGCCACTTATTTTACCTCACTCCTATCCTCACATGGGTGTTCTTGGTTTTTGCTTCTACTTTCACCTCATAATATTGGCAGTGAGTCCAAGTCATCCACCCATTCATCCACTCTATGGTTTTCCAACTCTTGGAAACATGCAACCCCATTTCACTTAAAAACATTAAAATTAATGTGTAACTTGTGTAGTTCCTAAACTCAGGGATGATCCAATGGTTTAAATCGAGTGTGACTTCAAGGGGAATGCAACATTTGTTGTCCTCTTCTACCCCTTGGGCGGTGGGAGTGCCCTTATGGATTTCTTTCCACTCCAAGTCCTTCTCTACAAGGAAGCCCCTTGGCAGTTTGACCTTGCATGGTGTGGTCCTCATCAAAAATAGAAAAAAGAAAAAAAAGAAAAAAAAAGCATGAGGATTCAAAGCACACCCCTTGCTCAAATGCAAGCATATAAGCATGGGTCTTTGCATGGTGTGGTTCCCACAAAATAAAAGAAAACACAAGGATAAAATCTTAACCATGTGGGAATTCAAAGCACACCCTTTAGACTACCTCTCACGGGCCACAAGCACTAGTTATGGGACTCCCTTCATCCCCTCTAACTTGGTCCCATTTCACTTCCTTCCTCTCACGTCTATTGGAGTGTTGGTTCTCTATGGGTGCATTCTTGTACACTTGGGGGCTGGCCGAGTCTTCGCATGTTGTTGCGATGTCACTGGATGTGGATGGTTTTGGGTCTGAACTTAGGCAAGGTCCTATTAAGTCACTTAACCACAACTTCACACGGGGTTTCATGTGATCAATAATTGGAATTCCACTCTCACTCCTCTCTCTCCATCCATTTCTCTCCTTGACTCACCTCACTGGCGATCTTATGTTTTGATCGTTCATCGTGATTCCTTTGAACTTCTCATGCCATGAAAGGTTCTCATGGATGGGTGTATTAACTTACGATCACCATTCCTTAGCCCCAGGGCCCATGGACCTCGGTGTTGGGGATATGCAAGGGCTATGAAGGCTACCGCCTGCTCTAGGGAGGACTTACTTGCATATTCTCGGTGCCGTTTGTTAGTTTCCCATCCTTTTGGTTGTTGGCGGCTTGTTTCCATGTTACCCATCGCTCGATTTCTTTCCTGTGGAGTTCTTTCTCACCACATTTTCCTACTTTTGACTCTTTGTCTAGCTCAACCCTTCTTCCTCTTATCCTCAACCGTGTTCTGAGCCTTTCATGCTCTTCAACCGCTCCAATTTGGCATTTTAAATTCATCTTTTCAGGCATTTTTTGGGCTGGTCAACGGTTGCGACCCCCTACGTATATGGGGCCCCTTATATGTGGCCCCGTCGACGCAGCCCTAACTTCCTATATATACGCCACTGCGCTTTGAAATTTCATCATTTTGCAAACAAATTGGAGGGAGATTTTGTCATTTTTTCTGCCCAACTTCTTCCCAAGCACCTACATTCCATTGCACGTTCACATCAACCAATCCTTGCCCTTTTAAGCAACCAGAGGTATGCTCTCAGTTGTGGGGGAGGGGGGGGGTGAAGCCTAGGCATAATTAATTAATTAATTAGTTAATTAAGACTTCACACCTCTAAGGGAAGAAATGAAAACAACTGTTTAAATTTCAACTCATCCCTTGTTGTTTTTAGCTTTAACCTATGCATTAACACTCCGGGAGAATTAATGGAATGCCTGTGCCAACAACATAACTTAGTCGAACTGAGAATGTGTATAAGGACCATCTTAAGCTACTTATGCACAGTCTAATGGGTGGTTATGTTTGATTGCAAATGGCACCCAAACCGAGGCATCCACGGGGCGAAGGACCAACACAACCGAGGGACAAGCGCCCACGAACGGGAAGGAGACGAGGCGTGTAACAACTAGAGCACGCGGAGGGCTCTCATGCAACTGGCCCCCTCCTTGAAGGACCTGATGTGGAATCTATCCGTCAAATTCCCAAAGAGGAGATTCCCAGTGAGCAATCGCAAGGGGATGAGACTCCGAGGATAACACCACAGCTTGCGGTCACCTTGACCCAAGCCTGTCTTAATGCTATCAAGCCGCGCGAAGTGTAACGAATGGTCCTCCAAGAGCTAAACTTTGGACCATTCCTCGAGAATGCACCAGAAGATGTGAGGCTTCAACTACAAAACTCTCCAATGTGGCCAATCATCACAACCAGTGGTGAATGGTACTTAGGAGAGACCTATCTCTTCTAGACGAATCGGCAATCGAGGTCCAGGGTAAGAATCAAAGACATTTATGTCTCTTACTCTGCAAAGGCAATAGCGCAAGCTTTGGGATTGCTAGAGACCGAAGCAAATGTGGTGGAGATCCCAAAACAAGCAGACCCTAAGGTAAAAGGGGAGTGGATCCGATGGTGCTATGGGGTAGATCGTAAAGAGTTCGGCACCTTAACCACCGCAGAGAGGGTATAATCAAAGATCACATCTTACCATCTAAACCCAACAATAAGACCCAGTAAAATCATGGCCTTCTCCGCTCGTGCCTGTGCTGCCTTGAGTGGAAAATTTCCAATGAGTCTTCCACATCTAATATTCTTGGAAATTGAAAAGATGTTCGCCGAAAGCGAACATGGAAGATGAGCTCTCCCCTTCCCCTACCTAATCAAAAAATTGTGCAAACGGGTAGGGATAGCACACTACGCCAATGATACACTCTGACACACCCTGATTGCCTCATGGCGTGAAATGATGAAAGATAGGACTCCCACTTCTACGCAGACAGAGGAAGAGTAGCAACCACCTCCGCCACCTGCACAAACAACAAGGTCAGGTTTGCAAACCATTGCAGAACATATCCGTGAAATTTGACAAATGCTCTTAAGCCAACAAGAGTAATCTAGCAGAACTGGTGAAGGGGAAGACCCTTTGGTTTATCACCCTGCAATGAGCCACCTAGAGCAAGTGGCACGATTAGTTAGTTTGTTAGAAAGAGCAGGGCCGATATTCTCCGCCGCCCAAACACAAGTACTAGCAAGAACAAATCCAAGCATCCGAGAGGTAACAGTATCAACCCAACAGTTATTTCCCAAAATCTCTGGGAATGCTACTTCCTTCTCAGTACGCTTGGAAGATGGTGAAGGGGCAATAGTCTTGGTGATGCAACACCAAGGACAAGAGATTGTGGCCAAAGTGATTGCTGATACAATTTCTACAGCTCTCAATGCACCGACGACACCTGTACCAGATGCTCATGGACTTCAAGATGTACAGGCATCTACCAGAACCTCACGTAGCAAGATCGATGCAGCGCACCATGAGGAATTGTTGGACCGACTGGTGGGAACCGAGAAACCGCTTCCGGATGTCTTTGACCTTTTGGACAACATCACTACAACCCAGTTGGAGCTGCTCTTGGCAAGGGGTAAGAGCCTCATTTTGGAAGGGCAACTTGAAACTGATCAAGCCTCCTGTCAACGCTTGGCAACAGAAGTGGCCCAATTAAGAACCCAACTTGCCAATCCAGCTCTCCTCAACCATGAAATCACTAAAGATGAATCTTTTCAACATCTTTAGCTCAAACTTCAGATAGTTGAGGATGAGCGAGAGTTGGCGATCTTTGATAAGTCCTCGGCAGACGTTCAAGCATATAATTTAAACAAGGACTTGACGGAGGTTCGCTAGGAGAACGTTAGGTTGACCATGGAGGTTCATCGCCTACATAATGTTGGTGCGGAAAATAAGCACATGAAAAATTTTATCCACCAATAGCATGAAGAGCTCACCAAGATGAATCTTGACGTGAGAAGGTTGGCAATTGAGAATCGAAATCTGTCCATGGAGGAGGTTCGGGCTTTGCGAAAAAAATCTGCCATCGAAATCGCCGCTTGGAAGAACGAGACCCTGAAGTTTGAAAAAATCAAGAATCATTATAGGGACCAAGTGGGACTACAAAAGGAAGTAAATGAAAAGCAGATTCAAGTCACAAAGGCCAAGCTAAACCAAGCGCTCCAACAGCTCCGAGAAGGAGGCGAAGTATGGCAACCTATCTTTGATGGGTTGAATGCCTACAATCAAGCTAAAATCCTCCTCAAGGAGTTGCAGATTGAAGAAATGATAGAGTATATGGAGCTCGCCAACCTTTGCTATGCAAACTTGGCCATGCTCACAGCCAAGAGACTGTGGTCCAAATTGGAGAAATAAGTGGCTGCCTCATACTCTTTATATGAGGGCGAGTTCCAAGCGCATAAAGCAACGAAGCAGAAATTGGAAACAACAAACACGGAACTCAAGGTTCTCTGCATGAGTTTTGAAGGATAGCGTGTGGTCACGGAGAACCTGGCCCATCAAATGACTGACTACCAGTAGCTGCAGACATCCATTCGAGTGTTTGACATCGAACAGAAATAGTTTGTAGCCTGGTTTGTCAATTTGAAAAAGCTCCTTCCTATGCTGCCATGTCCTTGGGAGGTTTCAGTTCCAGCACACATTAGTGAAGCCGCCTAGACAGTGAACGATCCCAAAAGCAAAGAGAAAAAAATGAGGGCCCTTTTGGAGGCTTTCTGATTACCTCTAGAAGTTGCAGCTACGGCGGGACAGCCATCATTCATGCCACTACCACCACATGGGCCAGAGGCTGGTGAAGGGTCGTCAAAATCACCGCCTCCAGGGATAGTGTGATCTTCTCCTATGATTTTTGCATCCTTCCACGCAGCAGAGAGTCTGGGACTAGCAAGGTGTTCAATTTTTTCTCTGAACATCGCCATTTGTGTAATTTTCCTTTCTTTGTACACTTGGGCACTTGGTAAAATTGATGTTGTGTCATGTGTGTGTGTCAAGTCATGTGTGTTGTAAATAAAATCCATACCTTCCAAATTGTAAGAGGAACTCGAGGATAAGTTTTTACTCAGTCGTGGGGGTATGATGAAGTGTCATTTGGCCATGCATTTACTAGGCCACGTACACGGGACCCCGTCGACGCGGCCTTGTCGATGCATCCTTCCATGTGTCGACATGGCCTCGTTTACATGGCACCTATTTTGGCCTATAAATAAGAGGGCCTTCCGCCTCATTGAGGTATCTTTTTGTCATTTGTATCAAAGCTCTTATAGTTTGTTTCCATAGGAGATAGAATATTTTCCAAGTGCCTACAGTAGGTGTAAGAAAGATGTTTGGCTCTTTATTTGAGCGCTGATGTACTTGAGCCCATTGGCGTGAATGACAATAAAGACGAGCTTTTTAATCATTCCTTGCAGCAATTGGATTTAGTTATTTAATGCATTTAATAGTTTAATATTTCTATGCTTTAATAGTACTTTAGTTTCCCTTGTTATTATTTTAGTTGCTCTTGCTTGTTTATAGTTTGTAGGAACCATAAGTACGACCATCTCGAATATAAACCCAACGCTTGGCAACCCAGTGATGCTTAACGTCTAGTAATCGAGTAGTGGTTAGGGGATGCTTAGGATGTGCACGGAAGATGGGACCGAATACTTATGCTAGGAATAGTTAAGTTATAGATCAGATAATCATAGATTAGATAATATTTCATTTCTTACTTTTCATACCTTAATTAGATGCCAAAAGATAAAGTAAAAACTATAAAAATCAGTTGCCTCAATCTCACTTAAACTATTGCCACTAGATACTCACAAGTGAGGTTGAGAAGACAATGACCGTTCTAACAAAGGGTTTTGGTGGTTAGAGGTCTGGTGTATGTTAAGTACTTATAGTCTACGGAATTCGACCGAGTCGCGTGTGAATGCCCATGATTTGCATGGTTGGGTGTAGGCATACCTTGCCGCTCATCACAGGCTATGAGTAGAATTTAATTATTTATTTATTTTTTTAAGTTATCATTACTATTTGCATTCCAAATAATATATACTGGTAAACATAAATTGGTTAAAATAAAAGTTTATATATTTTGTATATGTTGATGAAGGAATACATTGCACAATTATTGCAACAAACATTGTAGGGCTCCATAATAGGATTGAGCAAAAGGAAAAATACAATGATAAGTATGAATTTAATATACCTAATCCTCTAATTGAGCAAAATGAACTTCTTGTGCAATTCTACTTAGAGATGTTTAGCATCTGAAATTTTTTTATATCTTTGCACGTGGAAAGGAGGATTAATCTTTAAAGAATTAATGGTCTTGACTCTAGATAATGCAACAAACGTTTGACCCGTAAGTTCTCTTGTGGAGCGGTTTCGTAGGCTATGAGTAGAATTTAATTATTTTTTATTTTTTAAGTTATCATCACTATTTGCATTCCAAATAATATATACTGGTAAACATAAATTAGTTAAAATAAAAGTTTATATATTTCGTATATGTTGATGAAGGAATACATTGCACAATTATTGCAACAAACATTATAGAGCTATATAATAGGATTGAGCAAAAGGCAAAATACTATAATAAGTGTGAACTCAATATGCCTAATTCTCCAATGGAGCAAAACAAATCTCTTGTGCAATTTTACTTTGGAGATGTTTAGCATTTGAAATCTTTCTGTATCTTTACACATGAAAAGGAGGATGAATCTTTAAAAAACTAATGGTCTTGACTCCAGATAATGCGACAAACATTAGACCTATAACTTCTCTTGAACCAATATAAATAGTAGCCTTATCTAGTGTCATTCCTTGAGATTTATGAATAGTCATGGCCCATGCCAACCATAATGGTGACTAACGAGATGCTCCTTGGACCATAGGTACAATTGGCACATGATGAGAATTACCATTATCAAAGGCACATCTGATGTAGGAGTCAAAATCAACAATAACATATAATGGTAATGCATGTGGCTATTTATCTTAAGGATACATAATACTATGAATCATGCCAAGTGCACCATTCACCAATTTTGCTTCAGGCCAAAGGTTAACTGTAAGCATTACCCTTGCACCTTCACATATAAGTAGAGATTACATTACTTGTTGCAATAGATAGTTGTTGCACTACTTGTTGCAGTAGATGGTTGTTGTTGCTGATCTTGAAGAAAGTGTTCTTCACCTTCTCTATTGGGACTAATAGTAGTAGAATCCATGTTTCAAAAAAGCATGAATTCCAATATTGCACCTCTTAATCTTATAACACGATGCCTAAGTTCAATTTCTTTAAATATTGCATCACATCATAACCGTCATCACCTTAACCATTGCCATGATCGTAGCCATCACTGTAACCATAATCATCATCGTTTATAATAATAATAAATATTCAATATCACCCATCGTTTATAATAATAAATATTCAGTATTCCCACATCGGGCTCTACACATGAGGGAATATGAAGAGATGAATGGGGAGCCCAAGGGTCAGGGGACGTCAATTGAATAGAAATTCAAATCCCTTGTAGTGACTCTTTGGCTCCCTTGCATGTGGTGTGTGCATGTGAGGGAATACAAAGAGACGAATGGGAAACTCAAGGGTTAGGGGGCATTAATCGAGTAGAGATTCAACTCCCCTGCATTGATTCTTTAGCTCCCATGCAAGTGGCACATGCAAGTGAGGGAATACGAAGAGATTAAACTAAATTGACATTGCAACATATATTTGTAATGCATATTCATTCGTGGAGATATAAAAAATCAAGTTACAAATGCATAAATAATGTTATTATTATATCATGGGCTATATTGACATTATTATTACAATGGACAAGATATGAATGATGCTAACACCTAATTCATAATTATTATATTATAATTATTGTGGAATCCAATAAATGTTATGAGATTATTATAATTAGAGCAATAATTCATAAGTATAATCTGAGATATTATGGATTATAAGATTTATTTGAACAATAAACATTTCATAATAAATAAAGCTAAGATATGATGAAATATTACTCATAATTCATAATTTTAGAGATATTATTTATTCATGCATAATACTAACCCATAATGATTATATCTCGGTTAGCATTATCCATAAAATATATATAATGAAATGATTATAAATAACCGACTTTATTTATGATGAAATGTTTATAATCATTATATATAATCATTTATGTTTATGATTATAAATATATCATTATATATAACCGAGATTATGAATAACCAAGATAAATATAATCATTGGCTCCCCTGCAGTGACTCTTTAGCTAGGGAAGATTTATAAATAATTGGTTATTTATGATTATGGCAAGACATGTGTGTCAGCAGAGAGCTCGTCGCTGTTTTCCTCGGCATTAGCTAGGATCATCACAGCATGATCTTGCTGGAGATCTTCCAAGGGTCTAGGCTACCATAGGTGTAGAAGTTCTCGTTTTAAAAATTTACTAGGTTAACAATCATATCATTCATTAGATTCCATCAATCAAAAAATATGTACATAAAGAAAAGGCCTCACTACATGCGAGAAGGTAAGAAGAAATTATCAAATTTGAACTTTTTAAGGCCTCACAATAAGCAGGAAAAATTATTAAAATTATGACCGAAGTTAGGCCAACATCTCAAATTGGCTAATAATTTTCATGTGCTAGCAAAAATGCTAACGCTTTTGCATTTTATTAAAATGCATATTGCAAATAAAAAAGTAGTCACAATCGTAACAATTGAATGCATCTACTCCATGGTAATTGCTGAATTTCAAAGCACAGCCATAAAAATGATAAAACCTATACAAAATATACAATGAGATAAAGAGAAAATGAACTTATAAATATTCCTTTACATTGAAAAAAGGTGTAATAAAAGAAGATTACTCAAGATAGTAGTAGAAAATTACGATTTCAGAATTCTTTGCCACTCTAGAAAACATTGAAAAAAGAATAGAACCAAACTTTGGAATGTTTTTGCATTGGAAATGCAAATGTATAGGAAGGCATGCTAAGTACTGATGACAGAAGAGCTCAGCTTGAAGTGAAACTATGAAAATTGCACAAAATCATCAAAATGTAATGTTCAACAAGTTACAATTCACTATAAAAAATTAACAAAAACACACATAAAAAGACTGGCAGAAATTTTGTTTCTAGAAAGAGATTCCAATAATTAAAGCCTATTGTTGACATAGAAACTTCAGAAGACCCTTCCCCTCAGGCTGCAGCTTCAACTGTAGCCATTATCGTTTTTCCTCAAATGCCTCTGGCTCTATCCCTCATCTTGCCCCTACCTACAAAATTTTATGCTTAAAACATATAGTCAAACAAAGCTACTCAAGAATCATATTGGCCTAATTCATATATAAATTTTATCCAAAAAAAAAGAAACCTAAATGAAGAGATCTTTTAGCTACTATAACAAAAATTGTATTATGATTGTCGATGATGTGTGCATGTTGTGGCCCTCGGTGTTAAGCAATGATGCACCAATGGCTGACTGGCCTACTACCTTATTGCTACCTTGGTTGAAGAAGCGCATGCCGATGAGCTTGTTATTGTAGCTGAAGCATGGGCCACCATCATAGGTGCCTTTCTAGCGCTCTGGCAGAGCTTTGAAGCTGACATCATCGAAGTTAGTTCGATTGGGCCAGGTGGCTTGCAGCAGCAGTTGTAGATGGAGATGAAGATAGAATGGAAATGGAATTCTCATTCCCATTCCCATTTCCATTCCTATTCTGCATTTGGTTGCATTTGGCCTTTTTATGTGTGCAACGGGAGTATGAAAAGTTATGGCTTTTTAGTTCACATTCTACGCAACAGGAATATGAAAAGCCTAAGTGAAAAGACAAAATGAAAGATAAATCCACATCCAGGAAAAGTTACACACTTTTAAGCGAATGGCTATCCTCAAGATTGCATTTACACTCCCTGTGGAATGCTAAGTTTAGCATGTCTCCTTTATAATAATCTCAGTCAACATGGTTTCTCTTCCTCATTTCCTCACTCTGTATATTTGAAAGTTGCTTATGTACTACATTTTGTTTTCTATTAATAAAATTCTCTTTTTTGGGGTCCGACACCCCCCCCAAAATGAAAGATAAATTAGTGAAAAAAAAAAAAAACAATTCTTGTAGATTCTGAGTAATATTAGCAAAAAGTTTCTGAAGTATATAAAAGGTAAATAAGAACTTACATTGTTTAGTTGCCCATTTGCTGGAAATTTTGGATTCCATGCATTTGTAATTGAATTGAAAAATTCCTTTGCCTTGCGCATGATATCCAGATCATTTTGCTTTGGTTCCTCTACATTTAAAGCAACTTGTATCCATAGAAAACCATGCACATGTGGAGAGCCATGTTGTTCCCACTCATATTGTGTGTGGAGTAGTCAACAACATGGAATTCCTTTATCAAAACTATATTTAGAAAGGCAAATGATGCAAAAACTCTGCCACTATATGTGGATTTTCTATGATATTATTTTGCCTTCACCATTTCAATTCTGATGAGTTTTCAAGGGGATATTCTTTCATTACATTATGAAGTTTTTTTAGGTGGATCTCTTTCTATTAAATTATGCAGCTTAGGCTAATAAAGATCAAGGTAGGTATTCCTAATTAATTCATCATGTAAATTAGCTCTACTTTCCTTTTTTTTGAATGGAGATACCATATTACATCAAATTATTAACATGACATGCAATTGATCATTCGTTCCTTAAGAATTACAGGTGCATCAACAATATATTTTATAAAAGTACAAAGATAGATTTATTGCCCATTGCGATATAATACCTAAAAATAAAAATAGTCTTGACGCTCACCCCACCATTGTCTTGGCAAACGGATTGGCCTTTCTGTCAAAATAACAAATACAGCCAATAATAACTCCCCCCAAAAGCATCTGTACGAGATCGCAACAAGTGCTATGTATACTTGTGCCATGGGTCACAATATCCAATTTCATCATACAATAAACAGGCCTGACATCTATGCACAATAGCAATAAAAACCACTCAAGCGAGGCTTGTAACCCACAGAAAATCCTAAAAATTTTCAACCACACACACGTTTAGTAAAGCCTAATTTTCTAACCTTTACCACATTCAAAATCCGGTTGGTTTGAATTTTGGGCGGGCCACCAGCAAACAAGCAAAGCAAAAAAACATTAAGAAAGGCGAGAAAAGCCGAACAACCGCTCAACCTCTTCGGCCCCCGATTCCATCCTCTAATTTATTTGCAAAAAAGAATAACATTGGGTCTGAGCCCCAAATTGAAAATTTTCGAAAACCCACTTACAGCTCCTTGTCCACGCGCAAATTGCTGCCGTATAAATTGAAACAAACAGATTGGGGAAACACCCATCTCTCCTGTTTTTCTTCTTCCTCCTTTGAGCAGACTGCCTGTTGCATGTTTTCAGATCTCTGAGGTACCACCTTCCCTCTGGTTTTTTTCGCACAGGTCTGCGATCCAGGCCTGCGAGATCTTTCAGGTTCTGGGGATTTGCCGTCTGCATTTGGGCGTTGTGTGTTTTTCTGGGTTTAGTTTTTTGATTGTGTTTTGTTGCTGTTTCTGCAGACAGAGGTGTGTTTTTTTTTCCTTGATTCCGGACTGGTTTGAACGGATAATGGTATTAGGCCCAAACATGGCAGGAAAGGGAGCAAAAGGTCTGCTTATTGGCAAGAACTCTGCACCAGGTGCTGCAAATAACAGCAACAACGCCAACAACAAGGACAAGGATAAGAAGAAGCCCGTCTCGCGTTCTTCCCGCGCTGGTCTTCAGGTTTGTCAGGGGATTTGGTGTTATCTTTATTTCTGGTTTTTGTTGGAGCCTCCTTTTTCTGTTTTTGTTTTTGGGTTTTGGGTTCCTTGTTTCTTGTTTTTGTTTTGGCTCTTTGATGCGGTTTTTATGGTTTTGTTTTTGTATTTGTGCACTGTTTCTGTTACAGTTTCTGCATGGTAGCATTTTAGGTGTTTAAAGCTGCTTTGGGATGGGTTTGATCCTTTGGTTTTGGTGTTCAGAGTTTGGGAATTAGGCGCCATGCTCTGCTTTGTATTTTGAAGGAAAATGGGGGGAAATGGGTTTGTGGGCTTTCGTTTTTCTGTTCCTCGGTGCGTGAGGACTTTTCGGATTTTATGTCATCCATATCGTCATGTCTCTCATAGATTTTGACCGTACGTCTCTTCCCAGTATTTTGGCAGCAGTTTCTGTCTTTTGCAACCCCTGTTTCCTGTTATACATACACTATTTTTCAGGCTTTCAGATACTGTAGGTGACCTTTGTTTTCGTGCCCTTTGTTTTTATAGGGTTGCGAGAGTTTTATTTTGATTAGTGATTTCGTTGGAAGCTAAGTTGCTTTCTAAGAAGGGTCTGGTCAATCAAACGTGTTTTGGAATGAATTAGTTGTTGTATAGCTGGGTTTTCCCCTCTTTTTGGTTCCAATTTGTTTTTATTGTGGTTTATTTAATTTTTTTACGGTTTAGTTGGGAGTTAATTAAATAATCACGCCCCAATTTTTGGATTTTCAATGATCACATGCTATGGTATTTATGGGTCATTATAGTATGTGATGGCATTCGTGCACTTTCTTTTAACTTTCCTGTGGGCATTAAAAGTTTAAAACTAAACTATATTTTCGCCTTTTAAATGGTTTTTGTTTTGAAAGTGAGCGAAAGGTGATTTTATATGGTTTTTGTTGTAAGTGTTGATTTCTTCATAAAATTCTATTGGGGCTTTTTTCTTACTTAAATTAAGGTTTGCAAGTGGCTTGGTCAGTGTGGCATTCTTTAAATTCTGTGAAGGTATTAAAATCTTTTTTGCCTGGATGTTAGCTGAGCATTTCTACTTATCGGATGCTAATGCAAAAATCTTTAGGCCATTTTATCGTTACTAAGTGATCTTGGTTTATATTGTGATTTTCGGAAGCATTGTGTTCTTAGATAAGTATTGCTGATCTCTCCTTTCTTCATAATATTGTGTCATTAAATCCTTATTTCCCCTGAACAACAATCATCTTATTGCCTAGCAATGAGAGAGAATCGTTTCTGAACTGTTTTGTGTTTTCCCATTTTACTCCTCATCCTAATGGATGGAGCCGTTTTGGTTTTATGGGTTCTCTTTATGCATTCTTGTTTATTTTGCATTATATAGCATTTGGAGTAATGGTAAGGTTCTTGTGTCTCAAGTTGTAAAACCTGTGTTGGATCCTGGGCAGCAGTCAAAGAGGTTAGGTTATGCTGTTTAGTCATAATTGTTTAGGTAAAACATGTAGTCACACCACAATAAAACAGTTAGTCACACCCCAATCTTCGAATTCTGCTTCAGTTTGAATTTCTACTCCCCATGGCAACTCTAATTGTTGTGCCCTCGGTTGCAGTTTCCAGTGGGACGAATTCATCGTCTGTTGAAGTCTAGGATATCGGCAAATGGAAGAGTTGGGGCAACAGCTGCTGTATATTCTGCTGCAATTCTGGAGTATTTGACAGCCGAGGTTCTGGAACTTGCAGGAAATGCTAGCAAGGATCTCAAGGTGAAGAGGATTACCCCAAGGCATTTACAGCTTGCAATCCGAGGAGATGAAGAACTAGATACTTTGATCAAAGGGACCATTGCAGGTGGGGGTGTAATTCCTCATATCCACAAGTCCTTGATCAACAAGTCCACCAAGGATTAGAGAGATTAAGCAACTAGTCCCTCGATGTAAAAAAATTCACTGACTGATGATGTAGCATTTAGAGGAATTTGGTGCAGGGTTGATGTGGACATGTGGCTCCGTAACTTTATTTTGCAATTTTCTGTAGAATGACTGACATTTACATATGGAGACTATATGCTTGTAGGGTTTGAGGATGTCTTTTGAACGTTCTTTCTGCATTCACACGTGAAACTTCCACTGCTGTGTAGAAGTCTGCTTCAATTATATTCAGAATTGTTGAAACTTTTTTTTTTCGCATTTTCTTGGCATCTAGTTAATTTTGTAGTTCTTGCAGTGCTTTGTTATACAGTGTATGTGTTTTCTTTAGCATGTTGGGGCTTTACTGATTTGTTTTACCGGTGAACGTACGAATTGGGAAAGCATTGTGGGCACTGATATTTTTGATCTAATGAAATTGAAATACGAAACCATTTTTGTTGTATTAGACGGAATGCAGTATCTGCCTTGTTAGGGCAGAAGGATGCTGGGAAGGTTCTGGATTTTTCGTTGCATGGATGTATGGATTGCGCGAGCATGTTCTATCTGTGGTTGACTGACTTGTGTATGATAGGTTTCCTCGCTATTTACAGAAAGTAATTTTAGGTTTATGCCATGAACGTTGATATTTATTTGCTTTGCTTTTTCCTTTCTGTATGTGGGTATGTGACAGAATATATGCTTTATAAAGAGAGAAATGCATGCTTTATTCTGTGGACTGGTTGTAGGCAATTGCCGAAATAGGCCAAAAGCGTGCAGAAAGGAAATATTGCGTTATGAAGCTATTCTATAATCTAATGTTTATCTTTTTCAGACTTTATGCGTTGTCCTTGGAACATTACGTGGAAGCAAATTCTAATTGATTTCATCGTATAAACTGCCAGATTTTGAGTCACTGTTCTCTAATGTAGAGGTCGTGATTTTCATTATTGAAATGGTGACGGTTATTGCCATGATGATAAAGATATTGTTCATTGTCAAGGATTTTGCGGATGGTGAGTTCTATGAATAATCAATTCTATGCCTATATTCATCAACTAATTATGTGCACGACAGATTGCTAGAAAGAACTCTTACTTGCCCGCCTTGCGTAGGCTTTAATTTGAATATTTATAAAGAACTCCTTGTATAGGCTTTTAATTCGAAAATTCTTTATTATATGATATGGTTCCCATGGCAGACAGGATATAAGTATTTGCAATTGGTTTTTCATGAATTAAATTTTATTTAACATGCTCAAGATTTAGATGTTCTTGGTTCGTTGTTCCGAGTGATTGAAACATTCATGCTTTACTAGTCTGTACCATGTATTTGTTATTATCAACCTTTACAAGCGTGGATTACAAGTATGCTTACATAAACTTCTTTGTGATTTTGGATGTCTATTGAAAGTGGACAAATCTTTCGAATATTGAATGACCATTTTTTTTAATAAGTTACTCGTCTGCTTATCTGTTCTAGTTTCTATTATCCCAACTTCGCGCTTACTACTTACGGAGCGTTTGGAGGAACGAAACGTATTTTTGGTAGGGCGGGTGTGGACACGTGGTCCTGTCACTTAATTCATGGAGGTTTTATGCTCTTCTACTATGGATAATACATTGTTGAAATTCTCCTAAATGCCTTTTAGCATGGTTGAAATTCTTCGTGGCTTCATGCTAGCTGTCTTGTTCTTTCTTTTCAGTGCGTCCATATTCAGTTCCATATGGGGATTCTTCAAGTGTTATAAAATAAAATTTTAGGAATATGATGAGAGTGTTAGGAATATATTGTTTTTACACGTACGTAAAACTAAGAAACATACTTCGTTCTTAACTTTGTTTATTTTTTGAAATTTTAACTGCAATCTTACGGACTTGTGGGACATACCGTTATTGTTTTCTGACCGCATGGATGCATGCGGTAGTTCTACTCTAATGTTCTCTTTACCTCGTTTCTGTTGGCTATTTGCAAAGTTTGGTATGTGATTGGAATAATTGTCTTGTTATAGAGCTTTTTCAGCTGTAGCAATCACCTGCCTTCCATCTCAGGTCACCTCAATTACTAAATAAAGTGTCATCCATAAAAGTAATAGCCTTCTGTCTCAGAACACCTCAATTACCGAATAAAAAGTCATCCAAAAAAGTAACAGGAAATCACGAGTAACACTTTGAAAGAGCTTTTTTAGATCTTCCCAGGAAGATGCGGGCAATGGCCTAAACATGTTTTGGTTGGGAACCAAGATTAGATGACTAGGGCGGTCTCAGAATTAGAAACTGTAACTGAAAAGTTCTGTATTCTCCAGGAACATTTTGCTTTCCTGCATCCTTTAAATCCTGAGCCGCAGAATTATGTAGGATATCTTGCATGGATCCTTTAAATCCTTTAGATGCTACAAAATCAGTTTCAGTATTTGGTGCTTTGTTTTGAGTTACACTGAAAAACAGAAAGAGTGTCACTAAGTGTTTGTGAGACTCTTTGTTAAGTGAAGTTTTATGTTTCGGAACCAAACTATTATCTTTGGTTGTTTAATGTTATCAGTTATAAACCCTGTTCTTTTTCAAACATTTTCTTAATTATAGAAATTAACTTTGCACGAATGATTTATCTTTTGAGCACAACGGACTGTGACGCAGGTCGGATGTTTGATGATTCGTGAGAGTTTTGGCATGAAATGACATTGAGTGCTTTTTAATTTTTATTTTCTAACTTTTGGATATGGACAAAGAATGTAATATGGGAATCAATTAACGCCAGCTTTCTACATATCTATCATTAGTGTGCTAAAGGAAAACTTTAGTTAGAATAAACGTAAACTTTGGTTAGAATAAAACCATTATATAATCTGATGGCTGACACGCATGGCTGTGCTCTGTGAAGCATTCTTGCAAAAATCGCCGCAAGGGCAAATTTGCGTAATTGCAATGAAATAAAAAATAAGTTAAAAATATGCTGATTGGGTGACATGGCAAATTTTCCAATTGTCATGGTATAAATTCACAGTTTTCCAACAATAAAAGTTCACAATTGCACTATGAAGTATGGGTAACCATTGATATCATAAAACCCCATAATTGTCACACAATGTCTTTATGTGCTTAGTAAAGAACAAGGGAGATTAGGTTATTGCTTTGTTAGCTCACTTTTCTCTTTTGTATTTGGAAGTGCAAATGCAATAGCATTTTTTAGAAAATAGAATATTCAAATATTGATGAAGCATGTTATGTTGGGCAATTTTGTCGATGCATCCTGTTCGATACAGGCTTGTCAACGCATGACCATTGACACATCCTTAGTGATGAGTGGCAAGGTACTTCTACGCTCAACCATATGAATCACAAGCGTTCATGCATGATTGGTCAAATTCCGAAGATGGGACTAGTTGTGGCATCTATATTTCGCAGTTCGTTGTATTCTCACTTGGACTAGTGGTATCTTTATCACATATGGTTTAGTCCAAAGTGAGGCATATGATGTGGTCTAATTTCTACGCTGCTACTCCTGATGACGATAAAGATAAAGAGATAAATTAATTAATCTAATGGGCGATGGAAAACAAGATCTAAACAAGCCTAACACAAGTAACTACCCACTTTTCTAGACACATCTAGAACACATATAACACTGCTGATCTACCAAATGTTAAGCGTTGCTGGGTTATCAAGTACTATATGTATATTTGAAGTGGTCATGTTTGTGTTCATTAACAACTAGAAATAAATTGCTTAATTCAAATGCATTTTAGTAGAAAGCATGAAAGTAAAGTGCATTAAAGGAAATAGTAATCTATTCTCCTGCAAGGATTGTTAAAAGAGTACGTTTTATTCTCGTCACATTGTTGTGCTTAGGTACATCAGTGTTCAAACAAAGAACCATACACACTTAGACTCCTTCTACAGGCACTCAAAAAATATTCTAACTCTGAGGAAAATAAATGGCAAGAGCTCTGCTGCTACTCTGATTGAAAAACTATATGGAATTCATGAGCCCGAGCGCTATATTTATAGGCCAAAGTATACCTTGCGACGTCAGATATCCGATGTTGCGTCCTAGCTCCAATGTTGGGTATCCGATGTCACGTACTTGAGGTCAGGGCTCTGACGTCGGGGCACCAATAACAAGGCTCTGATACAAGGCTCCAATGTTAAGGCCAGACAAATCATGACTCATCACTTAGATACGTGGTGCATATGCGTCGATGCTGTGTCACTTGAAGCCTATATACATGTACATAACCTTCACATAGAGGCATCATTTTAGTCAATAGTGTAGGGGAACTCTTTTAGTTTTCTCTCATAATCTTAGCAAATAGTCAGTGCGTGCCTGTAGCTTGGATTTGAGTCAATTGTATAACATCATACTCAAGTGGCATTGTACTTGGACACATTCCATAAACAACAATAAGATTGAGATCGATTCATATTCATTGTAGCACTTTGACTTAGAATAGATTTACTTTCAATGTAATTTACTTTTTATGTACTCAGTTAATATTTACATTTTCATGCATGTTAATCAGTCAGCAGAATGAGTGCGACTAGTTTCGAGTGTAAACACGTATTTGTTTAGTAATCTTAGTAGCATTATTGCTTGGTTTGCCTAGTAGCATAATACTTGGTAATCCTAGTAGTAAGTACATGAGTTCAGGATGTGTATGACAAGTTGGGAATAAATACTCATTGCCCTTAGGATAGTTTTAGATTTAATTTTATTATTAATTAGATTAAATAATTAATTTCTATGTTATTATTCAGTTAGTTTAAGGCCCTAACAACATCAATAATTATATGCCTCACTTTGAACTAAACTACATGTGATAAAGCTACCACTAGTTTAAGTGAGATGATAATGACCTGCGATTAATGCCTAACAATATAGATACCACACTAGTACCATCCACAGAATTTGATTTGATTACACATAATGCTTGTAATTCGTATGGTTGGATGATGAGCGGCGAGGTACCCCTACGTCCAACCATGCGAATTGCAAGTGTTCACGCACGATCTAGTCGAATTCCGTGGATGGGACTAGTTGTGGCATCTAGATCACTATGCCTTGATCATAGTTCGCTGTCTTCTCACTTGGACTAGTGGTAGCTTTGTCACGTATGGTTTAGTCCAGAGTGAGGCATATGATTTTTATTATTTTATATTTTATTATTCTACGATTAACAATAGGTTGAAACTTAATTTATAATCAATTCAACTAATCTAATTACTAATTAATAATCAACTACCCTAACATAAGTATCCGATCTCACTTCCTATGCACATCCTAAACACATATAACATTGTTGGGTTACCAAATGTTAAGTGTTGCTGGGATTACCAAGAGTCATATGCATGCTCGAAGTGATCACACTTATGTGCTTAATTAATTGTCATGCATTAAAATGTAAATATTAACTAAGTATATGAAAAGTAAATTGCATTGAAAGTAAATCTAATCTAAAGTCAAAGTACTGTAATGAATAAGAATCAATCTTGATCTTATTGCCATTCATGGAATATGTCCAAGTACATTGCCACTTGAATAAGACTCCATACAACTGACTTAGATTCACTTTGTGGGCACTCACTAATTGTTCTGTAAGATTATGGAATAAAATTGCAAGAGTTCAGCTACTCTATTGACAAAACTATGAAAAACTAATGCAAAACTTTTACCCAAACTATGCATCCAAGCGCTATATTTATAGGCCGGCCCATACCCCCCAATATCGGATATCTGATAATGCATCTAGGGGCCTCATATCGGGGCTTCGATATCAGAGCCAAGAAAATCATGATTCATCATTGGGTGTAGGAAAGGATTTGCTACTCATCATTGGTGTCGTTGCGAGGGAATGATGCTAGCGATTTAGATTAGTTATATTATAAAAAATTACTAGAAAAGCATTAATGATTTTTCTTTTAGGAAAAATTAATATTTTAAGTCATATACACACATTATTAAGTGCAAGTAGGGGTCTCATGTGCTCATTCAAACTCTTATTACATTCAAAGACTACATTCAACTATTGTAGGTAATTCTAGAGGAGATGGAAGAAGTTACAAAACAAGGAGGACCTTAAGGCTTAGGACTTCCAACAAACTTAGAAACACTAAACCAAGGAACCATAGGGGGAGATATAGGAGCCATGGTGATTTTCCTGGTTCACCATCTTCCTCTTCATCTTCATTGTCTAGTTTTGATGAAAATGAATGTAGGTATAGAGATATAACTCCACTTAGGGATCAAGATAGAGATAGAAAAATGAATGAACGATAGGATATAATATACCAAATGGAGCATAGACAAGGTTATCACAACTAGACAAATAGAAATAGAGATTATGACCATAACATGTTTGATGATGATAAACCCTTACTGGCTACTAGAATCATGATACATATTAGGAAGGCAATTAGAATACCCCATGGGCATTAAAGGAAAAGTCACATTAGACGACTTGATATGAATAACATTCCTAAATTTGAGGGAGGCTACAATTCTAATCCACAGTATCATTTACAAGCCTTCCATGATGCCTACGCCTTGCAATTTATTGAAAGTAAGTGGAAAAAATTTAAGCTCTTCCATAGGATACTAAGAGAAGAAGCTGACAGTTGGTATAAATCATTAGAACTAGATTCAATCCACTAGTAGTTCATAATGCTTGAGCTCTTCAATAAAAAATACCTAACCTTTTCAAGAGTGTTCAATTTAAGAAAAAAAATCCAAGGATGGAAGCAAGAAAACTGTGGATCCCTAGATGTAGGCTTGAGAAAATACTATTCTCTATTGCATAGATGCCTAGGCCATGGATTTTCTCAAAACGAGCAACTTCATGACATCATAGATGGGATTCGTAACAAAACAAGGGAGACCCTTGGTATCTAAGCCCAAGGAAGATTATCAAAATTGAGAGTCCATCGATTACAAAGGTTGATTGAACATGTGACAAAAGAAGAAGGAGCATTGTGTAAAAGAGGATCCAACACTTCACAAGAAGGAGGTCCATATTTATGATTAGGAAGAAGAAATAGCTCTTGATGAGTTGATGGATGAAAAAGTTACAATTGACTTAAAAATCATAGAGGAGGAAGTAAAGAAAATAGGATCAAATGATTAAAACAGGAAGAGGAAAAAGAACAAGAAAACAATAAAGGACACTTATCAGCAAAAAGGGTGAATAGCTATAGTAGAAGGGGTTGTGGACTCAGATTTAGAGGAGGATGGATGTGGCATCTGTGTATATGAACATCCAAGAGGTTATTGTCCAGTTATGTTACATCTACAAGAGTATGGGGCTTTTGCTTTGAATTCCAAGTTCATGGAAAAGCAAATGCCTAGGAGATTGCCTTACTCATAAGGCAATTATAAATAGTCCTATAACCAACAACACTATCCAAGTGGGACTCCTTATTAACCTCAAGATTACTATCAACAACAATGGTAAAACCCACAGTCATGGGAAATGTCATCATCAAACCAAGAATATCCCTATTGTTAGTTGGATCCTTATGGATATTATGTTCAATAACCTATTTCTCCTAATGGTTCTACTTCCTATCCCTCAACTCATTATTATTAACCTTCTCAATACCATCAACCTTCAACATCTCATGTGGGATCATCATTCCATACCTTTCATCATCCATCATATCCTCAATACTCTCATACTTCCCTCTGACATATGTCACAACTAGTAATGTAGGAAACATTGGCATCACAATGTCAATAGAAAAATGCCACTTGTACTATGAATATACAAAAGGATAATAATGCTAGTAGCTCTAAGCATAGGCCTTGAAAATGTCCTTTCTTTAGAATGGTTTTCACATGTTTGAATAAAACAAGTAGACTTGCTAGCTCATCCAAACTAATGCAAGGCCAATGTGGTGTAACTTTATTCCTTACAAAAACAATTTTTCTTAATTCTATGCAAAAGCCAACAACCATCACCACTCCAACACAAAACATACAAGCTGAACATGGCATTGTAGAGAGGCAGAAAATTCTGTGCATTACTAATAATGATAAGGGGTGCAGTTGTAGGCTAAAAGTGCAAAGTATTAACACGGTCCCTATACCAACCCTTAACAAACTTGAGGAACAAGTATGTGTTCAAAATAATGTCTACATAATAGCCACTACACTAAAAGAATCCTAGTGGCTAAAAAATGAGAATATCAAACTACCCAAAAGATGCATGGAAATGTCCAACACATTGATCACTTCTTGTTCCAAGAAAATGAACAAATAGAGAACTTAGAGAAGGACATCTTACACTTTGACTATACACTAGAAGAAATTGTTAAACAAGGAGACCCAAGGACTAACATGGAAAATAAAAAAGGAAACATATTTGAACCCTTTGAAAAGAAAACACTTTCTATTCTAGTTGAATATATGGCTCCAAATGATTGAAATCTAATTATCATTAATGTTAAATGTGCTAACAAATTAAAAATTAGATCACTATACATGAAAAATGGGAAACTTACGGTGTATAACCAAAGGAATGTGCAGTCCATTTTTTGAATGCTCATCCATGAGTTTAGTTGTGGGGGAGATTCCCCATCTTGAATCAAGAACTGATAAATGCATTTTCACTTTTTGTTTTACAACTTTTTATCATTTTCCTATTTCTTCAAAACTTTTTTAATATAGCACTTAAGTTTTGTAATGGTGCTAAATTAACAAAATTTTGTTAATAATGTTGTGAATTATGATGCAAAAGTTAATACCATATGTTGGGTCTTTATCTTATGCTATAAAGTTGATTAGTTAAATAATTGTGGAATTTAGTAAGACCACATCATCCATCCCTCCAGTTTCTCTAAATAAGAGGTCTTTATCATGATAGTAATTTGGGTCTTCTCACATGAAACTAAAATTAACTATTGATCATTGTACCTTGAAGAAAGGGAAAAAGACCAAGTAGGAATGAAAAAGGATGTGACCTCAAGGGGATTTGTTGGGTTCTCTTCTTAACTTCCTTTTTGAGGCCTATGACTGCTCATGGAACGTATCATCACTTATCCTATAGATCATAAAAGAAAGTATGTCTTTGTGATGTATGGTTCCTCTTTAGAAAAAAAAAAGGAATAAACACACCTCTTTTAAGAGCTCTTGGGATACAAGCACTGGTTATGGGGCTAGAAAGACATGTTACCCATGCTTAAAGGCATCCCTCTAACTAAGGCCAAAGTTTCTTCCTCAATAATCTTTTAAACTATTTCTTTCTTCTCTTTTCTTCTCTTTTTGGAGTGATGCTTGTTTGCTATGGTTGTGGATTCAAGACGGTAGACAAGAAGGAACACATCAAAGTGAGGCTAGTGTTAATGATATGGACTTGGTCTAAAACTTTTATGCATAGGTATGATGGTCATCTTAATCACAATTAACACAAGAATGTATTGCGGACATGGTTAGGTACCTCATGTCTCAACCTCTACAATCCCTTCTCATTCTACTATTCACCTCATTGCTGCATGCAATTATGTACCTAGTGATTTTGTATAGTATAGTGCAAGATCCTAACCAAAGTAGTCATGTGTTGTTTGGAATAAAGGCATGATCTATATTTAACTTCTAAGATGCCCATAAACATCTATAGAATTGGTTATGCAAGGGCATTATGGCAAGAGCCTACTTTGGGGAGGATCCACTTGCATGACTCTTGTTAATCATGGCTTTGAACTAAAACATCATATCCTCAAAGATATCATGGGTAACTTCTCTAAATTTATGCATATTTTTGAGACTACTTTCATCAATTTCAATTAATTTTAATGCTTTTATATTGAACTATCCTCCAAATTCAATATTTCTTGATCATCTCATGAACTGAACCTTTGTTTTTTATGTCTAAAAAATTGCGAGCTTCTAAAGTTGAGCTTATTTGTTGTGGGGGCTAAGGATGTAATTTTTGAAAATTTTTTAACACCCTAATTTTCAAAACAAACATTAGGGTAACTAATACTAAAAATAATTAAAATGACTTAAACAACTTGATGATTTAAGTTACCTCAAAGCCTTGGGAAACATTATTTTGTAATCACCTTGGGACTAAAATGCTAAATGTTTTTGAAGTTTAAGCTAAAAAAGGAACTGGAAAGGGTTAATCATTAAGGAAAAATTAACAAAACTAATATCGTTCCTTTGGTGATTGTAGATGATGCCATAGGGAATGGCTAAGATTGAAGGTCTTTTGCAAGGCAAGGAAAAGAGACCAAGATGAGGATAGAGGAGAATATGCCCATGAACAAATAACATATACAATAATTAAATCTCAAACATCATACTTTTGTGGCCTAGAAAACCATGGGTTGATAAGGAGAAATTTTAGTCCATCCTTTAAAACGTTCTACATGAAAGAAAAGTGCCAACATAACAACCAAGGTTGGAAAAACTATCACAAAAATTAACAACATCATCAGATTTTTTAAGACTTTTGCAATTTTACAAAATTCAATGTTTGTTTAGTCTTTTTATCATGTTGTAATGCATCTACTTGAATAAAATTTTGTAATATGGTACTCAAGTTTTGTAATGGATTCCACTTTGACTTGAGGACGAGTTTTTACTCAGTCATGGGGGTATGATTAAGTGTCATTAAGTCGATGCGTCGACAGGGCCCCATTTACGCACCCACATATCCCAGCCTATAAATAAGAGGGCCCTCTGCCTCATTTAGGCATCCTTTTGTCATTTTTAGCTAGACTCTTTCAGTTTTTTTCCGTAGGAGTTAGATTATTTTCCCAGTGCATGCTCGCAGTGTGATGCTTGTAATTGTACGGAACCTTTATTCGAGTGTGACGTACTTGGATGTGCACATGACTGGAAATAAAGATCAAGATTACTTCATCATTGTAGCATTCACTTAGTTTTAATTGTCTAGTTTAATTGTTAATTGTTATTGTTATTTATTGCTTTCTTAGTTAATATTTATTTATCATCATTTGTTATTCTTGTTTTTAAATGCGGAATTAGTACAACTTAATCACGAGCATTTAAGTGTGACTACTTGGTAACCCAGCAGCGTACCTAGGATCTACACTTGGTGATCCCAGTGGTAGTCGTGCACGAGGTCCAAGATGTGTACGGATGATTAAGGAACGGATACTCATCGCACTTAGGCTAGCTTAGACTCATTTCCTATTACTCGTTAGTTTAATTAATATTATCTTCCATTGTCTCTAGGAGTAGCATTAGTTTAGGATCACATCATATGCCTCACTCTGGACTAAACCATACATGACAAAGCAATACTAGTCCAGGTGGGAATATAGCGAACTGCGATCAACATGTAACTATCTAGATACCACAACTAGCCTGTCCACGGAGTTCGACCGAATCATGCGTGAATGCTCGTATTCGTATGGTTGAGTGTAGGGGTACCTAGCCACTCATCACCTACTACTCATTATTCTTTTTCATTCCCACTTGAACCTTTCTTAGTTTGTCGACAACATGATCATTTTTTGATTTTAGTTGTAATGTAAAAGAACCTTCCTACTTCCATGATACCAATTTTTCATGGAGCAAATGGAATGGATAGATGTCATGAACACACTATGTGATACCACCAGAAAATTAACAGATTATTAGTAGAGAACATAATCCAAGGATAAATTTTGTTCTTTTGGTTAATCAGTCATAACATTAATAACTGTAGTGAATAAATTTCTAAACTTTGCAATTAAAAAAATTAGAGATTTCCAAAAAAAATCAAGTGCTAAATTGTCATGGTCCCTGATAAAAATGTTGAATGGATGATGTAAGATCCTTTCCATAATGTTTAGAACTTAATGTGTTGTGACACATGAATGGGATTCCAATAAAGAACCTTATTCCAGAGTTAGAATGCAAATTTTCTTGTTTATGCATTATGGCATTATTTGTTGTGTGCCTTATGCACTTCATTTATCATTAAGGCCATTCATCGATTCTCATCGAGCACATTTAGTATCATAAGACATTTTTCTTGGGCTAGGTTAATGTCTAGGTCAAGCTCACAAGCCATTGTGAGTGTACAGAGTTTAACTTGGATCAGAAGTTTGGATAATTTTCATATATTAACTTATAGTAAGAGTAGCTTATAGGAAGTTTTCAAGTTGAACGATATGCCCATAGAACATTGTTAAGTTTGGTACTTCAGTCTTTCCTATATTTGCTAATACTTCATTTTAGAATTCTAGTAATATCCCTATTGGTGACCTTAGCTTGATTATTGGCTTGGGAGTAATAGAGGGTTGTAAGTTTATGTTGCATCCCCAAGCATTGCATCAATTTTAGAAAAATAGACCCTGTGAAATATGTTCCATTATCCAAAATTAGCACTCTAGGCACACCAAGCCTATTTACTACTTGTTGTTAAACAAACCAAGCTACAATGATAGATGTACAATCAGATACAACTTCATTTTTAGCCCATTTTGTGCAATAGTCAATAATAACTATGATGTAGGCCTTACCATTTAACATGGAAGAGATGGATCACATGAAGTCAATTTCCCAAAGTTTGAAAGGCTCTACTGATTGGATCTACTATTGGAACCCTTCCATTCATATGGTCATTCCTCCATCTTGTTAACATCGCTCACAAAAATGAGATAAATGGTGAACATCTCTGAAGATTGTTGGCTAAAAGTATTCTACCATAAGAATCTTTGTAGCCATCCTTCTTCCTATGTAGTGGCCCTCACAAGGACCTTCGTGAGCATCCTAGAGGATTCTCAACTAATCTGCATAAGGTACACATCATTTCACCAAGATGTTGGCACAAACCTTGTAAAGGTTGACTTAGATCTCCATCTAATGTTTGCCCTAGTGGAGAAACTATTATTTCTTTTTGTGATTCCATTCTACCAGAGTCTCATATGTGAGTAGATAAGAAAGAAACTCATCATACAAATTGGTATCCTTTGGTCCTTAAACTTTAATGAACTTAGTAAAGAGAAGGTCATCTAGAAATTGATCAAATAAGGGTTTTTCATCCTCATTGCTATCCCATCTTAACCAAGATAAATGATTAGCAACTACATTCTCAATTCCTTTCCTATCAACCATGGTAAGGTCAAATTCATGTAAAATTACCAACCACCATGTAACATGAGAGCTAACCATTGGCTTATTCATTAGGTAATGAATTACACTATGCTTAATGTACACAACAATTGGGTATCCAAGAACATAGTACTTAAATTTTTCCAAGGCATACTCACCTTCCATGAGTTCTTTTTCAATGGGGGTGTATTTAACTTGTGCATCCATAATGCTTCTACTTGCACAATGAATATAATATGGACATCTCTAATCATTCATTTATGTAACCACCAGTTCCAAAGCATAGTTATATGAATTTGTCATTATATGGAATGGCCTAGACCAATCTACGATGTGTAGAATTGGAATTTCTATAAACTTGTACTGTAAGTGTTGGAATGCTTATTTGCATTCCTTTTTCCATTTAACAACTGCATCTTTCTTTGTAAGCTCTACCAGTGATTTTGCAATTCTATAGAAATTTTCTAAGTGCTTGTGATAACCAATATGGCCAAGGAATGACCTAACATCTTTTATAGTTTGAGATTACCTAGTTATTCCTTAGATGACCCTTACTTTTTTAGGGTCCATCACAATCCCCTTTTATAAAATTTGGTACCTCAAGATAATGTCATCTTGGACCATCAGGTGGCTCTTTTTCTAGTTGAACCGCAAGTTCATTTCCATGCATCACTTGAGAACCTGGTCAAGATGATTCAATGCTTATTTAAACTTGGTACCATAGGTGGAGAAGTTATTCATGAATACTTCCACATGCCTACTAATTTTTTGCTGAAATATGCTCAACACTAAACATTGGAAAGTTGTAAAAGCATTACAAAGACTAAAAGGGCATCTTTTTATATGCCAAAGTTCCCTAGGAACTTGTGAAAGTTATCTTGACTAGGTATTCTAGTGTGATTTGAATTTGGTTATAGCCACTATAACCATCTAGAAACTATAGTAATTATGTCCTATAATTGTATCCAGTACTTGGTCCACAAATGGCAATGAAAAATGATCTTTAAAGGTAGCCATGATCAATAGCTTAAAATCTATACAAACTCTCCATTTTCCTCCTTTTTTTCGCATAACAATGAGTGGGCTTACCCACTTTCTATCTGCTACAGGATAGATGAATCCTACCTTAAGAAGTTCAACTTCATCTTTAACAACTTGATTAAGCTTTGAATTCAATCTCCTTTGTGGCTACCTCCTTAGCTTGATCCTAGAGTTTGTATAAATCTAGTGTTGGCATATGCATGGATCTATTCTAGTTAACTCATTATATAACTAGGCAAAATTTGTTGGCCACTTGTTTACAACTTTTAGGAGCTTTCCTTTTCGTTCTTTGGTTAGATACCTCACATCCTAATCTTTGTAATTCCTTCTCATCCCATTATTTACCTTATTACTACATGCAATTATGTGCCTAATGGTTTTGTATAGTATAGTGTAGGATCCCAACTAAGAAGGTTGTGTGTTGTTTGAAATCAAGGCATGGTTCACATTTAACTTCTAAGGTATCCATGGACATCTATAGGAATGGTTATGCAAGGGCATTATGGTAGGAGCCTACTTTGGGAAGGATCCACTTGTATAACTTTTGTTGATCATGACTATGAACCAAAACCTCACATCTTCAAGGACATCATGGATAGCTTCTCTAAATTTTTGCATGATTTTGTGACTACTTCTCATCAATTTCAATTATGTTTAATCCTTTTATATTGAAATTTCCTCTGAATTCAAAATTTCTTAGACATTTTTGGAATCACATGTTTTTCAACATTCCAATGTATTTGCAATATCTTGCAAACTGAATCTTTGATTTCAATTGTTCAAAAACTTGTGAGCTTCTAGAGTTAAGCTCATTTATCATAAGGGCTAAGAATGTAATTTTTGAAATTTTTCTAACACCCCATTTTCAAACATCATGGTAACTAATAGTAAAAATAATCAAAATGACATGAATACCTTGATGATTTTAGTTATCTCATAGCCTTGGAAACATTATTTCATAATCACCTAAAGCATAAATGCTAATTTTTTTTGAATTTTGAACTAACTATGGATCCAGGAAATGTTTATCATTAAGAAAAAAACTACCAAAACTAACGTTGATCATTTGGTGATTGCAGATGATGTTGAAAGGAATACCTAAGATTGAAGATCTTTTGCAAGGTAAGGAAAAGAGGCCAAGAGGATGATAGAGGAGGATATGCCCATGAACAAATAATAGCACATTTAAGGATTAAAGGTCAAACATCACTTGTTTGTTACATCCATGAAATGATGAAGAAAAATTTCAATCCATCCCTTAAAAATGTTCTACATAAGAGAGAAGTGCCAACATAACAACTAAGGTTGAAAAACAGTTATTGCCAACAACATCATGAAGATTCATTATCGACAAATTTTTTGAAGAGTTCTATAATTTGCAAACTTCAATATCTATCCAATGCTTTTTTTCATGTTGTAATTCATCTACTTGAATAAAATTTTGTAATGTGATACTCAAGTTTTATAATGGTAGCCAATCTATTCATGGTCATCCCACAACTTTTGTAATGAAATCCATTTATATATAACTCAAGAATAAGTTTTTAGTCAGTCATCGGAGTATGATGAAACCTAATATGTTGGGTAGTTGAAGTCATGGGGATATTATGAAATATCATTTTTTTAATTATATCAATCAACTAAGACATCGTAGATGTTATATCGTAGATGCTATATTGTAAATGTTGCATCACATCTATGTTATAGCATCCTTGTCAATGCATCTCAATTGGCTGCGACATAGTAGATGCTATACCACATCTGCTACATCATAGATGTTATATCACATCTACTTTAACTTAATTGCATCAACACATCCTTGTCGATGCATCCCTATCGACACAGCCAAATGAGTTAACACATCCCCAACAACGACGCTAATGATAAGGAGCCGGTATTCCCTATACCCAACCATATGAATCACTAGCATGTGCACGTGATCCGATCGAATTCTGTAGACTTTATTTTCCTAAGTGGTAATACATAGATGGTGAGTTATGTAAGCGTTAGTCATTATCTTCCTAATCAACATTTATGTTAATCTATGTGTATGGTAAAGTATGATCGAGATATAAGATATTTATTTTTATGCTTTTTATTATTTTCTCTTCTACTAAATGATTAAGTAAATAAATTTTTAATATTTAAATTTAAATAATTAATTAACTACTTAAGTAACTAACTAGCCTAACATAGATCATATATTCCCACTTTTCGTACATATCCTAAACCTACACTAAGCTACTGGGTTACCAAGTGTCTACTACTAGGTGTACCAAGTATCCACTACTATAATTATCAAGCGTTAATATATCCTACTCAAAGTGTTCATACTCATGTTGCTTACAAACTATAATATTAATTACTTAATAATAAGAAAGCAAATTTTATGTAAAGTGCTCAAAAGTAAAGCTATGCTAATCTAAGTGTTGCAATGGATAGAAGAAATCTTGATTTTATTCCTGCTCATGCAAATGTGTCCAGGTATAGATGCATTGGAATAAAATTTTGTACAATCACTTGAATCCATGTTGCAAGCACTTAGAGAAAAAATATTCTAACTTCTATAGGAATAAATTGTAAGAGTTTGGCTAAGGTAATGACCAAAATAGGTCATAAATGTGAGAGGTCTGTGTATTTACATAGGCAATGCTTGCTTCAATGTCAATGTACCTACGTCAACACATCCTAAGATACATCAACAAGGATCCATCAATGGGCCTAAACCAACACAACTGTCTTATTAATATTTCACCAAACTTCTATAAATCATGGGATTATTTTGGGTTCCAACACCCCATAAATATGAACAAAGGCTACAAAAGATGAATCAACTTATTAATCTTTAACTAAACCTTTGGAGCTTGAGATATAATTTGGAAATGGACAAGGCAAGAGATGTGTGATTTTTCTATAATAGTCATATGATAAATATTTTATGAGCAATGAGTGTTCCCTATGCCGAACTATATGAATTACAAGCATTCATGTGCAATCTAGTTGAATTCTGTGGATAGAACTACTATGGTATTTAAATTGTTAAGCATTGATCACAAGTCGTTGTCTTCTCACTTGAACTAGTAGTAGCTTTATCACATATGGTTTAATCCAAAGTGAGGCATATGATTATTGATGTTTTTGGGGCCTCAAACTAACTAAATAATAACATATAGAAATTAATTATTTAATCTAATTAATAATAAAATTAAATATAAAACTACCTAATGGTAATAAGTATCTATTCCTAGCTTGTCATACACGTCCTCAACTCACGTACCCATTGTTAAAATTATCAAGTATTATGCTACTAGGCGAACTAAGCAATAACACTACTAAACTTACCAAGTGAATATCACACTCATTCCACCGATTGATTAATGTAAATGAAAATGTAAATATTAACTAAGTATATAGAAAGTAAACCTATTCTAAGTCCAAGTTTTGCAATGAATATAAATCAATATTGATCTTATTGTTGTTCATGGAATGTGTCCAAGTATGATGCCACTCAAATAAGATGTCATACAATTGACTCAAACCCATGCTATAGGCACTCACTAACTGTTTGCTAAGATTATGAAAGAAAACTACAAGAGTTAAACTACTTTATTAACCAAAACAGTACCTCTATGTGAAGGGTGTGCACATGTATATAGGCTTCAAGTGACAAAGTATCGATGTGTATCCACCAATGCATCCAAGGATGCATTGATGGCCATGCGTCGATGGTGATGTGTCAACATAGTTGCCCGATATAAGATGCTTCATCCTACCTCCATGACTAACTTAAAACTTATCCTTGAGTTATATATATATATATATATAGACAAAGTTTCGTTATAAAAAATTTTGGGATGACCAAGACTAGATTGAGGAACAAGCTCAATTAAATACATAGTGGATAGGTATGGGATTATTGACTAACTAGAAATTTATTCATGTCGCAGTGGGGAATTAAAAAAAATTTGGACACAGACACAAAATGACAAAATTTGTGGAACTAATGGGGTTCCCGGATAACGAGTTGACCCACTATGATGTTTGTGACTGGAAGATGGTATGCAAGGATCGATTTTTCACTCTCCATTTCTGTGTTCATTGGGCCATATGATTGTTGGAGTGTTGAGTGGTGGCCTTGATGAGGTAACATGAGGTGTTAGGTTCAAAGAGGAAGATGTACCACAATGTTGGATTTGTGTTGAGTTGGTGGATGTAGTGGTTTTTGAACTGTGGTGTCCCTTTCGACAGTCATGTCTAAAGAAGGGATGCCTTCGATGTTGTGAAGGACCTCTACCACTATTGATAGTAGCAGCACAAGTAACGTTTGCAGGTTGGTGCTGTGGTGAAAAATCTTTTAGCATAGCTGGAGGTGATGTAGAAGGGGGTGAAGTACAAGAATATTGAGGTTGAGAAGTGTAAGGCACATGAGGTGGTGATCTTGTTGGAGAGGACATGGGTGGATAGTACTTGGGAGAATGATAACGATGAGGTGAGGTAGAGGATGCTGATCCCATTGGGGAAATAGAGTGTTGAACATAATAAGCATTTGGTGCTGCGACATACGAAGGGTATGGTCTAATTGGTGGTGGCCTCCCCCACGACTGAGGTTTTTGCCACTGTGGTTGGACATAGTATTTTTGTACGAACTCTGGATGTAACATTCCTTCCCAATGCTCATATAAATGTGACAAGATTGGACATTGACCTTTGGGGTGATCATACAAGCAAATATTGCATTCATATGTATGATTGATAGTTGAGCTCTTATCCCTATTCTCTTCTACCCTTTGTTTCGATTATTGCGTGGTGTCCTGTCCTTTTTCTCGATTTGGCATAGTTTTTCCTCTAATAATGTTGGCATATTCTCCACATCTTTCATGTACCAAGTCCATCATCTTATTAATATTTGCCTCAATTTCATCTAGTGATTGTAGGATTGGCAAAGATGATTCCACCTCCTTGAAGTGAGTTGATTTCTCCTCCTCATGATCATGGACCCTTGTTAAGTTAAGATTTTGGTCCTGTTGAGAATTTTCAATATTCTCCCATTTGGCTATTTCTCCTTCTTCTTTTGCTATCCGCTTAATAAGCTCTTGGGGTTGATGGATTTGTAGCTCATATAGTTGACCATGGGCATACATCCCTAGGGTCTCCCTTGTTTCATTACGAAGCCCATCTATGATATGGTACATTAGCCTTTCCTCGGAGAACCCATGGCCTGGGCAGTTGTTTAACAGTGCATAATATCTTTCCAAGGCCATGTCCAAGGGTTCATGTTGCACTTGTTTCCATTCTTGGATTTGTCTCCTCAAGGTTGACACTCTCGCATAGGTTTGATATCTTTCGTTAAAAAGTTCTACCATTGTCGGCCAATGTTGAATTGATTTTGGTTTTATGACCTATACCATACTTTTGCTTGGCCAACGAGTTTCAGAGGAAAGAGCTTAAGTTTTTACCACCCATTATCAATGTTGTTCCATGTACAGGCGTCGTAGAAGGCTTGTAAATGTTGTTGCGGATCTGAATCATAACCTCCTGAAAACTTGGGAAATTTTTTTAAATCAAGCATGGGTAGACAACTTTCCTTACGATGCCTGCAGGCTATTCGAACAGCCTCATGTATTTCCGTTAAGCTTGTAGTTACTAGGAGGAGTTCATCCTCATCATGTAAGTTATGCTTTTGTGCATTGGGACGATGTTGTCTTTGTTTATGTTTATAAGAAACCCCCACCTCGGGTTGCATACTCCAATCTTTATTGTCATACTATTCGTTGGTTCTCCAATGAATTGCCTCACTAGATGTGGCATTATTATAGTCTTGTAGGAGAGACATGGTTGTGAATTTGTGTGTGATTTTAATTGAATTGAATTTAATTTCTTTTCTAAAGGATATATCATTAATTCCTATACAGCGACCTTGTATGATATAACTAATCTAAATAACTAGCACCATTGCCGGAAATGACACCAATGATGAGTGGCTAGGTACCCCTACACTCAACCATATGAATATGAGCGTTCATGCACGATCCGGTCGAACTCCATGGATGGGCTAGTTGTGGTATCTAGATAGTTACACGTTGATCGCAGTTCGCTATCTTCTCACCTGGACTAGTATTGCTTTGTCATGTATGGTTTAGTCCAGAGTGAGACATATGATGTGATCCTAAACTAATGCTACTCCTAGAGACAATGGAAGATAATATTAATTAAACTAATGAGCAATAGGAAATGAGTCTAAGCTAGCCTAAGTGCAATGAGTATCCATTCCTTAATCATCTGTACACATCTTGGACCTCGTGCACTACTACCACTGGGGTCACCAAGCGTAGATCCTAGGTACGCTGCTGGGTTACCAAGTAGTCACACTTAAATGCTTGTGATCAAGTCGTACTCATTCCGCATTTAACGATAGGAATAGCAAATGATGAGAAATAAATATTAACTAAGAAAGTAATAAATATTAACTAAGAAAGCAATACATAACAATAACAATTAACAATTAAACTAGATAATTAAAACTAAGGGAATGCTGCAATGATGAAGTAATCTCAATCTTTATTTTCAGTCATGTGCACGTCCAAGTACGTCACACTCGAATAAAGGTTCCATACAATTACAAGCATCACACTGCGGGCATGCATTGGGAAAATAATCTAACTCCTATGGAAACAAACTAAAAGAGTCTAGCTACAAATGACAAAAGGATGCCTAAATGAGGTGGAGGGCCCTCTTATTTATAGGTCGGGATAGGTGGCTGCGTAAACGGGGCCCCGTTAACGCATTGACTTAATGACACTTCATCAGTAGGTATTTCCTACGTCCAATCATATGAATCACAAACATTCATTAGTGATATGGTTGAATTCCATAGAGTTAGTTACCCAAGTACTTGATGTTTCTAAGTAGTGAATTGTGTAGTTGCAGGATCATTATCTTCTTAACCCATACTTGTATTTTATTTGTATGTATGGTTAAGTGTGGTTAAGGCATATGATGTGTATTTTTTATAACTATTTTTAATATATTTTTCTCCTAATCTCTAGATGAGGAAGTGAATGTTGAATGATCAATTATTTAAATAATCAACTAGTTTAATAACTAACTATCCTAATGTGGAGTATCTGATACCACTTGTCGTACACATCTTGAACTAGTATTAACACTATTGGGTTACCAAGCGGCTATTATTGGGTGTGCCAAATGTCCATTGCTAGAATTACCAAGTGTTATGCTCAGAGTGGTTATTCTTACATATTTATGATTAATTATATTAACTAAATAAGAATATAAATGGAAAGTGCATGGAAAGTAAAGTGCATAAATGAAATAGTAAACTAATCTAAGTGCTACAATGGATATAGAAAATCTTGATTTTTTTGTTGTTCATGCCAATGTGTTCAGGTACATAGGAAATCAAATAAAACTCCATATAGTCCCCTAGATCCACACTACGGGCACCTAGAGAGAAAATATTCTAACTCTAGAAGGAATATATTGCAAGAGTTCTACTAAGGTTATGATTGAAAAGTGTCATAAATGTGACAGGCACATGCATTTATATAGGTAGTGACTACATTAGTGTTGACATATCTATGTCAATGCATCCTACCATACATCAATGGAGGTATGTCAACGAGGCTACGTTGATGAGGATGCATTGATGCAACCTGTCTTATTGATATTTCATCACACCCCCATGATATACTGAAAAATTATCATTAGGTAAAAAGAATTAGGATCAAGTTTCTTACAAAATTGGGAGGTATGGAATTTATTAACCAAAAGATAGACATAATACTAATAACTAACTCTGAATGTTAGATTGTACATTGTTTACAAAAAATAAGTGTTCATTTCAAAAAAATATGACACTTTATAAAACTTTCAACAAGTGCATGTAGAAGTGTTGAGGACATGATGAAGTTTGAGACAATGCCTGGAGGTGAAGGCTCCTATGCCTTTGATGGTTCCTAGTCTTATCTTGATGTTGCTAGAGGTTGAGGTTGGCCTGCTACTACCCCTTCTTCTTTCAGAAGCTTGAAAGCATCTAAAACTACTTTCATGTTTTTATCTTTACTTTGTGGGTCATGAATGGTCCAAGTAGATTTGTTGATGTGAGCTGATGCAGGAATGTCCCATGGGTAGGGCATTGAAGAAAATAGTTACTTTGTGTTGAAAAACTAGGCTACAAAAGTTTGATGTTCTATATCGAATGTCATTATGAGGTTTTGTAGCTCATATTAGTCATTCATCCTCCTAGTTAGGTTAGATAAATGAATCTACTTTTGAGATATTCAAGTTCTACATTAGCTATCTCCAAATTTTGGTTTGTTTCTACCTCATAGATGAGATAGGAACTGGTCACTTGCTTCTCTAATTCTAAGCTTAGCCTCCTTGTTGTTAGCATCACTAAGTTTGTGTAATGGAGATTGGCAAGTTTTGTGTACTCTTTTATGTATTCAATCTGCAAATCCTTTAGGAGGATTTTAGCCTTGTTGAACACATTTAGTTCATCAAAGAGGGGAAGCCATAGGTTACCTCTTTACTAGAGTTGTTGAAGGGCCTCATTCATCTTTGCCTTAATCATTGTAATAGGGATGAATTTCAGATGATGACTCTCATCCAATAATCCTTCCAAGATGAATGGAAGTGAAGCTTTGACTTATACATCAGGAATCTACAGATTATTTCATCTCATTCAAAGGTAATAGTTCATACATTTGAGCCAAGGTTTGGAGATCCGTATCATAGGTGTCTTAGGATGTTGTAAGATTCTCGGTGAAAGACCCTCTACATCATCCTTTGTTACCATAACTGAAAACCTTAACAAATAAGAGAATGATTCATGAGAAAAACAAAAAATATTTAAATTTAAATTTGAACTTGAAAAACCCAGTTCTTCTAGATACCCATCTTGCACACATCCTTCTCCCTTTAAATACAAAACTAGTTATCATTATGCAGAATGTGATACTTTGTTAAAAATAAACATGAACAGAACTGGTAAAAGTTCAGATGATGAATCTAACAAAGAGCATACATTTCAATAGGAACAACCAAAAGTAAAAGATTCTCCTACTATAAATTCATTAGAATAACAAAAGGAAATAGCCCATATGATGTTCCAAAAGCTTAGTATATAACCACCTATGGATACAATAAAATTACAAAATTGGACTAACATTAGGACAACCACTTTAGTAGGTAGTTCTAGATAATGCATTCATGAAATAGTAAAAACACAGAAAAACCTAGCTACTATAGAATAATGTTGGGTTCCTAAGATGAAGAAACCCTCAACTCCAAAAAAATATAATGATTCGATTCCTAAGTATGACACAAATCTAGATTCTCCACCTTGTAGTAGTTCAACACAATCTTGCTCTTGCCAAAGGTTAACTTCTACACAAAAGGGAAAAGGAAAATTAATAAATGCCAATGAAGAATCTTCTAAAGTTATGGATTTTGAAGAACAAGATGAAGAAGAATAAATCTCTGTTCTTGTCCTTAGTAAGCTTGGGCTTGAAAATTGCAGGGTCAGAGAGATTGGTGTACAACTCAACAACTTTGGCAGCTAATTGCTAATTGGCTGCAATGGCCTCCTCTAGTTGTACATTGGTAATAAGTAGTTTTCCCTTTGTCTTGAGCAACTGCAACTAGTTTACAGTGATATCACCTGGGAGGCTAAATATCTTATGAAGTGGTTGCCTAGTTCCAACCACTCTTTTTAATACCACCTTGTGTTGGGCATCACTCATTCGACTACTTCCTACTCCTATAGATGCATTAATGTTCATCATTGTGGTAGCATTAGGTATTGATTCCATAGGAGCGTTCAAGGCTTCAGCAACCCTATGTGTCACCTTCTCCATCACTATCTCTTGGCCTTTGTGTTGCATGACCAAGATGGTACCTTCCTCACCTTTCTCAAACATGACAATGAAGGCTGTAACATTTCTTGAAATTTCAAAAAACATTTGTTCAAGGATGGACACTATGACCTCTTGGGCACTTGGATTAGGCCTTGTGGGTGTCTGGTTCCTTTGAACTAAGAATAGCGAGACAATGTTACTATCCAGCTAGTTCATGGATCTTATGACCTCGTTTAAGTGACTCATGATTGGATGGTAGATAGATGGTTCTCCACCACTTGTAGAACTTTGGTATTACTGTAGCTACTACATAAATTTTCTTAGTCATGAAACAGTTGCAAGCACTTTTAGAATAGTCTTTGGAGCTACAGGTGATGGTAGTGGTGGTTGCTCATCTTCTTGTAGCTTAGTTGCTACTTGATCTTTCATCATTTCTTACCATGATGTAGCAAGAGCATGGCGAATCACATTATTTAAATAGTGAGCTATGTCTTTTTTTTTTTGCATAGTTTGTAGATGAGGCATGGAAAGGAAATTTTCTTTCTTCCTTTTTCATTTTCCTTTAAAATAATTTTCTATTTTTTAGAAAATAAGCTAAGGAAGGTTGACTAGAATCTTTTCACTCAGAGCAGCTCATGCTCAGGAAAAGAAAGTAGTGACTTTGTTAGGCCTTATCATTAGGTTTAGATGATGAGTTACAATTTTTAAGTATGCTCTCTTTGCATTGGTGAGAGCACCATACTCTTTGTGGTCTACCTTGTAGCATCACTGCACCCATTCTTTCTTTGCTGATGGGTCCACCTGTCTCAAAATCTTAGCCACCTTGGCCCCTTTGTCTAGCAACCAGAGAGCCTTTACAATGGGCTTAATAGAATAGGAGATGATGATGTGTTTGAGTTTCATTAATGCATCTCTTTATTGATTGTTCCAAAATAAGTAGGTCTTCCCCATGTACCATTCTTCGTTGTTGAAGAGAATGGGCTACATGGGAGACCCCTTTTGTTATGTACAGACCTCTTCTAGTGTTAGCTTCAAGAAGGGTTTAAACTTAAACTACTAAAGAATAGAACTTTGGACATCCTTGGTCTTCATCATCTCCAAGAAGGCCTCTATCAGAGTGACCTCCAAGTTAGGACTTGGCTTAGGAGCCTTATCTTACCTTGATTGGTTAGTTTTTGTTGTGGGAATCTGGTGAACATATTCCACTTTTGGCTCCTTCTAAAGGGATTTTATTGCATGGGCCACTTCAGGTGCTTATTCTTGGAGCTATTATGGTTGTTACTACTAGTTCCTTCCTTCTTTTAGTTGCTTCTCCTTGGGCTGTGAAGGCCCTCTTACTTATGGTCCTGACTTTGGTGCCATCTGTAATCACAAATGTAACCCAAGATTATCTTTTTATTTCATAACCCTTAGTTATTTTAATACATTTCTTATTAGATTTGGTTATGTTTGGGCTTGTTTGTGATCTTAGCTAGGTGTATTATTTTAATATTATTTTATTAGTTAGCTATTAGAGTTTACTTGTTAGTTTTAAACCTTTTTGAATAAGTAATTTAATATTATTTTAATGGATTAATCTTGGGGAGTTAGAAAAATTTCAAAAAATTTTCTACAAGAAACCAAAGATTTATGTTCCCCACAACATAGAGCTTACCTTCAGTAGCATGAGGGTTGAAAAATAGGTGCAAACAAGTTAACAGTTTGAGAGTTATGATGCTTGTAAGATTATTAGGATTAGAAAAATTGAAAAATTCCTCTTAATTTATGTGGAAATGATGAAAAACTGGCTAAATGTGACATGTATTTATACTATTTTTGCATTGTGTTGACAAGGATGCATCAACAGGGCTGCATTAACTAAGCCCTTTATATTTACAAGGATGCATTGATGTAGCTATACTTAGCAATACTTTGCATATGGAAAATGGAGGAATTTTACTGAGTTATGATATGAAACAAAAGCCAAATGAAAGCTAGAAATGCATAGGAAGATGACAACAACATAGAAGAGGGTTATGTAGATTTTGAAGAAAGAATTCAAACACATTCGAATGAATTTAAAATGCCAAAATTAAGCAAATCTAGATGTTTGAAGGTAATTTGATGGAATTGATCATGCAAATGATTGATGAATAGGAATTTTAACTTAAGGGAGATCAAAGGGAATGCAAGTGGATCCTCCCTAAGGAAGGCTGTATGTCCTTGATTCCCTTGCATGCCCTCATCCTAAGGGGTCTATAGGCGCCAAGTATGATTAATGGTCATTTCAAGTTAAAACTGATATCCAATGGAGTAATCATCTTAGAATTATGAGGTCATCATAACAAATGTATTAATTAACCATGATATGAGGTAATGGGGTGGTATGTTATGGATTGAGAACGATGATAGAGAGAGAATGGTAAGAGACTTGTATCTAGGTCACATGAAGTCCTTGTCAAGTATGTGATTAAGATGATTTGATACCATCCCATCCTCAGTTTAGATAAAGTCCATGCACATTCATTAACTTTGCATTATAATATCCTATTCCTTTGACCATTAGGAAGTCATGAAAATTTCCAAAGAACAACCACCACTTCAAGAGAAGAAGAAAAGAGAAGAAGGAAGATAGAAAGGGCCTTAGTTAGAGGGGTGTCTTCAAGCATGGGTAACATGTCTTTCCAGCCCCATAACTAGTACTTGTAGTTCATTATTATGTCTAAGGGGTGTGCTTTAAATTCCCATGTTGTTGTGTTATGTTTTTTCTCTCTCTCTTTCTTTCACAGGAACCACACTATGTAAAGATGTGCTTCCTTTAATGATCAATAGTGAGAGTGGTGATATACCAATGGAAAAGAATCATAAAACTTGAGAAAAAATTTGAAAAGAAAACATGACAATTCCCATTGAGGTCACATCCTTTTTCATTCCTTCTTGGTCTATTTTGAATCCATTGGGTAGTAAGATCATTAGTTACTTTAAGTTACAATATGGAAAGATCTCATGCTTCCAAAATGCAGAGCCTCCATGAAATAGATGGAATGGATAAATGTTGTGGTCCATTTCTTGAGATCATGAAAAAATTAATAATTTTTAATAAAAATCATAATCCAAGTATAAAAATTAATTTGGCCATTTAGCAAGTCAATTATTACATTAACAACTACATTCTTTAACTCCTAGTATTAATAGCAGCATTAACAAAATCAAAGATTTATATAGAACAAGATAACATATTGAAGAGAAGGATGAAAGAAAATGAAAATATATAAAATAATGGATAAAATAGTCAAAAGAATGAAAGACATATGAAGAATGGTGTAAAAAAATAAAAAAAAATGGGTTAGTACTCATAATGTATTATGGATGACCATCTCTTCCATGACTAAGTTAAGAGGAGGAGACACATAAAATAAAGCATTCTTGCATGTGTGTTGAGGTGTTACTACCACTAGTTACTTTGGATTCAAGAAAAGGCTTCACTTGTTGGATATTGACTCGTAGTTATTTTTTTGGCCATGAAGGATGGTAGATAGTCATGGCACCTGAAGGAAAAGTTGTATGAATGATATAAGGCCCTTCCCATAACATTTAGAATTTAGTACATTATGTTACATACATGGGATTCTAATAGAGGACCTTATTACTAGATTGGAATTTAACTCTTCTTATTTGGGCATCATGACATTGTTTGGAATGTGCATTATGCACCTTATTTAGTGTTAAGACTATTTGTCAGTTTTCATATGGTACATTTAGTATCATCAAGAACTCTCAATATGCTAGATCAAGGTCAAGGTTAAGCTTACAAGTGGCTGAAAGTATAAAGAGCTTAGCTTGGATTGGAAGTTTATGTAACTTTTTATACATTAACTCATAAGGAGAGTATCCTATTGGAAGTTTCCTTGTAGATTGATAGGCCCATAGAGCATCATTGAGTTTTGTGCTCCAGTCCTTCCTATATTTGTTGATTGTACATGTTAGTATTTAGGTTATCTTCCTATTAGTAACTTTAGCATGACTGTTAACTTGGGAGTGACAAGAAGTTATGAGTTTATGCTAAATTTTAAGCATTACATTAGCTTCCTAAATGTAGTGTTTGTAAAATGAGTCCTATTATAAAAAATAAGTGCTCTGAATGCACCAAACCTGTTTATCGCATTTTGTTAGAAAAAGTGTGCTATAGTGGAAGATGAACAATTGGTGATGGTTGCAGCTTTAGCCCACTTAGTTCAGTAGTCAATAGCTATAATGATGTATGTCTTCCCTTTGGACATGGTAGTGATGGGTTCCATGAAGTCAATGCTCCATATGTTAAAGGGCTCTAGTGGTTGGATCCATTGTTCAGACCCTTCCATTTGGGTTGTCATTCCTTCATCTCTCTGGTTGCATTCACATGAAGGAGAAAAATGGTGGATGTCCCTGAAGATTATTGGCCAGAGGTACCCTACCATAAGGATCTTCATGGCTATCCCCCTACCTACATAGTTGCCCCTACAAGAACCTTCATAAGAATCTTGAAGGATCTGTAGTTGATCAACATCACATATGCACCATCACACCAAGTCATTGGCATAAACCTTGTAAAGGTTATCTTGGATTTTCATGTAGTGTTTGTCTTGATGAAGAAATTGTCATTTATGTTTGTTATCCCATTCCTATGGAGTCTTTTGAGTAAAAAGATAGGAGAGGAAATCATTGTACTAGTTGATACTCTTGGAAGTTTGAACATCAAGGGACTTGGCAAAGAGGAGTTTATCTAGAAATTAATTAGGTAAAGGTTCTTCATCCTCTTTTTCATCCCATCACAACTAAGATAAATGGTCAAAAACAACATTTTTATTTTTCTTCTTGTCCACCATTGTAAGGTCAAACTCCTGCAAAATTACTAACCATTGTATGACACAGGGGTTCATAGTTGGTTTGTTTATTAGGAATTGGATAGCATTGTAATCTGTGTGGACAAAGATTTTGTATACAAGCACATAGTACTTGAATTTTTCCAAGGAGCACACCACCCCCATGAGCTTCTTCTTGGTTATCATATAATTCAAATTTGTACCATTAATATTTTTGCTCATGCAATGGATATAGTATGGATGTTTCTAATTATCCAATTGTGTGAGCACCACTCCCAATGCATAATTAGATACATCCATCATGATGTGAAAAGGTATAGACCAATTTGGAGCATGTAGAATAGGAGTTTCTATGAGTTTTTTCTTTAGTTGTTGGAATGCATGCTCGCATTCCATAGTCCAGTCGAAGGATGCATCCTTCTTGGTTAACTTCACCAGTGGCTTGGTGATTTTAAAGAAGTTCTCAATGAAGCATCGATAGTAACTAGTGTGTCCAAAGAATGACCTCACATATTTTACTATTTCTAATTGTTTCATAATTTCTTAAATGATTCATACTTTCTCTAGGTCCCCCTTGATCCCTTTCTTTAAAATTTTGTGCCCTAAGACTATGCCCTCTTGGATCATCAAATGGCTTTTCTACCAATTGAGCCTTAAGTTTGTGTCCATGTAGTGTTTCAACACTTGCTTGAGATAGTTCAAAGCTTGTTCAAACTTTGTACCATAAGTGGAGAAGTCATCCATGAAAACCTTCACATTGCTACCAATTTTTTGTTGAAAAATGCTAAGTACAAGGCATTGAGAAGTAGCAGGAGCATTGCAAAGGTCAAAGGGCACCTTTTTGTTTGCAAAAGTTCCCAAAGAATTTATGAAGGTTGTTTTGGCTTGGTTCTCTTATGCTATTTGGATTTGGTTATAGCCACTATAACCATCTAAAAAAGTATAGTAGCCATGCCCTACAATAGTATTTAGCACATGGTCCACAAATGGTAATGAGAAATGATCCTTGAAATTTTCCATTTTCAATAGCCTATAGTCTATGCATACCATCTTTGTTTGATACACTAATGGGATAAACCACTTTCTATGCATAATGGGATAAATGAATCTCACCTTTAGTAGTTGAATTTTATCTTTCACAAATTTCTTAAGCTTAGTATTCAACCTTCTTTGTTGTTGCCTTCTTAGTTTTATGGAGGGATCTGTGTAGATCTGATGCTAGCATATCCTTCGATCTATTTATGTTAGTTCATGGTGTGACCAGGAAAAGGCTATTGGCCATTTGTTTACCACTTTTAGTAGCTTCTTTTTTTTAATGCTTGAATAAGATGGACATTTATGATTATTGGTTTGCTATTCTCAAGTGATGAATAGTGACTATACCCTATACCCAACCATACAAATCATTGGTTGCTATTCTCAAGTGATGAGCAGTGAGTATATGCTATACCCAACCATATGAATCATTGGCATTCACCTAGTAATTTGGTTGAATTTCGTAGACTTTAGGTCTTTAAGTACACTAGTTTCTAAGAGGTGAATCCAACCATTGTAATTGTTGTCTTCTTAGTTTCAGTTATGAAGTGCAAGTATATGGTTAAGTGTAACTGAGGCATATGATTTTTATCATTTTATCTTTTATAAATTAAGTCACATAAGAATAAGAATAAAGTAATTGAATGCTTAATTAATCTAATAACTAGCTAATATTTAACTAATTCTAACATAAGCATTTGTTCCCACTTTCTATACACATCCTGAACACGTTATAGTGCCATTGGGTTACTAAGCATCAAGTGTTGCTAGGATTACCAAGCATTAAACATATGCTTGAAGTGGTCATACTTATGTTTTCTATAATCAATATTAATTAATTACTTTGAAACATTAAAGTAAATTGCATGAATATTAAATGAATAAAGAAAATATTAATCTATTCCAAGTGTTACAAGGTTTTATTAGAGAAGCTCATCTTTATTTCTGTTCACACTAAGGTGCTTAGGTACATCAGTGCTTGAATAAATATCTATACACTTCTTTGACTCCTACTATGTGCACTCAGAAAATATTCTAACTTTCAAAGGAAAAATCTACAAAAGCTTTGCTACAACTATGAAAAGATTGCCAAAAATGTGGTAGGTATATGCACATTTATAGGTAGAGATAGGGTGCCACATCAACAGGTACACGTCAACATGTCAAACCCTATGTAAATGGGATCATGTCGATGAGATCCCATCGATGAGGTTGCATTAATGACATCTTGTTGATGTGGCCCAACTATGATGACTCATCATCAAGATAAGAATATTCTAGATTAGTTAATAAGGTTTTTGGTTCAAGAGGCTCCTGCTTAATGTAATATGGGATCTCTAACTCTCCCTAATCCATCTTAGTCTATGCATGGGAGAGTTGGATGTGAATATACTCTATTTCATTCATGTATTCCATGTAAGTACTTGTGAGGATTTTTGTTGGTTTTATGCATATTTTTGAGTTTCCTCAACTTTTTGTTATTAGCCACTTAAGAGCTTCCTGTTTTGTGGCTGTTGCATATAGGCACTTTTGAATAGTAGATGCCTTGACACACTTATTGCATGATTTGATGGATGTACTTTGTATGATCCATATCTTTTGCACATAATGACATCCTTTGTCATTATATGTGATGCATGGAATTTGCTTCTTCTCTATTTTACCAAATTCATTTTCCTTGGAGATTTCCAAGGAAAGGTCCTGAATCTCCATCTTGTTGTTAATTGTGCTGAGGTAAGCCCTTCCCATGATAATAGGGAAGTCCCCCTTGTAATTATCCATATGGACCACTAGGAAGTTTGTAGTATAAGACCACTTAACACAGTTGTCACAATGTCCTCCACTAGTCCCAAGGAGATAGTGATGGACTGATCTGCAAACTCTAGTTTGATGTTGCATTCTTTTAATGGAGGTAGGTTCCAAGTCTTATCCATTACCTATGAGATTAAACTCATTTCTAAACCTGAGTCTAGTAGAGCCTTGCATGGATCATTCCTTGTGATTTGCAAATAGATAAGGGGACTCCTAGGATTAGATCATACTAGAAAGGTGCCATCCTTGATCAAATTAATAATTGCATGGATCAACATGATGATATGCACATGGGAGGACATTTGGTTTGAAGGAGACTTAAGGGTGATTTTAGAAGTGATGAATGTAGGGTTATTAGCTGTAGGTATCTATGTAGATTTTGGCAGACTATTGGTCCTGAAAAAAGCCCTATTTTAAGATTTAGAGTTAGAACCATTTGGATGGCTATTCGGTTGTAAGTTAACAACCCTCATGGATTTTTTTTGTTGTGGTTGCAATGGAATTTCCCCTTGCATAGGTGGAGCAAGTGGTAGAGGAGTGATATTTAATGATGTAGAGCTTGGTGATAGATATGGAGGAGATAAGTAGAGGCAAAATTAGATTATGAAGTATGGATTTGATGATATTTTAGAGGGTAGTAGTGGTGATTAAAAGGAGTGTGGCTTGTAGAGCCAGAGGAGATATAGCCTATTGGACATAGTATCCATAGGGATCTAGCTACTGGTAAGGGTATTGCTATCTGGGTGGTGGCATCCCTAATGACAATGGGTTTTTCCATTTCTTATATTTCTCCTGAGGTTTAGATGATTCTTCACTTGGATAATATTGTGTTTGGTAAAACTATTTCATTAGATTATCTTGAGAATAAGGCAATCTCTTGGGTTGCTGCCTCTTTGCAAAATTTTGGATTCAAGGCATACACTCTAGATTCATGTAGACATAACATCATAGAACAACATCACTTGGGATATTCATATTGATAGATATCATATCCATCATCATTGCCCCCAAAATTTGCAACCTCATTGATCATGAAAACCTTACCTTTCTATTGTAAATACCCCTAGGTTGTATCTTTCCTTCTTATTTTGTATCATTCATTACTTCCCTACTCTACCTTCTCCTCTGCTATTTTCAAAGTAATTTGAAACTTCTTATCTAAGAAGTCTCACATTTTTTTCATCTTGGTCGATATCTCTAAGAGATTTTTGTATTGACAAGGTTTTTTTTATTATTTCACCTAGTGGTGCTTCCTTTTTCGAATCACAGAAGTGCACCTCCCTTTTATGGAGAGAGGAGTCTCTATTATATTCTTTTGCACTCTCTAGTTTTTTCAACTCTCCTTCTTCTTTGGTCACCTATTCTATTAGCCTTTTGATCTAATGAGCCCTCATCTTAGAAAGTCTCTCTTGGGAATAGACCCCAAGAGTTTCTTTGTTTTGTTTTGGAGTCCATCTATGATACAAAGAAATTTCTCCCTTTGAGAGAATCCATGGCCTATGCATCAATGCAATAGAGAGTAATATCTACCTAGGGCTACATCCAAGGATTCATAATTCCCTTGCTTCCATCCTTGAATCTACTTTCTTAGGCTAGACACTTGAAAGTGCATTTGGTATTTTTCATTGAATAGTTTTAACATCGTACTCCATTGGTGAATGGATTCTGATTTCAAGGACTAGTACCAAATTTTTGCTTCTTTTATGAGTATCCTTGGGAATAATTTCAACTTCAACTAGTCATTTGAAATGTTTTGTAAGACACAAGTATCATGGAAAGCTTGTAGATTATGTTGTGGATCTACATTATATCCCTCTTTGAACTTGAAGATATTATTCATATCTAGCTATTTAATCTTGCTGTTCTTTTGATGCTTGGTGGGAACTTTGACTACTTTTGAAACATTCACCATATTTCTAGTGACCAAGTAATGGTTCATCATCATCATTAGATTCATAGTGGTCCCTATGATATCTATATCTCCTATGGTAGGTTTTGCTATGCCTCATTTCTCGATGATGCTCTTAGTTCTCTCTTTGTTGGCTTTCATTTTGGTTCCTATCATTATGATGGGACCTCCTATCATCTCCATCTTGATCTTGATCACCTGTATCCCTGTCTTTGCCACGATTTCTCTTATTAGAATTTGATGATGAGAAGGATCATGAAGATGAAGGACTAGAAGAATAGTTCCTTCTAGTCCTTCTCTTTTGGTCCTTGTCTTAATTATTCTTCTTATCTTTTTTCTTCTTCTTGTCATTCTTCTTATCCTTAAATTAACCACTGGAAGATTTGTCTTTTGATGTTCCTTAGCCTTTGGATCTTATCTTTCCATCACCAATGTTCTTCAAGGTTGACTACAACCGTTGGTGAAAGGTATTCTCCTTAAAGAAAGGAGGAGAATTTGTATATTGAGAGGTTACAAAAGGAATTATTGCCCTATTTATGTGGCTATAGAAATAATGATGTCAAGATTTATTTACTTTTAAAGGATTCATAGTCAACCTCCATGCATTTATCTTTCTGGAGTTATGCTTCTTAGAGACTTGTTTTATGCTTTCATACTTAAGTCATGGCTATTTTAATATCCAATGTCATGAGTTGGATTATGAGCATGATAAGAATGGATTAATTAGGAGGTAATACAATGCTATTGTCCATATCTCTTCATTGTAGCTAGTCATCTTGATGAAAAATGAAGGTGAAGTCTAGATAATAGAGATCTAGATGGGTGTAGATGACTTTTAGCTATTGAGGCTTCTTACTAGTGGTTCTTAGTATCCTCTCTTGTTGCCTTTTTTTTGTCCTTATGTAGTGAGTATCAACAATATTAGTGTGCCTTAGGATAATGTTATTATTATTATTATTATTATGAGAGATATTTTGTTAGGTTCTCATTACAACACTTGTGTATGAATTTACTAGTTAATAATGTTTCACCCACTTAGATAAATTAAGTCCTTGACAACAATGCCAATGATGATTAGTAGGTATCCCCTACACCCAACCATATGAATAACAAGCATTCACTAATGATATGGTCGAATTCTATAGACTTAGTTACCAAAGTGGCTGATATTTCTAAGTAGTGAATTGTATAGTTATAGGGTCATTGTCTTCTTAACCCATACTTGTGTGGTTAAGGTATATGATGTGTATTTTTTATGACTATTTTTAATGTATTTTCCTCCTAACAACTAAATGATTAAGTGAAGGTTGAATGATTAATTATTTAACTAATCAACTAGTTTAATAACTAACTATCCTAATGTGAAGTATCTAATCCCACTTGTTGTACATATCCTAAACTAGCATTAACACTACTAGATTACCAAGTAGCTATTACTAGGTATACTAAATGTTCACTGTTGGAATTACCAAGCATTAATACATTATGCTTGAAGTGGTCATAGTTATGTGTTTATGATTAATTATATTAACTAATTAAGAACATAAATGGAAAGTGCATGGAAAGTAAAGTACATAAATGAAATAGTAAACTAATCTAAATGCTCAATGGATATAGAAAATCTCAATTTTATTACCGCTCATGCCAATGTATTTAGGTACATAGGCATTCAAATAAAACTCCATACAATCTTGTAGACTCACATTGCAGGCACTCAGAGAGGAAATATTCTAACTTTAGAAGGAATAAATTGCAAGAGATTTATTAAGGCTATGAATGAAAAATGCTATAAATGCAAGGGGTGCATGCATTTATATAGGTAGTGACTACGTCAACATTAACATATTTGCATCATTGTATTCTACCATGCATCAATTAGGATACGTTGATGGGGCTACATTAATGCAACATATCTTATTCATGTTTTATCAAAGGGTGTAACCTCAAGGGGATTTGTTGTGTTATTCTCTCAACTTCCTTCTTAATTTCCATGATTCTCCACTGGTATATTATCATCACTCTTATTATTGATCATAAAAAGGAAGCATGTCTTTGCATGGTGTGGTTTTCATGAAAAATAAAATAAAATAAGAACTAGAATTCAAAGCATACTTCTTAGACTTAGTAATGGACTACAAGCATTGGTTATGGGATTGGAAAGACATGTTACTCATGCCTGAAGGCATCTCTCTAACTAAGGCCCTACCTACTTCCTTCTTCTCTTGGAGTGATGAAGTGTCAAAAGTCAATGCGTTGACTGGGTCGAGTATACGGGGCCGTGTATACGTGGCCGCGTCGACGTAGCCACCCTACGTCGATGTGGCCCCGTTTACGCAGCCACCTTTCTCGGATCTATAAATATGAGGGCCTTTCGCCTCATTTGGGAATATTTTTGAGTAGTTGTAGCGAAGCTCTTGCAGTTTGCTCCCACAAGAGATAGAATATTTTCCAAGTGCCTGCAGCAGGTGTAAGAAAAGTGATCGGATCTTTATTCGAGCATTGATGTATCTGAGCCCATTGGCATGACGGCAATAAAGACGAACTGTTCAAGCATACCTTGCAACATTTGGACTTAGTTGTTTCATGCATTTAATAGTTTAAAATGTTTATGCTTTATTAATTACTTGTTAATGCTTTATTAGTTGTTGATTATTTATATTTTCATTATTATAATTTCAATCATTATTGTTCATTCGTAGTTTGTTAAAGCCATAACTACGACCATCTCAAACGTAATCCAAACACTTGGTAAGCCCAGGGACTCTTAACGTCTGGTAACCCAGTAGTGTTAGGAAATGCTTAGAATGTGCTCGGAAGATGGGACTGGATACTTATGCTAGGAGTAGTTAGAATATAAACTAGGATACTTAGAGATTAGATTATAATTTATTCCTTAGCTTCCATACTTTAATTAGTCACCGAAAAGGATAATTAAAAAGATATAAAAATCATTAGCCTTAGTCTCACTTAATCAACGTAACAGAACTTCACGAGTGAGATTAGGATGACAACGATCGTTCTAACCCAAGGTTTCACTGGTTAGAAGTCTGGTGTATGTTAAGTGCTTATAGTCTACGGATTTCGACTGGGTCACATGTGAATGCTCGTGATTTGTATGGTTGGGCATAGCGGTACCTAGCCGCTCATCATTGGCACTGTTGCTGGGGACTGTTAGTCTTACATGAGTCATCTAACCTTAGTGAAATTATCATTTAAGTCATTGGAACGGACCTAGGGTAGAAATATTTACGCACACTAGGTGAACTTAAGTTAGTCATAAGGTACATCGATTATATGGACCATTTAACGTCCAACATGTCTTCTCATAGGAGAGATGCATTTGAACCACCGGTGCCGCAAGAATTTCAAGTGGTGTACAAACATCTCGATGAATATGTCCCTGATTTCACATTCATCCTACATCAGGATGAACATCTTTGATGGCGGGACATGGAGGGTAGCATCGTGCTATCGCCCGACTGAGCAGCTCCTGCGATGCTATATCATAATCTGGGCAGATTGGGCATCCAGGACTGAGTGGCAGAGTATGTCATGGAGGACCATGACTACCAGGACTATCGTCCCACAGAAGCTAAATGGAAAAGAGATTAGTAGCAGGCCAAGAGATATGAACAGTAGAAGGGGAAGCAATTCACCAACCCCTTATTCTCACAAGGGCTGCAAGATGATGGGGATCTCGTATTTCATGATACCCATTCGACCGAACTTCACTTGGGGCCGCAGATCCTCCAGTCAGTCATTCAGAACAAACCTCCAAGTGACCATGATCCTCAAGGGGATGGCAGGTCACATAGCAAAGCTGGAGGAGATGACTGCAACCGTCACCAGGGTAGATGGGGAGATCGGCATCAGAGCAGTGGTGATGCTTCTCCTTCTTCTCCGTCCTCCCCCTCTCCATCACCTTCATCTAGCTTAGGCTCTGAGCATCACAGGGGAAGGTTGGAGAGAAAGGACAGTGGTAAATAGGTTCGAAAGGGGCAACGTGAGGGAGGACACGACCAATCGCATGGCCCTCGCCAGCATGAAAGAAGGGGTAGCGAAAATCATCACAAACGTCATAGTCCCCAATAGGACTATGATTCAGATGAGCCATTGTTAGCTACTCAGAGCATGCTCCAAATTACAAAGGTAGTTCACATTCCAAGTAGGCACATGAAGGATAGTCGGATCAAGCGTGTTGACATGAACAACATCCCCAGATTTAAAGGGGGATACAACTGTGATTTGCAGACCCACCTGCAGGTGTTCCATGATGCTTGCACCCTGCAAAATATTGATAACGATTGGCAACAGTTGAAGCTATTCCCTTGCACACTCATCAAAGAAGCTGAAAGTTGGTATTGTTCCTTGGAGCCAGAATCAATTAGAAGATGGAGTATGATGCTTGAAATCTTTAATGACAAATATCAAACATACTCTAGTGTGGCAAATCTGAGACAGCAGATCTAAGGTTGGAAATAAGGGAATCATGAACCCTTGGATGTAGCCATGAGCAAGTATTACTCACTGTTGCATCGGTGCCCTGGTCATGGTTACTCTCAGCGGGCACAGCTTCGCTACATTATTGATGGGCTCCATTTTGAAACACAAAAGACACTTGGTGTGTATGTTAAGGGACGACTGTTAGAGCTAAGGGTCCATCAGTTTCAGCACCTCATTGATCAAGTGGCCAAAGAGGAAGGAGAACTCAGAAAAAAGGAAAGTGCAGAAGAATTCAACCAGGACCCTTCCCTTAGAAAAAGGGAGGTCCAATTTTATGATGAGGAGGATGAGTCACCACTAAAAGCAGCGGTGAATAGAAAGACTTTTCTGTTACAAAATTTTGCATCTAAAATATTGGCAAAGGTGGATAAAATATGGGACTCTTTGGTCGAGAGATTCCAAAGTGTATTGAAAATTGCAGAAGAGTCCAAAGAACAAGGTAGTGACCGTGAGTGGCATAGGAAGAAGGGAGCTGAACATGCCCAACATAAGGGTAAAGGAAAAGTTGCTGTAGCAGAGTAGGTTGTAGAATCTGACACCAAGGAGGATGATGGATGTGACATATGCTAATATGAACATCCTAAGGGATGTTGTCTTGTGGTGTCCCACCTTCAAGAGTCTGGGGTCTATGCCTTGAACCCTCATTTGACACAGCGGGAGACACCCCGAAGGTTGCCTTATCCACAAGGCAACCCCAAGCGATTCCACCAGCAGTAGCAAGGATATTATCCGAGTCGAATGTCCCCACAATTGTATGAATACTTCCAATAGTGGTAGCAACCACAAGCGTGGGGGATGCCACCTCCAAGGCAGCAGTACCCTTACAAGGAAGAAGATCCTTATAGGTACTATGTTCAGCAACTAGTCTCTCCAAGAGACTCTTCCAGTCATGCGGCCTTTCCCAGTTACTACCATCCCCCTGAATATTTCAGACATCCATCTCCATCACCCAGGAGGACAAATCCACATCTCTTCTACCCTCCATCACCTTCTTTTGCCACTCCTCCACACCATTCCTCTTAGTTGCCACTTGCTCCATCCATGTAGGGAGAAATACCACCACAGCCACAACAACGAATTGCTATGAGAGCTATTAACTTACAACTGGCACCTCGGCCGAGTGGATCGGAATCCAAGCCATGCAAACGTCCTTTCTTTTAGCCCAATAATCTAAACACACCCTCACCTACGCCTGTGGCTAGTGCCTCTAAACCTACCAATGCCTCCAACATCATACCACCTGAGCAGCCCTCCGCTCCACCGCATTCCAACGTCCAGACGGTCATGCCCACACATGCCATGACCAACTGGATCAAAGCTAGTTCTCTTCCCTAGAAATTGACAGATCTGAGAAGCCCCCTCATATATCTTTAGGTGGCTAGGAACGAGTTGTGCAAAGCTCTTCTAGACTTAGGGTCAGGGGTTAATTTAATCTCTCATGACATGTACAAGAACTGGAACCTGCCCCTGCTAAAGAAGAGCAACATCCTGCTCGAGTTAGTAAACCAATCTATCACTGTTCCTTTGGGTTTGGTGGAGGACATTGTGACCACCATTTGTGGGTGGTCCTACCCTGCTGACTTCCTGGTCATCCGTGTAGAAAATTGTAAGGGGAACTTCCCAATCATCATGGGAGGAGCCTGGCTAAGCACGGTGGATGCACGACTAGGACTCCAAGAGCTGTACCTAGAAATTTCAAAGGAAAATCCTTTTGGGAAGATCGAGAAGAAACGAGTTACATGCATCGCGTACAGTGACTTGGGGTGCAATTGTGTGCAGCAGTTATGGTTCGCTAAGCGGACATCCATTCAAGCATGCAGTCGGTGTACCAAGGAATCACAAATTCAACAGTGCCTGTACGTAGCAGCCACTAACCAAGAGGGCACCCAGTGGCTGATAGCTGATCTTGCTAGCAGCACACTATGCATGGAACCGTCTAAGGGGCTAGTGCATGCCTATATTGACAACACGGATGTGATGAAGGAGATTCATCAATAGACCTCCATCGTTGATGACCTAGATGAATGGGGAAAGCTAGAGATCCCTTAGAGCTTCAAGCAAGAGCCCCTTGAGCTAAAATCCCTACCGGCTCACTTAGAGTATGCATTCTTGCAAAATGGCAAGCCGGTAATTATCAATACTGCCCTTGCCCTTGAACAGAAAAAGAAGTTACTGGTGATGGTAATAAAATGGGTTACTGCATTCGTGTAGTCCTATCTTGAGCTAACTGGCATTGATCCTATGATCTGCCAGCACCAGATCTACCTTGACCCTTCCATGAAGCCACGACAATAGCCACAAAGACGGTTGAATCCCAAATTAAAGTAGGTTGTAAAAGATGAAATTGAACAGTTGCTAAAGATGGGATTCATCTATTTTGTCACTGATAGCGAATGGATTAGCCCACTCGTTATTTTACTCAAGAAAGATGGCAAGTGGAGGGTTTGTATTGATTTTCAGTTGCTCAACATGGCAACTTTCAAGGACCACTTCCTGCTCCCATTTGTGGACCAGGTGTTGCACACAATCGCATGACACCAATATTACAGGTTTTTGGATGGTTATAGTGGTTATAACCAGATCCAAATAGCACCAGAGGACCAGGCCAAAACTAATTTCATGAGTCCATGGGGGAATTCTGCATATAAGAAGATTCCCTTTGGCCTGTGCAATGCACCTGCGACATTCCAATGCCTTGTCCTAAGCATCTTCCAGCAATAAATCGACAATGGTGTAGAAGTCTTCATGGATGACTTCTCTACTTATGGTACCACGTTCAAGCAAGCTTTGAACCATATAGAACAAGTTCTAGAGAGGTGTGTAGACACTAATCTGCGGCTCAATTGGAAAAAGAGCCACCTGATGGTCCAAGAGGGCATAGTGTTGGGGCATCGCATTTCATCAACAGGGATCAGCGTAGACTCTGAAAAGATCAGGGTCATCCAAGGAATTACCCGCCAACCAAGTACTATCAAAGATGTGCAATCATTCCTTAGACACACTGGTTACTACCGGCGCTTCATTGAACACTTCTCAAAGATAGCCTGGCCATTGGTAGAGCTTAAGAAGAAGGACGCTCTGTTCGTCTGAACCAAGGAATGCGAATTTGCATTCCAAGAGCTAAAACAGAAACTCGTAGAAGCTTTGATTCTACGGGCACCTGATTGGTCCAGACCCTTTCACATTATGACAGATGCCTCCAAATATGCTTTGGGAGCCATGCTTACATAGTGTGATGATCAGAAACGTCCATATTATATCCACTGTGCAAGCTATAGCATTGTGGGTGCACAACTGAACTATACCACCATCAGGAAAGAATTGATGGCGGTGGTGTTCGCATTAGACAAATTCCGGCATTATGTGCTCAGATACGAGGTGTTTGTGCACACAGACCATAGTGCTATCTGGTTCCTGATGAATAAACCAACAGTAAGCCCCCGCATAATCTGGTGGCTGGTGATTTTTCAGGAGTTTGATCTCACCATGGTAGACAGAAAGGGGTCTGAGAATGTGATCGCTGACCACTTGTCTCAGCTACGATGGGATAACGTAGAAGAGGAGAAGCCTTTATTTGATCAATTTCTAGATGAACTCCTCTTCACAGGCACCGTTGATCCTCAAGAACCCAAGGAATCTCCTTGGTTCAACCACATCCTCACCTACCTTACAACCCAGGAGCTACCAAAAGAATGGAACCATCGGCAGAAACAACAGTTTCTCCATAAGGCCAAGCATTTTATGGAAATCAACGGCCACCTCTACAAGGTGTGCATAGATGGCTTGGTTCGATGGTGTGTCCCTGACGATGATACATTTCACGTCCTTCAAGATGCTCATGAGGGCCCTTGTGGGGGCCACTATGCTGGAGGCAGAACGACCATTAAAATCCTGCTTGCAGGGTATTATTGGCCTACACTTTTCAGGGATGCACAATGGTTCACCTACTCCTGCGAATGATGCCAGAGAGATGGTGGAATGTCAGCATGGTTGGAGGGACCTCAACAGTGGATTCAGCCACTGGAACACTTCAACATCTGGGGTATCGACTTCATGGGGCCCATCACCCCCTTGTCAAATAGAAAGATGTACATCATCATGGCGGTGGACTACTGTACAAAGTGGGCAGAAGCGGTTGTCGTCATCGACTATTCTTCAAACATCGCAGCACGATTTTTCCAGCAACAAATTGTTACCAGGTTTGGAGTGCCTCGCACACTCATTTCGGACAATGGGACTCACTTCACGGGGGTTACTTTTCGAAAACTCATGCAATGCTTAGGAGTAACACATAAATTCACAACATCTTATCACCCCCAAGCCAACGAGCAGGCCGAATTCACAAATAGGAAAATTACCAAGATCCTTACACAAACAATTAGCAAATACAGGAGGGATTGGAGTACCAAGCGCAATGATGCCCTATGGGCCTATCGCTCTACTTGGAAACTTCCTGTGGGGTACTCTCCCTATGAGTTAGTGTACGGTAAGTTGCGAACACTTCCAATCTAGGCAGAACTCTGGACACTATCCACTGCCTATGACCTCGACCTTGACCTACCGCTAGCACAACGAGAACGATTAATCAATTTGAGTGTGCTTGATGAGAATCGATTAGTGGCCCTATTTTCAAGTGAAACCCATAAGGCCTATAACAAGAAATGACATGATCTTAGGATTCGGAAGGTCACATTTAGATGTGGAGACAAGGTACTGTATTGGAACCCCTCACAGATATCCCAACCGACAAAGTTTCAGACACTATGGGAGGGACCTTATATTGTCTCCGAAACCTTCTCATCCAGGGCCTTGCTCATCTACAAACCTGGGGATCCCACTAGAACATAGTTGGTCAACCGCCAACAACTCAAACCTTTCTGTGAGCTTCACACAGCCAGTGTCATAGCCTCTTCATCGACCGGTCATCCACACTCCATCATTTGCGTCTCCTCCTTTCCACCTAGTCATGGGGGAGACCCTCATCCATGCTAATCCATCCCACTACAGCTCTCACCATTTTTTATTTTTTGTTTTACACTTTTTTGTTTTACACCTTTTTGTTTTTACAACTTTTTGTTTTACACTTCTTTTGTTTTCCACTTTTTTGTTTTATGCTTTTTGTTTTACACTTATTTGTTTTTCATTTTTTGTGTTCTTTTTGTTTGCTTTTTGTCATCATATTGTTTGGCGGGGTCGATTTTCGTTACGATGGGTACTGTAATAGTCTTCCTAGTTATCTGGTTCTTGCCGTTGCATGGTTGTCCTTGGATTGTACGTTGTGTTCACTTCATAAACTCGATAGTGACTCCACGTCATCCACCTGTTCATCATTCCCTGGTTTTCCTTGTGTCGTGAACATGCAAACCCTTCATTTAAAAACATTTTAATCAATGTGTGACTTATGTAGTTACTAGATTGAGGGATGACCCAATGGTTTGAATCGGGTGTGACTTCAAGGGAAGTGCTTTATTCGTTGTTCTGTTCTGTTCCGCGGGTTGCTGGTGTGTCTGTACAAATTTCCTCCTACTCCAATTCTCTCTCCATGAAAGCTTCTGGGCAGTTCGACCTTGCATGGTGTGATCCTCACTAAAACAAGCAAAAAAGAAAAAAAAAAGAAAAAAAAGAAGCAAAAACAAAATAAACAAATAAAATGAGGATTCAAAGCACACCCCTTGGTCGAATGCATGCAAACACGCATGGGTCTTCGCATGGTGTGGTTCCCCTACACAAAAGAAAAGAAAAATGAATTGCGGTGGGAATTCAAAGCACACCCCTTAGACTGCCTCTCATGGGCCATACGCTGTAGTGATGGGACTTCCTTGGTCCCCTCTAACTTCATCCCATTTCACTTCCTTCTTCTCACATTTCCTAGAGTGGTGGTTCTCTATGGGGTCATTCTTGTTTCCTTGGAGGATGGTCGGAACTTTGTTTATTGTTACGATGTCACTATTTGCAGATGGTTTGGGTTTGTCCTCAGGAAGGTTCTACTAGGTCACTTAACCACGCTCTCACACAGGGTTTCATGTGGCTGACACTTGGAATTTCCATTTTCTCCTCTATTTCCATTCCCACTTCTCTTCGTACTCACCTCACTGCCCTTTTTATGTTTTGTGTGTTCGTCGTGTTTTCTGTAGGTCTCTCATGCCTTGGTGGGTTCTCTTGGTTTGGAGTCTTAATTGGTGACACCACTTATTGGCACTAGGGCCCACAGACCTTGGTGTTGAGGGTATGCAGGGGCTACAAAGGCTGTTGCCTACTATGGGGAGGACCCACCTACATATTTCTGGTTGTGCTTGTTAAGCCTCCCATCCTTTGGATTTCTTGGTTGACTAGTTTCAGTGTCCCATTGTTCGATTTCGTCCTTGCAGAGTTCTTTTTCCATCCCGTTCCCCCATTTTGTCTCTTTTTAGTGCTTAATTACCTTCCTCCTATCCTTAGCCATGATTGGGCCTTTTCTGCACTTCAAACGCCTCAATTTGGGTTTTCAAATTTTTCAATTCGGGTATTTTTTGGGTTGGTCAATCCTGGTCCATGGGTGAACAGTGCTGTGTATACGGGGCCCTGTATACGCAGCCACTGCGTATACGCGGCCCTGTCGACGCAGCGCCCAACTCCTATATATACCCCATCGCACTTCTTCATTTTTCATCATTTGGAGTTCAAATTGAGGGGAGTTTTTACCATTTTTTCTGCCTAAGCCTTCCCAACGTACGTACATTCCATCGCGTGTCCACATCAACCTGTCCTTGCCCTTTTTACATACCCAGAGGTATGCTCTCAGTCATGGGGGGTGGTGTCCTTGTGTAATTAATTAATTTGTTAATTACGAAAACTCTAGCCCTAACCCCTAAATTAACACTTCGGGAAACTTAACGGTGTCCCTGTGCCATTAACATAACTTGGTCAAACTGAGAAAGTATATACGGACCATCTTAAAATACTTATGAACGGTCTAACGATGGTTATGTTTGTTTTCAGATGGCACCCAAACGGAGGCACCCAAGGGACGAAGGACCATCACAACTAAGGGACAAGTGCCCACACAAGGGAAGGGGATGAGGTGTGCAACCGCCAGAGTATGCAGAGGGCTCCCATGTAATTAGGCCCTTCCGTGAAGGACCTGACATGGAATCTGTTCGCTAGATTCCAGAAGAGGAAATTCTCGACATGCAATCGCTAGGGGATGAGACTCCTGGGATAGCACCGTGGCTTGAGGTCACCCTAACCCAAGCCTACCTTGATGCTATCATGCCACGTGAGGTGCAATGGATGGTCCTCCAAGAGTTAAATTTTGGACCATTCCTCGATAAGGCTCCAGAAGACATGAGACTTCAATTGCAGAACTCTTCGATGTGGCCAATCATCACAACTAGTGGTGAGTGGTACTTAGGAGAAACTTATCTCTTCTAGAAGAATTGGCAACCAGGGTCAAGAGTAAGAATCAAAGACATTTATGTCTCTTACTCTTCAGAAGCTATAGCGCAAGCTCTGGGGTTGCCCAAAATTGGGGCAGATGTGGTAGAAATTCCTAAGGAAGCCGATCCAGAGGTGAAGGCGTAATGGATCCAACGGTGCTACGGGGTAGAGTGCAAGGAATTCGGATCCTTGACCACGGCAGAGAGAGTATACTCCAAGATAGCATCTTACCATTTGAATCCAACGATAAGATCGAGTAAAATCACTGCCTTCTCCGCTCGTGCGTGTGTTGCCTTGAGTGGGAAATTTCCCATGAGTCTTCCACAACTGTTGTTTCTGGAGATTGAAAAAAGGTTCACTGAGAACGAATGTGGAAGATGAGCTCTCCCCTTTCCCTGCCTAATCCGAAAGTTATGCAAACGGGCAGGGATAGCATGGTACTCTAATGATATTATCTGGTGCACCCCAATTACCTTGTGGTGAGAGATGATGAAAGACAAAACTCCTGCCACCACACAGATAGAGGAAGAGCAACAACCACCTCCAGCACCTATGCAAACAACATAGCTGGGCTTGCAAAACATAGGAGAATACATCCGTGAGCTTTGAGAAACGCTTAAGCCAGCAAGAGAAATTTGGTAGGATTGGTGGAGGAGAAGATACTTCGGTTTATCGTCCTACCATGAGCCACTTGGAGCAAGTGGCTCAATCAGTCAGCTTGCTTGAAAGGGCAAGGCTGATATTCTCTGCCGCCCAAGCACCAATTCCACCTAGAACAGATCCAAGCATCTGAGATGTATCAACCGCAACACAACAGTTGTTCCCTAAAATCTCAAGGAATGTTGCTACTTTTTTGGTACGCTTGGAAGATGGTGATGAGGTGATGGTCCTAGTGATGCAGCACTAGGGACAGGAAGTTGTGGCTGAAGTGGTTGCTGATATAATTGCTACGGTCCTCAATGCATCAGCAACACCTGTACCAAACATTCATGGATTACAAGATGTACATGTGTCTACCAAAACTTCGCATAGCAAGATTGATGCAGCCCAACATGAAGAATTGTTGGACCAATTGGTAGGAACTGGGCAACCGCTTCCAGATGTCTCAGACCTTCTGGACAACATCATTACAACCCAGTCAGAGTTGTTATTGGCAAGGGGCAAGAGCATCATCTTGGAAGTCTGCAATCAAAATTACCGCTTGGAAGAACGAGGCCCTAAAATTTGAAAAAGTCAAAAATCATTATAGGGACCAAGTGGGATTGTAGAAGGATGTCAGTGAGATGCACATTTAGGTCGCTAAAGCCAAGATGAACCAAGCACTCCAGCAACTCTAAGAGGGAGGCGATGTATGACACTCCATCTTCGAGGGATTGAACGCCTACAACAAAGCTGAAATTCACCTAAAGGAGCTGCAAATTGAAGAAATGACAAAATATATGGAATTGGCCAACCTTCGATATGCAAACCTTGCTATGCTCACAGCTGGGAGACCGTGGTCAAAGTTAGAAAAACAAGTGGCCACCTCGTAGTCCTTATACAAGGGTGAGTTCCAAGTGCACAAGGCAATAAAACAGAAGCTGGCAATAGCAAATGCGGAACTCGAGGTCCTCCGCACAAGCTTTGAAGGCCAATGTACCATTGCGGAGGACCTGGCCTGAAGAATGAATGACTACCAACAGTTGCAGTCATCAATCTAAGTGTTCGATATTGAACTCAAGTAGTTCGTAGCCTGGTTTGTCAATTTAAAAGAACTCATCTCGGCGCTGCCTTGCCCTTGGGAAGTTCCAATTCTAGCACACATTGGAGAAGCCGCCTAGACCGTGAATGACCTCAGAAGCAAAGAAGAGAAAATGAGGGCTCTCTTGGAGGCTTTCTGGCTGCCTCTAGAAGTTTCAGCTGCCGCAGGACTTTCAACATTCGTGCTACCACCAACGCATGGGCCAGAGGTTGGAGAAGGACCGTCAAAACCACCACCCCCAAGGACGGTGTGATCTTCTCCAGCAATTTTGTGCATCATCCTACACAGCAGAGGCTCTAGGACCAGCGGAGTGTTGAATTTTGTCTCTAAACACTGCCATTTTTGTAATTTATCCCCCTCTGTAACTCGGGTACTTGGTCAAATTTATGTTGTGTCATGTGTGTGTCATTTATGTGTTAAGTTATGTGTGTTGTAAATAAGAATCCATACCTTCCAAATTGTAAAGTAACTCAAGGATGAGTTTTTGCTTAGTTGTGGGGGTATGATGAAGTGTCAAAAGTCAATGTGTTGACTGGGCCACGTATATGGGGCCGCATATACGCGGCCGCGTCGACGTGGGCCCGTTGACGTAGCCACCCTACATCGACGTGGGCCCGTCGACGTAGCCACCCTACATTGACGTGGCCCTGACGTAGCCACCTTTCCCTGATCTATAAATATGAGAGCCTTCCGCCTCATTTGGGGATCTTTTTGAGTAGTTGTAGCGAAGCTCTTGCAGTTTGCTCCCGCAAGAGATAGAATATTTTCTAAGTGCCCGCAACAGGTGTAAGAAAAGTGATTGGATCTTTATTCGAATGTTGATGTATCTGAGCCCATTGGCATGACAACAATAAAGACGAACTATTCAAGCATACCTTGCAGCATTTGGACTTAGTTGTTTCATGCATTTAATAGTTTAAAATGTTTATGCTTTATTAATTACTTGTTAATGCTTTATTAGTTACTTGTTGATTATTTATGTTTTCATTATTATAATTTCAATCGTTATTGTTCATTCGTAGTTCGTTAAAGCCATAAGTACAACTATCTCGAACGTAATCCAAACACTTGGTAAGCCTAGTGACGCTTAACGTCTAGTAACCCAGTAGTGTTAGGAAATGCTCAGAACGTGCTTGGAAGTTGGGACCAAATACTTATGCTAGGAGTAGTTAGAATATAAACTAGGATACTTAGAGATTAGATTATAATTTATTCCTTACCTTCCATACTTCAATTAGTCACCGAAAAATATAATTAAAAAGATATAAAAATCATTAGCCTTAGTCTCACTTAACCAACGTAACAGAACTTCACGAGTGAGATTAGGATGACAATGACCATTCTAACCCAAGGTTTCACTGGTTAGAAGTCTGGTGTATGTTAAGTGCTTACAGTCTGCGGATTTTGACTGGGTCGTGTGTGAACACTCGTGATTCGTATGGTTGGGCGTAGGGGTACCTAGCCGCTCATCAAGAGGAATATATAAATGCGAGATCATTGTGAATGGAATAGACTTGGTCTAGACTCAGAATAGATTGGTATCAAATCATCTTAATCATAATTTTCAACAAGGATCTCAAGTGATCAAGATGCAGATTAGTCATCCACCATTCTCTCTATCTATAATTTTCTCACTTCATTTTTTCATGTAGAACTCATCTATGATCAAGATGCAGAACTCATCTAATATGCTTTAATTGCCTCTAATTGGTCAGAAATACATTTTTTCATGTTGTTTCCATCATTCTACATCTTTTTGGCTTCCATTTGGTTCTTGTTTCATCCTTAACCTCACTTAAAATTCCTCCATTTTAAAAGTAAAAATATAGTTAAGAATAGCTGCATCGATGTATCCTCATTGATGTAATGGGATGAGTTGACATAACCCCATCAACACATCTCCATCGATGCAAGGTAAAAATCCTATAAATATGTGTGACACTTAGCTCATTTTTACTATTTTCTCAAAGCAACAAAAGAGTTTTTGTCATTTTTCAGAGCCAAAGGACCTTTCGAATGCCATAACTTCCAAACTACTTACCTAATTTTGCCCATTTTTTAATCTTTGAGTTACTAGAGGTATTCTTTATGTTGTGGAGGCCTCAAATCTTAGGTTTTAATGGAATTTTTTTCAAAATTTTTCTAACTCTCCATGAATAGAATATTAAAATAATAATCATAACAAGTTAATATCAAAAATCAACCTTTGTTAGAACATAAATAAAATAATATCACAAGCCTATGATCATAAAGCATGAACTTAATAATAAAATCCTAATGTCTAAGGAATTAACATAACTTGATCTAACAAAGAAAGGTATTTAAAGGGAACAAAGGTTATGTTAAAAAGCTAATGGTGGGTTATATTTGTGACCATAGATGATATCCAAAAGAGAATTGTAGGTAGGAGTGCCATCACAGCCCAAGGAGAAGTGACCTTAAGGGAGGAGGGATCAACAACAATGATAGCAACAAAAATCCTAGTAGTAAGTAGCTAAGGTTATGCATGGTATCAGGCCTCTTTAGGAGGAGCTAGAGGTGGAATCTATTAGGCAGATTCCTACTATAGAAATGGGCCAATCTAGGTAGGATGAGGTTCCAAGACCAACACTTAACTTAGAGGTCACACTTACTAAAGCTTACATGGAGAGGATTTCAACTAAGGAAGTCCAAAGTTCTATCTTGTAGGAGTTACAATTTGGATCATTCTTGGAGTTGGTGCTAGAAGAGGTCAAGACAAAATTGCAGGGACCTCCTTTATGGCCCATTCTCTATAATAGTGGGGAGTGGTACATAAGGAAAAACTACCTTTTCTAGAACAACCAACAAAGAGATGCATTAGTGAAAATCAAGGACTTCACCATCTTCTACTCAGTTGAAGCCATTGCAAAAGTCCTTGATTTTCCAAACAGTAGAGCCAAGCTAGTGGAGATCTCAACGTAGGTGGATCCCAAAGTAAAGAAGGAATGAATCCAATAATGTTATAGAGTGGACTGTATGGAGTACAATGCCTTGACAAAGGTGGAAAGAACCTATTTCAAGATTATGACCTATCACCTTAACCCAATGGTGAGGCTAAGCATGCACAACTCTAAGTGAAAAATTCCTCGTCAACCTATTTTATCTCATTTTTCTTGAAATAGAAAATTTTTTCAAGAAAAACAAGAAGCATAGGGAGACACTTGCCTTTCCATGTTTAATCAGAAAATTATGCAAAAGAGGAGGAATAGCCCATTGTTTCAATGATGTGGTTGATGTGCTCTTGGCACCTCATGGCAGGAGATGATGAAAGATAAGGTTGTTGCTAAGCTTCAAGAAGAGAACAACCACCACCATCACCACCATTGGAAGCCCCAGAAATGACATCAAAGATGCTTGTAGCTATTGGTCATCTCAAAATACTTTGAAAGAAATAGATACAAGAACAAAAATGGTATAGAGGTGGTGGAAAATCGTCTATCTACCATCTAGTCATGAGCCACTTGAATGAGATAGCAAGGACCATTAGTTGGCTAGACAGGGAGATGGTACTACTATTCTCTACACAAAGAAACCTGACATTTATCCAACCCAATCCAAGTACTAAACAAGTTACATTATCCATTCTTGGATAAGCATTTCCTGAAATTTTAGAGAATGTAGTAGCCTTCTCTATCGTGTTAGAGGAAGGAGAAGTGGTGATGGTCTTGATCATGCCACATAAGGACTAGGAAAGAGTGATAGAGGTGGTGGGAGATAGAGTTATAGAAGCTCTCAATGCTCCTACTGCATCAGTACTAGACATTGTTACCATAGCAGACATCCATGCATCAGCAGGAGTAGGGAGTGGACCGATGAGTGCTGCCCAACATGAAGAAGTATTAGAATGACTATGGGAGCTAGGTAATCACTTCCAGAGATCTTTAATTTTTCAGATGATATCACAGCCAACCAATCATAGCTTTTAGAGACAAGGAACAAGTTACTAATAGCCAATGTGCAACTTAAGGAGGCCATTGTGACTAATCAATGATTGGTCATCGAGGTTGCAAAATTAAGATTCCATCTCTCTAATCCTACAATTCTCCGGCCTGAGTTAATACAAGATGAAGCTTTCTAATAGCTTCAATAGAAGTATTAGGAGGCCAAGAATGCTAATGAAATTACAATCTTTGATGCATCCATGTTAGAAGCAATGTCAAACAACACTAACTATGACCTATTGTGAGTTCGTAAAAAAAAAATTGGTTCTCAGGAAAGATAACTATTGCTTGCAGAATGTTGAGCAACAAAAGGACCAAATGGTCAAATATATCTACTAGTAGCAGGAGTAACTTACCAAGATGAACTTGGATTTAAGGAGGTTAGCTATTAAAAATTGAAATCTCTTAATGTAGGAAGTATATTCTCTTTGCCAAAGGATTGCAACTGAGATTATTGCTTGGAAAAATTTGGCCCTAAAATTTAAAAAGGTGAAGAATCACTATAGGGACTAGGTTAGACTACTCAAAGAGGTCAATGAAAAAGAAATCAAATTAGCTAAGGTGAAGATGAAGAAGGCTATCCAGTAACTCCAACAAAGAGATGATGCATGATAGGCCATCTTTGATGGACTGATGCATATAATCAAGTAGAAATTCATTTGAAGGAGCTACAGATCAAGGGGATGACAAAATACATAGAGCTCACCAACCTTCGCTATGCAAACGTGGCAGTGCTGACAATAGGAAGGCCAAGGATCGAGTTAGAGAAGTAGGTCACTAACTCCTTCCTCCTTTATGAGATGGAGTTTAAAATTTATAAAGATATAAAACAAAATTTAGAAACAATCAATGCAGAGCTGAAGTTTTCAAAAGTAAATTCACAGATCAACAAATTATTGCTAAGAACTTGGTGAGGAGGATGAATGACTACCAGGAGCTGCTGAACCTTGTCAGAATGTTTGATATTGAACATAATATATTGGCAACCTAGTTCATCAACATGAAGGAGATGTTTCCTTTATTTCCATGCCCATGGAATATCCTAGCACTGGCTAGTCTAGGCAAAGAAGCCTAAACCATATACAATCCATGAAGCAAAGAGGAGAAAATAAAGGCATTCCTAGATGTCATTAAGTTTCCAGTAGTAACAATAGGGTAGCCTCAACCTCCAGTAGCATCAGGACATGATGAAGGATCATTAGAGCCAAAGGAACCTTCACCTCCAGGCATTGTGTAAAGACTTTATCTCACCTCTGTCCATTCAATAGGCTCCTACTAATTTTTGTCTAACTATCTAATTTGTTTTTGTAAAATGCACCAATTTCTGTAATTCATAAAATATGACACTCAAAGTCAGTTAGTCAAATAGTCAATCAATAAAATTTAATACTTCCCTAAATTTTGTAAGAAGCTCATTCCCATTTTTTTTTACTCGAGGATGAGTCTTTAGTCAGTCGTGAAAGTATGATGAAACATCAATAAGATGGCTACATCAATGCATGCTTATCGATGTATCTGAGGATGCATTGATGTAGGTACATCAACGTTGAAGCAAGTATTGCCTATATAAATGTGCACACCTCTTGCATTTATGGCACCTTTCAGTCCTTACCTTAGCTAAACTCTTATAGTTTCTTTATGTAGAAGTTAGAATATTTTTCCTTTCAGTGCCTGCAGTGTAGATTCAAGTGATTGTATGGTATTTTATTCAAGTGCATTTGTACCTAGACACATTTGCATGAGTAGAAATAAAATTGAGATTTCTTTGATCCATTACAACACTTGGATTAGCATAACTTTAGTTTCAAGTACTTTACTTTACATGCAATTTAATTTCTTATTATTAAGTAATTAATATTATAGTTTGTAAGAAATGTGAGTACGACCACTTGGAACAGAATTTATTGATGCTTGGAAATCCCAGTAGTGGATACTTGGTACACTTGGTAGTAGATACTTGGTAACCCAATAGTGCTAGTATAGGTTAAGGATGTGTATGGCAAGTGGGAACAAATGCTCCACATTAGGCTAGTTAGTTAAGTAGTTAATTGATTAGTTAAATTTAAATATTAAATCTTTATTTGCTTAATCATTTAGGAAGCGAAGAAAATAATAAAAAGAATAAAAATAAATATCTTATACCTAAATTACACTTAACCATATGCATAGATTAACACAAGAATTGATTAGAAAGATCATGACTAATGATTACAGAATTCACCATATATGAATATCAACCACTTAGGTAGAAAAAAGTCTATGGAATTTGATTGGATTGAATGCACATACTAGTGACTTGTATTGTTGGGCCAAGGGATTACTTGTTGCTCATGTTTGATATTGTTGTCAAGGATGCGTTAACTCATTTGGCTATGTCGATGGGGATACGTCAATGAAGATGTGTCGATGCAACTAAGTTATAGCAGATATGATGTAGCATCTACTATGTAGCAACTAACTGAGATGCATTGATGGGGATGCTACAATGCAGATGCAATGTCGCGTCTACGATATCTCAACTGATTGATACAATTAACAAAATAATGCTTCATCATATCCCCATGACTCAAGTACCTGACATATCAAGTTTCATCAAAGTTTATAACTTAGTGCTACATAGTAGAATCGAACGTGTGATCTAGGGTTACTAGGCCAAAACCTATACTACTAAGCTACCACCTCATTATTGAGTGATGAAGGCTCTAGTACAAGTAACCTTATTATGCTTAGTTCTCTACTAGTTTAGTTATATATTTATGATATATATCTATTATTTTGCCAAGAAAATTTTTTATATGCTTAAAATTAAAAAACCTCAAATTGATTTACTGAGAATTAATTTTCCAAGGATAAAGTCTAGGTTACAAAGTAGTTGTCTTATTCAGCGTTACAATGATAAGTATTTATTTACTATGGTAAAATCCAACCAAAAAAAATGTGACCAAGAGAGCTTCCCCTTACCGTTATGATGATAAAATCATTCTATTGTGACAAAGGATCCTTTTGGATGGGGCTAGTACTTGTCCTCTTGGTCAAAACAAGGAAGCTCTTCTTTTAATTCTAGCTATCATCTGCTTCATTTGATTCTTTCTTCGTTCTAGTTGTATTGCTAATTACGGTTGGTCTTTGGTGAGAAGTGAATTCCTAAAGGAGTATTTTTTTCTTTTGTTATTGGCCTAATTGTAAGGATGAAATCCCGAGTAGGCATCTCCAAATTCATTGAGTCTTTCCTTTCTTGTTATTTCTATCTATTCTATTAGATGCTACATGTATATTTTTTACCCTTTTTATCTGGTTTATCACATACTTCATACATATTCGATATTCTATTTTGATTAATAAAACCTTTTTTTCGAGAGTCCAATACCCCTATATTTCTTTCTACTAAAAGATACAAGGTTTAAATTAGAACATAATACCTGAACCCCTACCTACTCTTAACTACCCTACCCTATTACCTTAATCTACCTTACCCAACCAAAGCATACCTTAACATCACCTCTTATAGAAGACATCAATAGCTCTATCCTTTATGTTGTAGCTTTGTTACCCGGCCCGTGCTTGCTCAACCAGAGTGAACCTTAGTATAACCTGTTATGAAAGATATCCCCGGCTTTATCTTCTCTTGTGTGGCTACGTTTAAAAATGCGTTTTCTTGTACTTTTAAAATTTTATTTCTAACTCTTCCATGTTGGGTGCATGAGGAAGAGCGGGGGACGTATTCTCATGCAAGAAGCTAGTAAGCAGATTTTTAACATGGCTCATGATGATTGATAATGATATTTGAAGATTTAAAATTAGTAATGCACGTGTTCACCCATGAAAAACTTTTCCCCTTTTACTTCCACTCTTCCGACTCTCCGGCACTGTGTCCGTGTCTGCAACACGGATACACCGTCCAATCATTTGAAACAGGTCCATGGCCATCCCCTACCCTGTTAATCCTGTACTTTGCTAGTACTTCGTTTCAACTCCATTTATGAATTATGATCACGGGTTCTTTGCTGGATTTCTTTGTACAAATGTGCAGCCATGCGGAAAATTGATTCAATTCAGGAACTACATAAGGCAATTTAAGGCAACAATGAAAATCATTGTAACGACGCCAAAAGTCTGCTCTGCTCACACAGATTCCATCGCTACCATTCCTAAAACTTTACTCCGGCATTGGAAAGATTTTTCCAGAGCAAGAGCATCTGGATCTGTATGCATCTCTGCTAAACCTTGAATGATTTGATTATGCTCATACTCCAAAATGGAAGGTCCTATTTTGAAACCTCACATGACTTTGCTCTTGGACAGTGACATGAGAAAAAATCTGTTGACAAACAAAATCACACCGTGATCAAGAAAGAGTTCCAGACAGACGGACACATGACACGCAATAGACACCCAAAGTAAATCTGTGACCACAATTGAAATTTTTCCTGCCACCTCTCTAGATTTGGCAGAGTTAAAAAAACCAAAAGGTTTGGTGGGTTGGTCCAACCCTGCAATTACTGTCCGTATGAGACAGTAATATGATTGCTACAACTCTGAAGAAATGACGCGGACACATATTGCAGATCAGAATCATAGTGGCCAAGAATCTTTTTTTGGATTTAACCACAGGAAAGAACAGGTGAAAACAGTAGGGCCTGTTATTTATCGCTGTAAAACTGTGGAGCCAGGTGTTTTCTATGACGAGTAAAAAACAAATTTACCTGCAACGGGTCTTCTGTTACTGCAATAACTTTAAGCTCTCTGAATCAGATGGCATTGAATGGCTTTTCTCGTGAGTCCAAAACTTTGATGCCTCAGCAACATCGTGAATCCTGAGCCCGAGAATGAAGTTCTTGGGATGGAATCACACCCATCATCCAACGCAGATGGCAAAGTCTGTGAAGAGTTTTGGCAATCTTGACAATGCATGTGATTTTCCTAATCCTGAAACTGTGGAGGAGCCATGAATCCATGTGAGTTCTATGAATAATGGTCGGCATGTTTCTGGTTCATCACCACATTTCCCTGATCCTAACTAATTTTTGTTTCTATATAGAGAAGCTTCAAGAAGGAGGCGTTTTGTCCAAAGTGTGTTTCTTCTACTTCCTCTGTGTGTGTAAAGTGCTGCTGTTTTTGCATCTTTGGCATTGTTTCTATAGCCATGACGTTTAAGAATAAGCAGATCACTTGGGTTGTGCTACCTCTGTTTCTTCTTCTGATATTTCTTCCAGTGGGACTGGGCAGGATAGCTCCCTTCCGTGATAGTAGAACAGAAGGTAAAAAGTAAACAAGTGAACATGATTTTGAAATTTTTTTTTAAAAAAATTCACTTGCTTGGTTTTTTTGTGTGGCTTCCAAAATTTTGCTGTTCTTTGCAAATTTAAAGACTTACTCTGACTACTCTCAAAAAATCTTCTTTTTTAAATTTTACTTCTTCTTCTTCTCCTGATACATTGGTATTTGTGGGGTTGTGGGCAGATAAAGAACATGTGAAAGATGTTGCACTGCCATGCAAAAGCTCCCAGGCTCCATTGCAAAATCATGGCATATCTACCAAGGTACACAGTATTTCCTTGAGGAATTGCTTGACGCCTTCCTTCACTTGTTACAGACTTACAGTCTCACCATTTGCGTGTAAACATTAAAGTTTGTATCCCTTTTTCCTACCTTAATGGGTTCTATGCTCTTACCTGTCTGCAACATGTTAGAAGCCATTACAGAACAATTTAGCATCTCACTTTTATAAGCTTCCCCACTATGATGAAAACAGTAACACGTACACCAATTTTTTTACTCCTTTAATATCACTTTTATGGTATTGATTATTGCAATGGATGAATTCTTGTAACACAACACTGGATGGTTTTTTGGAGACAGATGGGGAAGCAGAGGGGGGAAAGTCACAGAGTGGTGGGAGATGGGGATGAGCTAATGAGACAGATAGCTGGGTCAGCACTTCCAGATTGCAACCATGCATGTGGAGGATGTACACCATGCAGGAGAGTTGCAGTGAGCTTGAAATGCTTGCAGGAATCTGAGGCATGTCCCATGGCCTATAGATGCATGTGCAAGGGCAGATCCTTCCCAGTTCCATGAACAAAACACTTCAATTCCCCCTATATAATATCATATCATGGAGCTTCGTTGTTTCCTTTGTACGGTGAGGCATGTAAATTTCCTTGGAGTTAGGATTTTGGTAAACTTATGCACATCACCCAATGTCACTCTAGCATCTCCCAGCTCTTTCATGTAACCGTAATTGTATATTGAATAATATATAACGGGTTTTCTTGCATAAAAATGAAGGCTAAACCAAACAAAACTTGCCATCCCATTACTCTTGACTTTTTTGTCCCCTTTTTGCTGAAAGATTTGTAGACTGCATGCTCGAATACAAGTCTACCATAAGTTATAAGACTTGGTTTTTATTTAATATTTACCCATGTTGTCAGCACAGCTTAAATTTTCAGAAGAAAGCAACTTTTTTTGTATATCAGACACCACTATTAAATTTTCTTTTGTAACATTAAATTTATTTAATATTTACCCATGAATTGCAACAAGGCATGCACATGTCTTTAGAACACATGTATACCTTGCATTATGTGCCAAAGTGTGAAAATCATAAACGGATCGACATAGGTTCATGGGTTACTTCAGGTAACTCATCCATGTACATTCCATGACCATTTTGATCAAGCTTATATGGGGGTGTCGGACCTCGAAAAGAAGTTTTATTGAAATTAAAGGTGCATCAATTACAACAAATTGAATAAGTCATAGGGTTAAAGGAAAGGGAAACTGAGAGCATCATGAATGACATTCGGGAAACACTTTAGAAATAAACGAGTATTAAAGGAGGAAACCTAAGTTGGGGCACAACCAAATGTCCGCACAGACTGGCTTGTTACAAAATAGAATGACATAGAATTAGATGAGGCAAAGAGCTCTCAATTAAGGAGAGAGTTCCAATGGTGACTCCACATAATAAAAAGGAAAAGCTTCCTTGTAGAGATTACTGATGCTAAGTGTAACTGAAACACACAGGTCTTTCCCATAGCTGCAAGAGATGAACCAATTGATGACTGTCTAGATTGAACTTGGATGCTTGAGATGAAAATGGATGAGGTGAAAGATCTACAACTTCTCCAACCTGGTAAGCAAACATTTGTTAGAATACTTTGTCTTTTGAAATAGAACATTGCATCTTCGCTTCCAAATATAATATAAAATAGTAGGCCTAATAACTTTCCACAAGAAATTAAGATTAGCAGAAGTAATGTTCAAGAATCCGAATATGGCATCCTCTTGAGATAGCTTGTATGATGGAAAAGCTTTAGAAGTCAATTGCCACACATGTTGAGCAAAGGGACATTGCCAAAATACATGGACAAAGTCATCTTGTCCACCACATAAGGGGCAATTGGGATTGGGAATCCCCAGATATTCTAGACGTTTTCCAATAGGTAGACCATGGTGGAGGAGACACCAGAGAAACTGCTTAATTTTGGGGAGGGTCGGAAGTTTCCAAATAAGTTGGAAGAGAGGGATCCAAAATGTTTCTGACTCTTGTTTGTGCCAATACTTATTGCAACGTTGAATGACTTTAGATGGGTCATGCATGAGNATCTAAACTAGGCAATGGTTCATTGCAGCCAACTCCCCATACAAAGTATTAAACTCAACCCTTGAAATCCAACGACTAGCCAACCTAAGACAATTCAAGGAAATGACACCCTTTCGATACCACATGGTAGCCACCTTAGCATTTGTGATAGCAAGGGAAGCAAGCGATAGAGGTAACCACCACGGATACACTCTAGAGAGGATAGTAGGGTTGATTTTAATGTTAGTCCAGTCAATGTGAGTGTGTAGAATTTGCCAGGCCATCCAAATGCTTTTGAAAACATGAGATCCAGGAAGAATGATAGTTAGGGGGGAAAGGATCCAATTGACAAAATGGATGCCTTTCCAGAAGGGCTTATTTTTAGGAAATGCTTGATGAAGCCTTAATTGGAGAAGGGTCCCTATAATATCTAAGGCATCTAAATGTTGTACCAACCACTTAGCAACTAGGGTAATTCCTTGCTTATAGGAGTTCAAAATACCTAAGCCACCCTTATTCTTGGGGAGAGTAACAACAAGTGACACTATGAAAGCCTTTCTGAGAATCCTTGGAGGACCACAAAAAGTCATGGAATAACCGTTCTAGCTTTTGGTAGGCAGCTTGGGAGGGGGCCCAACATGAAGAGTAATACCCATGGGTGGATGTGCATATGGACTTACATACAAGGTATTTACTTGCAAGTGTGAGGGGTTTAGTTTTCCATTTGTCGAGTTTCTTTTGAATTCAATAAATAACTTGCTCCCAAAGGATAGATGTTGAGCCTCTAAAACGGAAAGGGATTCCCAGAATCTTAACAATGTCTTGATCCTGAAGCCGCTTCCAATTATAGTTGGTCACATGTTTGTAATTTCCCGTAAAGCTATAAACAAAGGATTTATTCCAATTAATTATGGAACCTGAGAGTGTGCAATATTGCTCCACCCTTGATAAGAGGTGGTGCAAATTGGTGGCTGTGTTTTGAACTAGAAAAAAGGAGTCATTGGCGAAGTGCATATTGAGAAGCTGTTGTTGAGAGGAGGAAAGGCAGACACCAGTGAGAACTTTCGTTTGAATGTCTAGGCTAGTTTGATGACAAAGAAAGTCTGATGTGATGATAAAGAGATAGGGGGCAAGAGGACAACCTTGTTGCATAGACCTATGTATTGGAAAGGGAGAGGTAATGCCAAAGGTAGTGGCAATTCTTGTAGTAGCATCTAAGAATAAGCATTTCACAATATGGAAGAACTTAGGTCCAAAACCAAGTTTGGTCATAGTATGCAAGATAAAATCCCACTTAATGTTGTCATAAGCCTTGACATAATCAAGTTTCACAAGGAGAATATCTTGTTCATCATCCTCAACCCACTTGAGACCAGGAACAAATCCTGTTTGCTGGGGGGATATGATCTGACCAAGAATTTTTTCAGTCGTAAGGCAAGGCACTTCGCCCAAATTTTATACACTACATTGAGAAGAGTTATGGGATGCCAATTGGAGATATTGGTTAGATCCCCAGACTTGGGGAGGAGACGAATTACCCCTTGATTTAGATTGGGCCCAAGGGAACCAGTTAAGAGAGCCTCATTAATGACCTGCAAAAGATCCTTTCCCACCAAATCCCAATGATCTTGAAAAAATTCTACGGGAAAACCATCATAACTAGGAGCCTTTCCTTGACTAAACTTGGAACAGGCCTCCTGTAGCTTTGCCAGAGTGATATTAGCGTCAAGACTTTGTAGCATAGTGGGATTAATAAGGCAAGGATAATCAGGGGTGGCAACCTTAAACGAAGAGATGTCCATTGGGGTAGCTGCAAAAAGGGTTTCGTAGTGGTTCTTAAGAAAAGAGAGGATACTATTGTGGTCAGTAATGGTGGTACCCTCACATGAGATTTTGTCTATAGCATGCGAAGGGGAAGCAGCATTAAGATATTTAAAAAATTCTTTATAGTGTTCATCTTGAATATTTAACCTAGGGAGCCGACTTTTAGTTAAGGCACTTTGTGCTCGGTACACTTCCCAATGTTGGAAGGCAACGCATGCTCTAGCTAGCTCCTTGTGAACTAGAGTATTGAAGGGATCTTGAGCTAGTTTATTAGTGAGATGTTCAATAGTGAGGTGAATTTTGTTGTATTCATGTTTGGCTTGAGCAGCCACCGTCTTACCATACAAATGTGCAAAGTTTCACACTTGACATGAAGCATGATGCCACCAATCAATCCAACCCACCTGATTTAGGGGCCTAGGTTTGGCATTCCAAAGGTTGGATAGACGAAGTTGGGCAGTTGGGGAAGAAAAACAATTGTTGTGTAGTCTGAAAAGATGGAATTTTTGTCGGTCAGGGCTACCATGAATCTTGATAGATATGGAGATAGGAAGATGGTCGGATAAGGTGGCATGGTGATGAACCGTAGTGGTGATCAAGCTTATATGTGTCCTTAGTTCCCACCCCTGCCTCTTAGTAGGCACCCATTGACAGGTGAGGATGGGACCTAGAGAGACATGTTTAAATAATATAAAAAGTATTTTATGTGTGAATGTATTTTTACAAATTTCATATCTCACATATAAGAAATTTTTTCCCTGCCTATACAAGCTAAAGGACTTCATATGGATATGCATGTATCACATGCATACCTTCATCTGCTATGCATCTGCATAACATCCACCACATAATAAATGTGAATCCGTTTATGGTTTGCCAAATAGGTATCATTTTCATCATATGAGTCCACCCTTTAGTATCTGAAATGCTTCTGCCGGCTGGGTACATCAAAATTGTATATCAGGTGATCTAACTTATTATTAAATCCCACAATGAAAGCACATGGGCGTTGGAACTATTCCATGCATATTCTCAATTCACTAACCATGATGGCTTTTTTCAGCAAAAAAATTTGTAACCATGAATTGTTGTTGAGCATGACACATGATAATGATCATTGAATTCCAGTACTTAACTCGAAAACAATGACAATAGACACAATGCATAGATTCTGAATAAGCCAGAGCTTAAAAAAAATTGCAGGCGAAGAGAGGGGTTTGTTATTGAGTCATTGCTCCTTGGTTGTAGCATAGGGTTTGTAATGTACAATGCATAGGTTCAATGTTAAGAGGTATGCCTTTATTTAAATTATGTCTATGTCTTAGGTGTACTTATAGTCAAATTACTCATAATTTGTTTGCAATTATTGGTCAAGATATGAAGATAATTTCTTTTGATAATGTTGATTCTTTTGATAGTTTAGGGTCTTTTTCCCCTTCATTCAATGTTAAAATTTTTATGAAAAGTCCACGATCTTATTAATATACTTCCAACAAAATTTGTTAGTGCTCTACTTCACATATGACATTTAGATCTTGATTAAAATGTCCAATTTAGATATAGTAATGGTTGGTAATAGTATTCTTCATCATTCTAATATATTATTTACTAATCATAATATTGGTGTGGTGCACCTTTCATTATCAATATTTTTGGTCTTAAAAAAAATTTTCATGACCAAGATAATTTTATAGTCTCCTTTGCTTTTTACAACTTAAGAAAAATGCCTTAAAGAATTTCTCTATAGTAGTTGTTCTAAAATGATCATGAATTTCTTTATAAAGATTGTTGCGCCTCCACAAAGCATTGTAAAGGAATGTACATGAGGATGTTATTATTGGGTTTTTTAATTAATAGTGTATGGATGTATGAGAAAGGATGCTAAAAAACACATTATGATGCATAAACATGAGAAAATAATTTAGAGGAAGTTGAGGGCATGTTAGGAAATAATTTATAGTATTGATAAAAGGATGTCACATTGGGAAGTACATTAATACACTAGGTTAGGAAGTGCATTAATACCCTATTTAAAAAAAGTTATCATTTTTTAAAAAATTATTTTAAAACCTTTTTTATTATGTTACTTTTAACATTAAAGATATGTGTATTATTTTTTGAGCATGTATACTTTGATTAAAGTTTTAGCATTTATACTCTTTATTAAGGTTTTGACCTTTATACATTAATTTTCCACAAATTGGGAACATGAGTATTATTATCATAACTTCCATTTTTGAGGTACCAATGTGCAAATTTTAGATTCTTTTAAACATTTGGGTCTTATTTACATAAACAATTACATGTGAGGGAAGTGTATCAAAGAAAAATTAGTAGGAGGTTTCAAGACTCTATATACTTTGAAAAATAAGTGCAAGGATTTTGGCTTATGAGTTTGGAAGGTCAAACACAATTTTTTCAGACTATCATCTCTCCTACTATATTGTATGTATGTGTTGTTTGAGGACCTAAATTCAATGTTAAACTTTGGAAAGATATTGAAAGAATGAAGAACTTTTCTTCTTGTTGAGTTAAAGGTGAAGATGCATACACCTTACTCAATGTTATTATGTGAATGTGATTTATTACCTTTAAAAGCAAAGGCCTTATGCCAATTCATTACATACACTCATAGCTTGCATGTCTCAAGGTAAGACAAATTTTCTAAATGTTCTTGAGGATTCACAAGATTGTGGTTGGTATTTCTAAGGGATGCAATGGTTGAGAATATGGAATATCTCTTAAGAGGACTTGTAGTAAAATCCTAAGCATATTCGCCAACTAGTTAAGAAGAAGGTTTTAACACAAATATGAGCTAATTTAGAAAGCAAGAGGTAATTTTATTTACACCACATTAGATATAATAAACTAGATGTAGAAGCTCCCTATCTCTTAGTTGCTATTTGCATCAAGTATCAGAATGCTTTGGTTAAGTTCTCATTGTCTTAGAATTGAAAGTGAAAAATAGATTCAACTACCCCAAGAAGAGTGTATTTGTAGGTTGTGCAAATCAAGAGCCCTTGAAGATGAGTTACATGTATTTCTTTATTGTGTTGTAACTACCTATTTGAGACAGTGTGATAATGTTATAGCAAAAAGCTTGTATGATTTGTTTTTGATGTCCCAATTGGTGCTTGGTCAATTTGTAGGGTCTATCTTTATTTTTCATGAAAATGTAATATCTATCCAATAGATCTTATGGGTCTTTAGATGTAATAAAAATTCATTTTATTTCATGATTATTTTCTTTAATCCCTTGTCCAAGTGGGAGCACTTTTTGTCACGAATGTAATTCATTGTATTAGAATGTACTATTATTTGATGTAATTTATCCATTTGGGATGTATTAACCCTTTGGTCAAGCAGGAATACCTTGATGTAATTCACTATCTAGGTTGTATAACTTTATACCCATGTTCCTTAATCATGTGAGGTAGTTTGTGTAAAAAATATTTTTAAACATTTGATTGTTGAGCTTGATCATGACAATTTGGCTTTATCTATGTAATGTGATTTTGAGGGAAAAAGGATAATTTCCTAGAAGCTTAATGCTCATCTTGCTAAGGCAAAGTCTTGTGAGGATTAATGGATGAGCAAAAGCTTGACCTCTTTCAAGTAGCTATGCCAAGGCTTGATTTTAATTTTAGTGATATTTTCTTTACACTTGTGATGTTATGTTGTCTAGGATTTAACTTGAAATATTTATATATGCATGCATGTTGGCATTTATATCTCCTTTTCATTATCTTCTATGTAGTCATGGCCTTTAAAAAAATTATTGTTGACATCAACAAGGGGAAAAAACTAAATGGTGATAATTATGACATTTGACATTGTAAGATCCAATATGTCTTAGGTAAATAAGAGGTTGTGGATATTATCATCTCATGGAAAATCCTAAAGAGGGATTAGACCCTTAATACAACAAAGAGTTCAAGGTGTATCAAAATTGATTAAAAAAGAATCATGTTGTTTGCATCATATTATTAAGTGATAAGAAAAATAACATCCTTTATGAATTTGAGAAATATCCAATTACATATTTTATGTGGGAAGCCCTTAAAGTAAGTGTAACAGCCCACCCTACCACTCCTAGCTAGGATGGAGTGATACCTAGGATCACTAGTAATAACACAATGGAAGCATGACAAACTAGAAGGTAATGATACATGAAAATACATTAAGAATAAACCACTTTATATATTATGAAAGGTCAAGTTGCATAAAAATTCATGTCAAACCAAAAATTAAGTATACATTCAATTTATAAAATTGCATGTCTCCACATAAATCCAAAATCCATATTGCTCTTATGAGATGAAAAACATAAACATCATCATATATACAAGAGTACAATGAAAGTCATGTAAATATGAATAGTCCACAATACTATACATTGAAATATACAACAACCAATCTCGGGAGATTTCCCTCTCCTCTACTCTCTCTTAGTGCCTGCCTATACCCCTATGGCTTCCACTTGTAACTAAATAAAGTTAGTATAAAATTGAGTGGGAAACTTTTATACTTCTGTTATTAGATGGTTAACAAGTGCTATATTGGATGAGAGGAATGAGGTACAAAGCAACTTGCATCAACTATCAGTTTTGCACATGCTCTAAGAAACACATGTACATACGATATTACACATAGCATTATCATAATCCTTACTAAAGTGAACAAATGGCTATTGCATATTCATAGATATAACCATTGTCAAACATATTTAATCATACATTCATTACACTACACCACATGCATATCCATTATCATTCCCATGTCAGCATACCCACTCCATGCCATCAAGCAACACATGGACCACACAATCATAGATCAATCATAAGATATACTATCAATGCTATGACTGACAAACTGGTACCATCATATATACCTTACTCATATGGTCATTAGCATATCTACACGCTGTGTAGCATGTGAAACGTTGTCATGAGTACTCATAATTAATCCCTTGCAAGTAGGTCTTTTATTTACCCAACTAGTGCTAGGATTTGTCAACCTATGACTCATAACCATTAGACTTCTGGAAGACAAGATATGGGGATGTACATAACTATGCCACATACCAGCTGATGAGCGGTGAGGTACCCCTACACTCAACCATACGAATACGAACGTGTACACATAATCCAGTTGAACTTCGTACATAGACTAGTTGTGGCACATAGATAGTTACATGTTGATCATAGTTCGCTATCTTCCCACTTGGACTAGTAATTACTTTATCACATATGTTTTAGTCTAGCATGAGGTGTGATGAGCCACGATATCGCATTCGGGATATCGCATCTGCCCCCGCGATATCGCGGCCTGTCGAAACATCTATAAATAAGAGGCGACTTTCCCTTGTTTCTCCATCTAGATCTAGACCCTTAGCCAAACTATAGCAGTTTTACCATTCCAGAGGTAGAATAATTTCCATGTGCCCGTAGTAGGAGTCTCAAAGTGAACGGATCTTTATTCGTGCAAATTGTACCTGAGCACACATTTGTGTACGACAATAAAGACGAACTTTCTGATAAACCTTGCAGCATATGGACTAAGCTAAATAGGATTTAATTATTGTTAAATGTTTAAATCCTTTCCTAGATAATTAATCTCTTTCAACCCTTGACTCTCCTAGTTAAGTGCATTCAGTATGACCACTTCGAGCACATGTATAATGCTTGGTAACCTAGTAACGAGTAGTGTTTGGTAATCCTGGCAGCGTTGCACTGGTTCAGGGTGTGTATGGCAAGTGGGAACAGATACTAGTGCTAGGACAATTAGAACTTAGTTAGCAAATAGTTAATATAAGTTAGTCACTTAGTCTCTTCACCCTTTCCCTATTAGCATAGGCGTTAAAAAGATAAAAGATATAAAAATCACATACCTCAAGCTTACTTAACCATACAACCGTGACAATACAAGTAAGTTTGGGAAGACAACGATTGATTAACCTTAAGTGTTCCATTAGGGCACGTAAGCACTTAGTCCTTGGAGTTCGACCAGATCACGTGTGAGATGTTCATATTCGTATGGTTGAGTGTAGGGATACCTCGCCACTCATCAAGGTGTATGATGTGATTCCTAACACTAAGCTACTCTTGAAGACAATGAAAAATAATCTTGATTTAAGTTGATAAGAAATAGAAAACAAAAGCTAAACTAGTTTAAGTGCGATAAGCATCCATCCTTAATCATCCATACGCATCTTGAACTTTGTGTACTACTTTTGGAATTACCAAGTGCACATTACTCGAAGCACTACTAGATACACTACTGGGTTACCAAGTAGTTACACTTAAATGTTCGTGATTAAGACATACTCATTTTGCATTTAACAAAAAAATAGTAAATGATGATAAAAGAAATAATAACTAAGAAAAAATAAATAATAATCAATAATTAAATAATTAAATACTAAGTGAATGTTGCAATGATGGAGTAATCTCGATCTTTATTGCCGGTTTTGTGCATGTCCAAGTACGTCACACTCGAACAAGGGTTCCATACAATTACAAATATCACATTACAGGCATGCATTGGGGAAAGAACTGAAGACTAATTGAAAACTGACAAAAAGACCCTATCCTAAGACTTACCAACTTACTCCTTTCTTGTGCGCTTGAATGCTATATTTATAGGCCCACATAGGAATCACGATATCGTGTATTTGATATCGTTATCCAAGCTATAATATCATGTACTCAATATCGAGGATCTGATATCGGGGCCTAGCAATCCATGATTCATCATACCCCCATGACTAAATAACAACTTGTTCTTGAGTCAAATAATCAAAATGAGAACAATTTTCTTGATTACACAGTGAATAGGTATGGAATTATCGACTAACTATGAATTACTTCATGCCGCAGTGTGAAATTAAACAAAAAAAAATTGGGACACAGACACAGAATACACAAAATTTTTGGAACTCATGTGGTTCCTGGTGGTGGTGGCTCCTCCATGGGCCTCTTCCCCTTATCTTGTGCTCCAGGTTTTGGAAATGGATGCATCTGGAGGAGCACCTGAAGCTTTTCTTCTTCGGTCTAGGGATCATGTGTTGTCCATGTTGATGTTCTAATATTTAATGGAGTTGGGACCTCACATGGGCATGGTAGTTGCAGGAACATTTGATTGACCTTAATGTACCAAGCTGCAAACAACCGTCATTCCTCTTCATAGGCTCTAGCTTTATCTCTGCATTTTTGATAATACATGATCCATCGAGCCAAATCCATCGTGACATCTTTCTGCCCTTGGTAGCTAGCCTTGACCACCTCTAATTCAGAATTTGCTACTTCTAATTTTTGTAGTGTCTTCTTGTGTTGAGCAAATTTACTTTCATATTTAACGTAGGTGGTTGCTACCTACTTCTCCAATTCTATCCTCGGGTGTCTTGCTATCAACATGGCTAAGTTGGCATATCGTAGGTTGCTAACTCCATGTACTCAGTAAGATCCTATATTTGCAGGTCTTAACTTTTTAGTTCTGGTTGGTGGAAGAAGGCATACATATCCAATATGGCATGCCAATTAGCATTCTGAGCACTAAAATGCTAGATTTGTTTCTTAATAATTTGCTTGTGCATTCCCTCTTGATCTCTAAAATGCTCCTTAAGCTTCTCATATTGCTTGGCCTCATTTTGCCACGCACTTATTTCAATCGCCATCTTCTAATAGATTGCACGTACCTCCTTCATTGAGAGGGTTCTATTTTCTCTGGCCAAGTGATTCATATCTTGGTTGATCCTTATTAATTATTCTCACATTTGCTGAAAATTTTCTTCGAGAACATTCTTCTATTTTTCTACTATGGTCAACTGGAGATTTTTGGCAACGAGGTGTTTATTTTCTTCTTGTAAGGCCTTCAGTGCTTTGGCATGTGCATACGTTTGAGCTTGTGCCTTTGAAGTATCCCACTTAGCCTTCTCTTTTTTCCTCACCACTCTTTTATTCTCTTCTATTTAGTTGCTCTGTTTGAAAGGAGTCTAGTTGATTTGTAGGGATGAATTGGGATGGATCTTGCTGTGCAGCTTGCAGTGCAGCTTGCAGGGCAATGAACTTCTCTTGGAGTCTTTTCAACTCCTCCTCTGCATGTTTGACCCTAACCTCTACCATGACCATCTTCCCTTTTGTAGAGATGAGATCTAACTATGTTGTTGTGACATCTTAAGGAATGTCAAACAAGGACATGATCACTTGTCCTATCTGTAGCAATTAATCTAAAACATCCTCATGATTTGCAGGAGTCATCAAGGGACCAACCAAAGTTTGAGCATCGTGTGCTCCTGTTAAATATGTTGGTGGCACAACAGGGACATTGAACGATTCTTTGATGTGTTCTGTGACCACTTCTACTACTCCTGCTACATCTTGGTGTTGCATACTATGGCACCTTCACTAGTTTTTAATTACACTTGAAAGGATGTAGCATTTCTAGAGATCTATTATGACCAGTGTGATTCCCCTCCTCCTATTTGGATGGAAACCTCTCTCCATGTGCGATCAATTGAGACTATGGGTTGTACGACATCATTAATGATCTTGAAGAGATTTTCCTCATCATAGCTTCCCCAACCAACCAATTCACTGATGGCCCTAAGATGGCTCATCAATGGTCGATAGTCTTACAGCGGTGATGGTGGTTGGTCTTGCTAGCCTATGGGTTGTGTGCTGGGCCCTACTTCCTATTGTTGACTAGGCCTTGTGTCTAGAAGTTGGTTGGGCCTAGTTGTTTGAGGTGCCATGGGCTCAATTGTTTATTCTTGCTTAAGCTCCAGTGTCTCACCAGCATCCTTCCTTGGTGCTAGTGGCTTCAACAATTCAGCAAATGAGGCATTTTGAGCCTTTCTGGGGATTTCATTGGTATACCTTGGAATTCCAGCACATCGGCATAGCTTCTTGATTAGGCAGGAAAAAGGAAATGTGAACTTCCTTGTCTTATGTTCTTCAAACTACCTTAAAATTTCTATTAGATATAGATGGGGTAGTTTGGCATCAACCTTTCCCATCAAGATGGCACTTCCTCTAGCCGCATAGGTGGAAATCCTGTTTAGCCCTTTTTTTGGGAAAATGTAATATGTGCCAATTTTAAAATAGATCATCTCTTCAAGTGTGAGCTCTCCATATGTTTTATCCTCCTTGCCGTATGCCCTTTTTAACCATATATTTCATGCATCAACATCAGAGTGAGTGGACAGGTGAGCAAACTTGGGCCTTGTTTTTGGAAGGTTCAAAACTTTCGAAATGGCCTTGGTAGAGAAATCAATAGAAATCTCACCAATATCATCAGTGGTGCCTTCTTCCTTATTATGAAAAAATTGGTACATCTTCCCCAAGTGCCAATCATCACTCTCTGAGAGAACAAGCCATAGTGGAGACCCTTTAAGTTGATCTCTGACAACTTCAGGGGCAAATTCAATAAAAGGTTCAAAATTGAGTTCCACAATCACTATTGCTAATGTGGACCTTTTCCAAATTGCCTGAACACATTCCAAAGACAATGTAAAATGTTTTCCATGTTCAAGTGCCCTACCTTCTCCACCTTCGGCATGCCCAGATTGCACAGTGACAAGAGGTTCTTGATGAATGCTGAATGATTGTGCCTCCTACTCTGCATGTTCTTTGGGAGGTGCTTGGCCTCTACCTCTCCTTGGCCATTTGGATGCACCTTGAGAGGGTCCTCCTTATTTTCCTCATTTAGGGACCATTTGTAATCACACAAGATCAATTGTTAGTAAGGTCATTTTTAAAATTTGACTTATACCTTACTCATTGCCTTTAATAAATTCATTTCTTGCCTAGTGTGATTTCAAAGTTAGAAATTTTCATGAAAATTCCCCTAAAAGTTTTGATATCGAGCCCAATTTGATTAGGTGACTCCAAAAAATAATTTTCATGGTATGGGTGAATAAATAAAATTAATTTGGCATATGTTTTTATTATTTCTTAAGGTCACTTTCCCTTTACAATATCCTTCAGGCAATGACGAATTTTGAAAAAACTACGTGCAACTTGGAATGTACCCTTCCCCCACAACTAAGTTAAACACTTTGGGTTTAATTAGGTTCTATCAGAATGAGAATTAGAGCGTTAATGAGTAAGATATTGATATTTGAATGATAGGTGTGCAAGCTTGAAAATTTGTGGAAGAAAATTGCAACAAATCCCCTCACATGAACAGTGGAAAATGATGTTGATGCACATGGGGGGTCCATATATATAGATTTTGTAGACACGATATTGTGTACTTGGTAGCATGAACTTGATATCATGTCAGACCTGATATCGGGTACTCGATATCATGTTCCTTTCGAAATAGGGTACTTGGACAAGATTGATAAATTTTCAAATTTCCAAGGCCAAAAATGAAGGATTTAAGGTTAATTCGAAAGATCTAGGGTAATGTTGAAGAGAACTAAAGGCACCAAAAGTGTAATGAAGTGGAATTTTACAATAAAGTTCGTGAGTGGAGTAAGGAAAAAAGGACATGTAGTTGTGCACAGGAACGTTTCAATTGAAATTATGATAAAGCAAAAGATAACTTTAGCAATGTAGTACTCGAAGGGTATAAGATGATGTGGTGATGTGCAATGAGTGTAAATTACAAAATTTACACAAGTGTATCCTCCCCAAAGTAGGTTCCTACCCATCATGCCCTTACGTAACCACACCTTAAAATGTCCTTAGGCACTAGAAGGGTTAAATGCAATCCACACTAGTGCAACAAAACACACACATGTTAAATACCATTGTGACAAGGCACGAGTTCTATCCCACACAAGACACAAGTCAAAAATACTTGGATAATGGGGTGAAACGAATCATAGAAGGGACTATCGAAATCGGGACATGAGGTACTTGACCATGGGCACAATGAATCCTGAGTGTGGGGCATGATTAATGTATCATTAGCCTTTCACTTCAAAATCAAGGTCAAGTCCATGCCTCTGATCAATGACATTGCATTGTTTCATCCAATGATAGTCAACCATAAGAGCATCATGATAGCAAGGTGTACAATCACTTGGCATTTTTTCTAAGGGAGGAGTCAATTGGAATTTCTCTACAGCGCATTTTTCTTGATCTTTTCTTTGTTATTATTATTATTTTATTATTTTTTGTTTTATCTTCTTTCTTTTTCTTTTTCTTCGTCTGGCTTCTTTGACACTTTATCTTTTCCAAAAGTGTTCTAGAGAAGCCACCAACCTTCAGGCATGGGTGCATGTCTTTCTAGTGGAACCCTCTAGAACAACATTAAGTTTCCTTATTGAGTGCCATTATTACTCTTATTCCCATTTTTTGTTAGATCTACAAGGATTTTAGTACAACCAAGCTGCATGACAACACATAAAAATGTCACCAAAAAGAATCCACAAGTCCCCTTGATATCACACCCGGGTCATTCCCTCTTAGTCTATCATTTTTCGCTCTGGGCATACTGAGTACAAAGTTACTTTAAGTTTTAATGATATCAAGAATATCATCATACCCAGAGTAGAACCTCTTATTAATAGAATGGGTGGGTGGATGTTGTGGGCTCACTGTCTAAATAATTAATCATTCATGACTTAATAGCATAGAACAACACCTCAACTAATGAGTCACATGAGTATTTTATTCACTGATGAGATTACCCTCAAAAAGGTAAAACAACAATTTGAAAAGTGAAAAACTAGGAAAAAAATTGTAAAATTAGAGAAAAGGAAAAACATTTACTAATTTTATTTATTAGAATGGGAGGTATCGCCCACGACTAAACCCTTGAGCATGGCTAGAATTAATAAATGAAAAATTTGGATCCATGCATGCTGGAAACATTGGGGTCCGATCATATCCAAACCACTAGGTTTCTTTTGATGTGGTGGCAGGAATGTACCCAAATTGGGATTCACACACTTGATTAAAGTAGGCATAGTGGGGCAGATTATAAGATGTGTTCATGTGATAAGGAGCTAATCCATTATGGCACCCGTGACCGTAAATGGTATGTAAGGATCGATATGTCTCCCTATGTGGTTATGTTCATTGGGCTGCATGGTTGTTGGAGTGTTGATTGGTGGCCTGGATAAGGTAACAGGAGGTGTTAAGTTCGAGGGGGAATATGCATCACAATGCTAGACTTGTGCTAAGTGGGTGATGCAGTGGTTTCAGGACCATGCTGTCTCTTTCTATAATCATGCCTAAAGAAAGGACACTTTTGACATTGTGGAGGACCTTCACTACTATTGACAGTAGCAGCACAAGTAACGTTTGTGGGTTGGTGTTGTGGTGAAAAACCTTCTGGTGCTATTGGTGGTGATGTAGAAGGAGACAAAGGATGAGAATATTGAGGGTGAGGAGAAGTGTAAGGAACATGAGGTGGGGATCTTGCGGGAGAGGACATGGGTTGATAGTACTCAGGAGAATGATAACGATGAGGTGAAGTAGAGGATGTTGATCCAATTGGAGAAATAGGATGCTAAACATAATAAACATTTAGTATTGGGAGATACGAAGGGTGTGGTTTGTTTGACGGTGGCCTCCCCCATGATTGGGGTTTCTACCACAGCAATTGGACATGGTACTTCTGTAGAAATTTTGGATGTAGCGTTCCTTCCCAATGCTCATGTAAATGTGAAAATACTAGGCATTGAATTTTGAGGTGATCATATAGATAAACATCACATTGATATTTATGATTGGCAATTGAGCCCCTATCCTTATTTTCTTCAACTCTTCTTTTTGACTATTGAGTGGTGTTCTGTCTTGTTTTTCACTTTGGCATCCTTCGTTTGTCCTGTTTGTCAGAGTGATTGTGCATGGTTCCACCTTTAATAATGTTGGTATATTCTCTGCATTTTTCATGTACCCATTCCATCATCTTATTGATCTTTACCTCAATTTCCTCTCGTGATTGTAGTATTGGCAAAGATGATTCCACCTCCATGAGGTGAGTTGATTTCTCCTCTTCATCGACCTTTGTTATTTTGAGATTTTGGTCCTATTGAGATCTTTTAACATTCTCCCATTTGCCTATTTCTCCTTCTTCTTTTGCTACCTTCTTGATAAGCTCTTGGAATTGGTGGGTTCGTAGTTCATATAGTTGACCTGGGGCATACATCCCTAGAGTCTCCCTTGTTTCATTATGGAGCCCATCCATGATGTGGTACATTAGCCTTTCCTCAGAGAACCCATGGCCTAGGTAGTTATTTAATAGTGAATAATATCTTTCTAAGGCCATGTCCAAGGGTTCATGTTACCCTTGTTTCCACTCTTGGATTTGTCTCCTCAAGGCTAACACTCTTGCATAGGTTTGATATCTTTCATTGAAGAGCTTTACCATTGTCGGCCAACAACGAATTGATTTCAACTTTAAAGACCTATACTATACTTTTGCTTGGCCAACGAGTGTCATAGGAAAGAGCTTAAGTCTTTGCTACCCATTATCAATATTGTTCCATGCACAAGCATTGTAGAAGGCTTGTAAATGATGTTGTAGATCTAAATCATAGCCTCCTGAAGACTTGGGAAAGTTGTTTAAATCAAGCCTGGGTAGATGGATTTTCTTGTAATGCTTGTGGGATATTTGAACAACCTCTTGTATATGCATTAGGCTCTTAGTGGCTAGCAGGAGTTCATCATCACTAAGTAGGTTATGAGTTTGTGAGTTGGGACGATGTTGTCTTTGTTCATGTTGGCGTTCTTGACCTTGCTAATGGGTTCGATATTTATTTCTACGTCAACCCCTTGAGAAATGGTCATCCATGTCATGACCTAATGTTGAAGGGGTAGAGGAAGAGAAAGAATTGAAAGACTCGTAATGAATTTTGTAAGTCTCCCAATCATCCCTAGATAAATTCTTGTTAACTATTGAGAAGGTCCTAGGCCTTACAGGCCCCCTCGTTCTATGGGATGTCCCATCCTCACTAAAGGTGTCTGGGTTGGATGACAAGAGTCCTTGAGTATTGTTGGGGTGTCCATGAACATATGAAACTCTTGCATAAGATTGAGTACTCCAAACTTCTCCGTTGTCATATATTTCTTTGGTTCTCCAATGAATTTTCTCACTAGTTGTTGTGTTATCATAGTCTTATGAGAGAGACACTTTTGTGAATTGTGTGTGACTTATTTGCAATTAGTTTCTTTCTAAAAGATATGTCATTAATGCTTTGTTACAGTGATCTTGGATGATATAACTAATCTAGATTACTATCATCATCCCTAGCAACGGTGCTAATGATGAGCAGTAAGGTACCCCTACACTCAACCATACGAATACGAGTGGGTACGCACAATTCAGTCAAACTCTGTAGATAGACTAGTTGTGGCACCTAGATAGTTACACGTTGATCATAGTTCGCTGTCTTTCCACCTGGACTAGTAATTGCTTTGTCACATATGGTTTAGTCCAACATGAGGTGTATGATGTGATTCCTAACACCAAGCTACTCTTGAAGACAAAGAAAAATAATATTGATTTAAGCTAATAAGTAATAGGAAACAAAAGCTAAACTAGCCTAAGTGCGATGAGCATCTGTCCTTAATAATTTGTATGCATCTTGGTCTTCATGCACTACTTTTGGGATAACCAAGTGCACATTACTTGAAGCATTACTAGATACGCTGCTGGGTTACCAAGTAGTTACACTTAAATGTTCGTGATTAAGACATACTCATTTCACATTTAATAACAAAAATAGTAAATGACGATAAAAGAAATATTAACTAATAAAACAATAAATAATAATCAACAAGAAAACAATTAAAGACTAAGTGAATGTTGTAATGATGGAGTAATTATGATCTTTATTGCCAATTGTGTGTGTGTCCAAGTACGTCACACTTGAAAGGGTTCTATACAGTTACAAACATCACACTACAAGCATGCACTGGGGAAAGAACTAAAGACTAACTGAAAACTGACAAAAAGACCCTATCCTAAGACTTACCAACTTACTCCATTCATGTGCCCCTGAATGCTATATTTATAGGCCCACACAGGAATCATGATATCGTGTATTTGATGTCGTTATCCAGGCTGCGATATTGCATACCCAATATCGAGACCTGACAATCCACGATTCATCACCAGCCATAAGGACGAACACACCTATGCTCTCCAACTCTCAAGATGAGGCCTCAAATAGGAGCCTCATTGATGCATTATAGTGGGGGTCAATTCATAACTACTTCTAGGGTGCCTCATCATCAACTAGTCCATATCCTTATATTAGCACCACTTGCCAATAATTGCTACAAGCATCATTGCAAAGACATGTACCAATGCAAACTAGCTTAGGCCAACACATGTCACAAGCACAACATACTTATAGTAAATAACATGACTATAAAAATTCATACTTAATAGTCGCCCTCACTTCATGAAGACAATACCACAACATGACATAACAAAATTTTTTACTATAACCATACTTCTAGGAATACACATAATTTCTTAAAAATGACCACTAATGTAACCTTCAAAATGAAAAATGCCAAAAGAGAGAAAAAATCCTATGATTAGGAAATATATCAAATATCCAATGGCACTAATTTCACCTCAATTAGACTCTTGGAAGCAAAGTTATGTGTATTTAATGTTTAATTAATAAAATAATAAATAATAATATTTAATTACAACCAGTGATACTTAAAGCTCCCAAAATCTCATGCACAAAAAACATGTCCATAAAATATATTATCTAAATCATGATAGTTTCATCAACATCACCTCTAATATTTTGAAATCTACATTATTTCATACATTGCATATTTATTTATAAATAATGTGCAACTAAAACCATAAAATTTTAGGTAATCTACAAAACAATACCTCTAAATTCAATTTTTGAACTATCCATCTCACATGCCCACATATCATGATCATATACACTATTCTAGTACAAAAATATTGGGAAAAAGTAAATACAACCTATGAATTAAAATTGCTAAAGCAAAAAGTCTAAAATAAGCATAAAATCCTTAGAAATTTGGCAAGATGTGATTTTACTCCAAATAAGTTTTGTACCCATGTAGATATGATTGTAGCAAGTCAAAATCCAAGTTTAGAGTAAAAAAAATTCCATTTTCTAAGTTAGAAATTTAAGAAAAGTGCTAAAAAGGAAGAACATAGAAGAACAAGGCAGAAAAAACTCAAACTTCATTACTGTGTGTACAAAAACAAAATAACTAAAATCTAAATTTTGTCAGTAAGAAATACAGGAGATGGTATTCTATTTTTCTTGTAGTGAAAAAAGAACATAATGGTTAATAAACCATATATGCATGACATGCACTTTTTATAAAAATGGACTTCCATTCACATGTCACATGCATATGCGAAAGAAGTTCTACTTTTAAATTTTTTTAACTAACATTTCTATAAGTTTATTTTTTCTTTCTTAATTAATACTTTGCACTTTAACCATACATAATAAATATACATCCACATGCTAAAATCATATTCAAGTAACACATAGCATAGTGTTACAATTCAAATGCATATATATTGAAGCCACACATAAAGCATAAATATATATAAAATAGTTGCTCTTATACCATAATCCAATATCCTTGCTAGCCATATCACTTGTCTAACACATCACACAGAGCTAATGTACATAATCATGTTAGTTAAGCATGTAAAGACATCATAATCATAATATAAAAGCCAAAACATCTTAGCATATAAAGTGAAATGATAATAAACTAGCTTGTCCTTGATAATCCACTGAGACCATACATACAACATATAAATCATAATCATACTACTATACTTAATATCTCTAGAAGGGATGTAACAGTAAGGTTTAGTACTACATTCACCATGAGATTAAGGAGCTTAACTCTCAAGTTTGATAGTTATTAGAAGCATTATAATCACACAATGAAACAACACCAAAGAACAATGTCAAACATGATTTGAGAGTTGAAGCCTATTGGAAATAGTCTCATAGATGAATAGTAGATACAAGTGGTTATTTGCTTACACCCAAATTCTTGGTAATAAATGCAACTTACCATGATGCACAAGAAGAATGTGAAATTTTTTGATGATATTGCATGTTATTTGGAACTCGAGAAGGAACATTTGATAGTTGTTAAGATCTTGAGTGTGTATGTTATTGAATCCAATAAAAATTAAAAGAAAAGCCATAATCACAAGTCCTCTTAGTAAGATCCTTCATCAAAGAAGGCTAAGATGGATTTGAAAAAGAGAGGAAAAAGAGGAGGCATGAAAAACAAGTCTAAGATGGCTTGTTTCAACTACGACAAGGACACTTTGCATATGAATGCACTGAGTCTAAGAAGGTATATCCTTATCTTATTTTTTTTCATAGATTCCTTTGTATCATATAGCATTATTATTGTTGGAGCTCTCCCTACATGGATTGTAGACTTAAAAGCAATAGACCATGTAGTGAGAGATTAAGTTGACTTTGTCAAGTACCATCAAATTTCAGCTAGGAGTAAAAAGATATACATGGGGAATACTTCTAACATAGATATAGTAGACATTGGTACATATGAACTTGTCATGTGATAGGTTTGCATTCTATATCTCCATGATGTCCTTATGCACTAGAAATTTGACAAAATTTTCTTTTCAGTATTGCTTTATTAAAATTAGGTTTCAATTTCATTTTAAAGATGATTTAGTTACAATCCATTTAGAATCACTTTGTTATGGACATGGTTTTGTTAATGGTGGTTTCTTGAAGATTGATATTGAATGCCCCAATAATGAAGATATTTATTTTTTTATTGCTTACTTCTATTGATAATATTGGTGATAATTCCATTTCATAGCATACTAGGTTAGGTTATATTAGACAAGAAAGAATGATTAGGTTAGTTATAGTAGGCTTATTAGTGCCACTCACTAAAGTCACCTTACTAACTTGTGAGCACTATCTCGTGGAAAAATCAACTAGAAAATTGTTTAGCAAAGCCATAAGAATTGGTGTTCTATTACAATTAATCCATTTCAACAAATGTGAACTAATGAATGTTATGATAAGGCACTTTGACTTCTACTTCATCAAATTTAGATATGATTACATATGTTATAGTCATGTCTTTATGATTTCTTATAAATTTGAGGTAACAAATTTCTTTAGATGAAACATAAACAAAGTTGAGAATCAATTAAATAGAAAGATTAAAATCTTGAGAATTGACCATCATCATGAATATCTCTTAGAATAGTTCAAAGAACTATATGATAAAAAAGAAATTATTAAAGTGTTAATAATTTCTAGAACTCCAAAATAGAAGAATGATGTTACTAAGAGGAGAAACTACATATTTCTAGACATGATAAGGTTAATGATGGATGTAGCTTATATCCTTAATCATGTCTTAAGTAAATTGGTACTTTCCATCCCATATGAGTTATGGATTGGTAGAAAGCCAAGTCCAGATCATTTGCAACCTTGGGGATTAGCAGCTTATGTACACAATACTTCTAACAAATAATGGAAGTTAGGATCTAGAGGGAAAATGTGTATCTTTATAAGGTACCCAGATCACTCTAAGAAATATATGTTCATTGAAGAAATACCAAAAGGAAGTGTGACTAAGATAGAGTCAAGAGATGTTGAGTTTTCTGAGGATTTTCTTAATCAATGAGAAATAGATAAAGATTTTGCCTTTTATGAAGTAGAGGATCTTAATTTTGGCACTACTATTAAGATAATAGAAAATGAGGAAGTGTTTTCTCAACTTCTTAGGGATAGCGAAAGAAAATTACCCATCAATAGATTATCTTCAAAAAATGAAACCTTTCAAGGATCCTAGTTACATAATAGCACTTGCATAAACATTCCTTATCATTATGTGATTGAAGAGAAATTACTTATGATGGATGTGCATGATGATGAGTCATGTATATACGATGATGCTCTTTCATCATTTGCTAGTAAGGAATAGATGAATGCTATGATAGAAGAGATGGAGTCTATGATGTCCAATCATGTTTGGGACTTGGTTGATCTTCCACCTAGGTGCAAGGTCATTAAAAATAAATGGGTCTTCAAATTAAGGGCAAGGCAAATGGTTCCATCAAAAAAATATAAGGCATGTTTGTAGCAAAGGGGTTTATCCAATAGGAGGGTATAAATTATGAAGAAAGCTTCTCATTAATAGTAAGATTTGCTTTTATTCATGTTATTTTGGCTATAGTTGCATATCTTGATTTAGAACTTTACCAAATGGATTTTAAGACTACATTTCTCTCTAGAGAACTTGATGGGAAAATTTATACAAGGTAACCTCATGGGTTCATAGTAAAAGAATAAGAGTGAAAAGTTTTCAAACTCTAATTATCTATTTATAGATTAAATGGTACTTTAGCTTCCATTGAGCCATCACCACTAATGGGTTTACAATGATTGAAGAAGATTGCGATGTGTATGTCAAGAGATCTAATAAAAGTTTTATTAGTTTTTCCTTGTATATGGATGATTACTAGTGAGTAATGCCAAAGAGATGGTTATCACCCTAAAAAGATTGTCCTTAAACTTTAAAATGAAGGACATAGGTGAAGCAAATTTTATGCTTAACCATGTAAACATTTCTCGGCCCATAAGGTTTTTACAAAATTTTATACTTTCACTTTGACAATGTGAATGATTGATCATCATTGAGTCATCCATGACCTTGAAAAATAATTGTTAGCCCACCATTGGTCAAGTTCTTCCACTACCTTTATCGGATGATTCTCGACATGCTCAAGAATTTGTAAAAATAATGTCACTGAGGCATTTTAGGTTGTCTTTTCCCTTTCCATCTTTATTAGGATATTATTGGCTATTATTTGGCTTACTTGTTTAGTTCTAAACTACTCTAGTTGGTCTAGCACAATATGTCATGCAAGGTCTTGCTTTTTTGCTCTTAATGTAGCTAATTCTATTTGTAACCTCTACAACATTTTTTACATGTTTTGCCCTAGTTTTTTACCATCACTAGCTTATCCTTGGTCAAAATTAATTTGAACTACATTGTAGTGATATCATTGAGGATATAAAAAAGTTTTTTCATTACTTATCCTATCTACAATAGCCGATTTAAGATATCTTCATACTCTTGTAGGGCCATGGAGGTTCTAGCTATAGTTTCAACTCAGGCTCCTTCTCCTATTTCAAGCATAACCTAAAAGAATGTAGCATTCCCAAATATTTGGCATTTCTAATCTTCATCTTCTCTTACTTGTAATGAGACTTGAACACTAGTGGGTCTTGTTCATAGGTCTATTTGAATTGTCCCTTACTTTGTACATGCTAGAAACCTTTCTATTCCCCTAGCTTATGATTTCAGCTGTTTGTTGTAAATGGCTCATGGTGGATTTGTAGTCCTACTATGCTGGTGGAGCACTTGATCCTAGTCTGTCACTAGCTAGTGTTGACCCACTAGGTCTTACTTGCTCTTGTCCCATAGTTGGAACATTTCCTATTGGCATAGATCCTAAAGCTTTCTCAATTCTTGCTAGTTTTTTTAGTTTATCTTTCTTGTAAGGCACTAGCTTTGAGATCTCAACATAGGATGGATTCTAGGCTTTGCAAAGAACATCATTAGTATATCCCAGAATTCTTACTTACTTGCATAGTATTTTTATGAGACAAGGGAATGGTAATGTGAGTTTTCCTTCCTTCTTTTCCTCAAATCTCCTTTGGATTTCCAAAAATAGTAGATGAGCCAAATTCACTTGAAATTTCCCGATGAGGATGATGCTTCCTCTTGCAGCATAGGTGGAAATTCTATTTAGTCTCTTGGTGGGAAAAATGTGATAGGTTTCAATCTTGAAGTAGATCCTTTATTCCATGGACAATCCACTATTTTCTTTATCTATTGTTCCATGAACCCTATGTAGCCACAACTTCTTTGCATTAGTGTTAAACCTTGTAAATATTGATGTAATGTTGGTTCCAACATTAGGAAGATTTAGTGCCTTGGCTATTGCCTCTACTAACTAGGGCACTAAGATTTCTTTAATTTTAATGGTGGCATCATCCTTCTTATTTTTCCAGAATTAATAAAGTTTTCCTAGGTATCATTCACCATTACATGAGAGCATGGACTAAAGAGGAGAGGCTTAGAGTTGATCTCAAACATTAGTAGGTGCAAAATCTATGAATGATCCAAAATTGAGTTCCACAATGATTGTGGACATGATGGACTTTTCTTGGATAGCCTGGAGACACTTGTTTGATAGTGTGAGGCATTGTACCTACTTTTGAGTAGGTGATGCTTTAGATTCAAATTTTGTGAATTGCTCCATTGTAGGTGTAGGTTGATGAATATTGAATAACTGAGCCTCTTTCTTATCAACCACCATTTTGTGTTGGCCTTGACGTCGGGTACACGACGTCATGTACATGACATTGGGGCCTTGGTTCAATGTCGCATGTCTGACATCAAGGTGTATACCCCAAGTCTATAAATACCACACCTAGGCTCTAGTTTTGAACAATCTTTGATAGTCAATTTTGAGTCATTCTTAGTCAGAGTAGAAAAGCTTTTATTGTTTATTTTCCTTGGAGTTAGAATATTTTCTAAGTGCCTATAGAAGGAGTCTAAGTGTGTACGATTCTTTATTCGAGCACTAATGTACCTAACATCAATAGTGTGATGGGAATAAAATGAACTCTTTTGACAATCCTTGCAGCACTAAGAATAGCTTAATATTTTATTTAATGCATTTTACTTTCTCGCTCTTTATTTTAATGCATTTGAATTAAGCAATTTATTTCTAGTAGTTAATGAACATGAGCACGACCATTTCAAGAATTCATATAGTGCTTAGTAACCTAGCAATGCTTAACATTTGGTAGTCAACAGTGTTATATGTGTTCAGAAAAGTGGGGCAATTACTTATGTTAGGCTAGTTAGGCAATAGACATTAGTTTTCAATCTACTTTACCCTTATTCTTGTTGTAGGCAACTACATCCATAAAATATAAAACAACAAAAATTCATATACCTCAATTACACTTAAACCATACCCTTGAGCTTCACAAGTGTAGTTGGAAAGACAACGAATGTTCACAACATCATTTCACTTCCTAGAGAAACTAGTGTATGAGATAACTATAGGTCCATGGAATTCGACCGAATTGCATGTAACGTCTTAGTGATTCGTATGGTTAGGTGTAGGGGTACCTCGCTGCTCATCATTGGCACCATTGCTGAAGACCTTTTTGTTGCTCCATATTTTGGATCTCCTCCTTCTTTCAACTTAGTTGTGGGGGAGATGGCCAACCATGCTAATTATTTAAGTGGCTCCTTAGTTTTTAAATTTTTTTTACAAATTTTTGTTTTACATATTCTTTATTTTACATCTTTTTGTTTTTATGTTATTAATCTTTTCTAATTTTTGTTTTACACCATCGTTAGTACATTTTCTATTTCTAGAATATTTTATACTTTCTTTTATATTTTCTTTTATTTTGGTATCATTTTCTAAATTTTTGTTAATAAGTGCCAAGTACCTTGGTAATGCGTTACTTGATGGTGGCATGTACTATTATTTTTATTTGATTGTTGGTGTCTAGTTTTTAGCTTTGAATTTTGTTACGAATAATTAAGACATGGTTTCTTTTCATGTAACAGGCAATGAGTCCATAACATCTGCCCATCCACACACTCTATGATTTTCCTTGTTTTGGAAATGTGCAATCCCTTCTTTATTAATAAAACTTTAATAAATTTGTAACTTTGGTAGTTTCTGGAATTGGGAAAGATTCAACGGTTTGAATAGGATGTGGTTTCAAAGGGATTCGGTATTCTTTGTATTTTTCTATTTGCCTGGGTGCATGTGTGTTTCCATGAATTTCTTATCATTCCATGCCAATCAATAAAAGAAGTTAAATAAGTCCTTGCATGGTGTGGTTCTCATTAGAGAAAACAATGATGAGAATTCAAAGCACACCCCTTAGAAAAAATAAATGCATGTGTCCTTGCATGGTGTGGTTCTCATTAGAGGAAAAAAAAAACAAAAAAAGATGAGGATTCAAAGCATACCCCTTGGACAAAATAAATGCATGTGTCTTTGAATGGTGTGGTTCCCATTTCAAGAAAAAAAAATAATGGAAATTCAAAGCATACCCCTTAGACAAAATAAACGGGCTACAAGAACTAGTTATGGGACTTGTTTCCTCTAACTAAGGCCCTTTCTCACTTCCTACTTCTTCTCTAATTTGAAACGATGGTTATTCTGTGGGAGCACTCTTGTGTCTCAAGGGATGGACTAGTCTTAGCATGCTGATGCAAAGTCATTGAACATGGTTGGTTTTAGTTTGGACTAAGGATGCATCCTATCAAGACATTAAACCACAAAATCCACAAGGGACTTCTTGTGACTATAATTAGGAACTCCATTCCACACACACTCTCTCATCCATCTATGCTTTCCATGTTCCACCCCATTGCTAGTTTCATGTTTTGGTTCGATGTCCTAGTTTGATGTATCGAAATTCTTAGTTAGTTTATTTTGGGTTTTTGTACCTTGTAACCATCAATCATCCATGGATCCCATGGACTCTTTGGTTTGAATTTATGCAAGGGCATAAAAGGGCTATGCTTGCTTTGGGGAGGACCCACTTGCATATCTTCTGGTTAGGTTAGTTAAGTGATTTACCCTTAAACACTCTTACAATCAAATATTTTTGTTTACCGCATCAATGACATCCAATTGTACACATATTCACAAAATTTTTCAATGAATTCTTCTTTTTATTGTTGTGAATTCTTATACCCTCTTCAAATATTTCCTTGTATTGAACTTTTTCAAATTTAATGGACTGCTTAATTTAATTAGTCCTTGTATTGAACCTAGCCGAGTGTAACCACCAATGAGACAAGGCATTTAACAATTATTTATTACACATTGTATACTAATTCATGATTCTATTGTGATTGCAGTGGGAAGCATGGATTGGAAGCGAGACTATCATCACCAAAGATGATGCAGCAATACCACACAATGAGGATCATTCATGCTCATTGGATCTCTTCTCTCTCTCTCATTCTTTTGCTGCCAAGAGGTGTTGGATGTTAATATTCTCCAGGGTGCTCACTCCTCTTCTCATGAACATCCAATGTTGTAAAAATTGTAACTTCATACACTTGGGCACTTAGAGTTTTTTTGTTTTATCTGAGTCAATTTGTAATGTCAATTAATAATCCCATACCTACCCAATATATGTTGTGATGAACTTGTTTCTCCTCTTCTTCACTCGAGGAAAAGTTTTCATTTAGTCATGGGGATATGATCAACCACCATTTTTGTTGGCCTTGATGTTTTGTACACGAAGTCAGAGCCATGACATCACATATGCAACGTCAAGGCCTTGGTTTGATGTCACATGTCTGACATCGGGGTATATACCCCAGGTCTATAAATACCATGCCTAGGCTCCAGTTTTGAATAATTTTTGATAGTCAGTTTTGAGTCATTCTTAGTCATAGTAGCAAAGCATTTACCATTTATTTTTCTCAAAGTTAGAATATTTCCTGAGTGCCCATAGAAGGAGTCTAAGTGTGTATGGTTCTTTGTTCAAGCAATGATGTGCTTGAGCACAACAGTGTGATGGGAATAAAATGAACTCTTTTGACAATCCTTGCAGCATTAAGAATAGCTTAATATTTCCTTTAATGCATTTTACTTTCTCACTCTTTATTTTAATGCATTTGAATTAAGCAATTTATTTATAGTAGTTAATGAACACGAGCACGGCCATGTTGAGCATTCATATAGTACTTGGTCACCCAGCAACACTTAACGTTTGATAGCTAGTAGTGCTATATGTGTTCATGAAAGTGGGATGATTACTTGTGTTAGGCTAGCTAGGCAATAGACATTAGTTTTGAATCTACTCTATCCTTATTCTTGTTGTAGGCGATTACATCCATAAAATATAACATGACAAAAATTTATATACCTCAATTACACTTAAAACCATACCCTTGAGCCTCACAAGTGTAGTTGGGAAGACAAAGAATGTTCTCAATGTCATTTCACTTCCTAGAGAAACTAGTGTACGAGATAACTATAGGTCCATGGAATTCGATTAGATTGCATGTAACACCTTAGTGATTCGTATGGTTGGGCGTAGGGCTACCTTGCCACTCATCACTTTTGTTCTAAGAGGCCTTCAACTGTAGGTCTTTTAAGAGTCATTTGCAATCATAAAAGATCCATTTAAGATCATGCAAGGATCTTAAATAAGTTTCTAATGGTTCATAATTATCTCTTAGGTTCTTGGATTCAATTAAAATTTATCCTTATTCTTAATTTTTAGCTTTTATTAGGATTGTAGAGTTAGAAAAGGTTTGAAAAGAAACCCTTAATTATTGTATTTTCTAATGCATTATGAATAAGATAGTTCCTTATGACCTCTCATAATTGTTATATTCTTGTTTAATAAGTATGTATTATGAACAAGTTATTTCCTTATGACCCCTAACAATTGTTATATTCTTATTTAATATGTATTGGAATGGTTAATTGGGAAGGATAGTTAAGTTTTATTAGCTTTTATTTGAGTATTTTAGTTAAAATATGATTAATTATTATTGTTCTTACCCTTAATGTCTTCTTCAAAGAATTAAAAAATTTTGGTTCAAATCACACTAATATGTGTAGTATTCTTCCCCACGACTAAGTTGATTACTCCATGATCTGGAGGATTTAAGAATCATGTAAATCAGAGCTAAAGTGAGGACATTATGAAGCTTGTAACTTTGATTGCCAAAGGGTTAGAAAAATAGCATAAATCCCTATTCATCAAATGAGAAGAATGAAAAATTTCTAACTCTTCATGCATATATATAGGTTTTTTTTTGTAGTGGTGACATTGTAGATGCAACATTGTAGTGGTTGATACATCATAGCTATGATATTACCATTGAAAAATTCAAGGTTTTGAATAAATTTTGATGTAGAAATTGAGTGAAATGAATAGGTTGGAAGATGTAGAGATTGTTCAAAGGGTTCTTGATTATGGATGATGCTTAGAATATAAGAATTTATCATTCAAAGTATATGAAAGAAGGAATTTGGACAAGGTATATATTGATTAGGTTTATTGGAGATGGTTGGTAGATATTGCCGAAGGTATGATCAGATATGAGTATGTAGGAAAGTAAGAATGAACATTTAAGTGTTCTAAAGGAATAAGATGTAAAATTGGTCATTAGGTATGAAGCATAAGAGTTATACAAGTGGGTCCTTCCCAAAGCAAGCTTCAATTGTTAGCACCCTTATATAATCTCAGCTACAAGTGTGAGTAGGTGCTCAAGAAGTTGAATGTAAGACATATCTATCTTCTAAAAACACATATGTTAGTATTGCCTTAATGAGAAAATAATACTATATTATACAAAACCATTAAATTATGATTATATATAGCAGTTAGGTGGAATGGAAGTAGCAGGGATTGCGAAAATTGGGACATGAGGTGTCTTACCATAGGCATAATGAATTCTATGTGTGATGCATGATTAAAGTAATCATTAGCCTTCCATCTAAGATCCAAACCAAGTCCATGCAACTTATCAGTGATATCACACTGTATCATCTCAAAACTAACAAACACATGACTACCACAACTACAAGGAGTATGAACACTTGACAATGAAGTTCAAGGAAGAAGTTTATTAATAGCACACTTTATTTTTATGAAGGGGACTTGGCCATTAGATAGAGGAGTATGTTCAAGCATGAGTAACATGTCTTTCTAGCCCTATAACTAATGCGAGTCTAAGAAACCTTTAAATTTCTAAGAAGTCACCTACCTTCAGGCATGGGTAACATGTATTTTAGGTGACAAGGTAAGGTAGCACTTATTTTAGACATACTTCCATTTTTCATTAAAACTAAAGTAAATTATACTACTTAATAGTAGGATAAGACCTATAGTAGTAGCCTTGATGTCACACCCTTTTCATTCCCACTTGGTTCTTCACTTTTCTATCTAAGCATAATGATCATAAGTTTATTTTAGTTTTATTGTGGAAAGAATGTCATTATGTCTATGGTAAGAGCCTCTTATTATTGGAAATGAGGGAATGGATAATGTTGTCTCATTGTGTATGTAATTAGTCCTTCAATAATTTGATAACATAGGATGATATTTTTATTATTGGAACTACATCTTGTCTTATTCCTTTACACTTTATTGGAAAAATCAAGAAAAGTATGTACATGAAAGACAAGGAAAAACCATAGAAAAGTGATAAGATTGGAAAAATGTATAAAAAATTTAAAAGATATCAAAACATGAAAATTGAGTAAGAAATGGAAAAATTATAAAAGAATGGAAAAATATGAAAGAATGTAAAAATTGGTAAGAAAGTAAAAAGTAGAAAAATGTAAAAAGAAGAATTAGTGCTTAAGTATCAATCTTGACACCCCCATGACTATGATTAAGAGTGGAGATTAGAAAGGTTAAATGGATAATGAATGGTTTTGGAATCATGGTAGAGGCTTTGCAAGAGACAAGAAAGTCACAGTATGGTTTCACTTGTTGGATATTGACAAGAATCAATTTTTATAGGCTCATTGGGTGATAAATTTGGATGGAATTAGATTGGTATGTAGCATGGAAGTCATAAGGTCTCTCCTATAAATTTTCAAACTTAGTTGTTTCTTGAACATGACTAGGGTTATAGTAAAGGACTCTATCACCCGACTTGATAAACACTTGTCTTATTTTGGCATCATGTCTACATTGGAAGTACTTTTTGTGGATTTCATTACTGATTTGAGCTACTAGTCTATTTTCATCTAAGAGATTTAGATTCTTTAGGCATTCTTTTTGAGCTAAGCTTAAATCGAGGTCAAGTGTACTAGCAGTGGAAACGGTATTGAGTTCTGCTTGGATCGGTAAAGTAGATAGTTTATCATAAACTAACTCATATGGGGAATGCCCTATAGAAAGTTTCTAAGTTGATCTATATGCTCATAGAACATCATTGAGTTTGGTACTCCAATCCTTCCTACAGTGACTAATGGTTCTAGTTAATATCCTTGTGATTTGTGTGTTAGTTACTTCTACTCAACCATTTGCTTAGGGATGATAAGGTGTAGTTAATTTGTGATTAACTCCAAGTTGTTGCATTAGCTTCTTAAATGTGGTTCCTATGAAGTGAGTCTCATTATTTGATATGAACATACATGGTACTTGAAATCTATTCATCACATATTGCTAAAAGAATTTGATAACTGTTATGCCTGTACAATCTTTTATTGCAATTTATTTTGCCCATTTTGTGTAATAATCAACAATTACTTTGATGTAGGACTTTTCATTTGACATTGGCGTGATAGTGCTCATGAATTTAATTCTCCAAATGTTAAAGAATTCCAATGGTTGTATCCATTGTTGTGGTCCTTCATCTTTGGTTGTCAGCCCTCCATCTCTTTAGCATCTTTCATAAGACTGTGTAAACCGATGTGCATCCTTGAATATTGTAGGCCAAAAGTAACTTGCCATCATGAGTTTTAGTGTTGCCATTTATCTTGCATAGTGACCATCACATGATCCTTCATGTGCATCTTGTAGGAATTTTTGTTAACTTTCTTTTGGAACATGCTATCTTATTAACCCATTAGCACATATCTTGTAACTATTTCCATTAATTTCCATATACTTTTTTTACTTCATGGAGGAATTGTTATTTTTTTTTTTATCCCATTCAATAGGAAGTTCTTGTTTTATGAGATACATTATGTAATTAGTAAGCCATGAATTCTTTGTTGATTCTAGAACCATTGTAGTTTTGGTGAATATAATTTCATTGGGAAAGTAGTCTAATATTGGTTCATCATTCTCTTGGGGTTTTCATCTAAGTCTTGATAAATGATCCACTACAACATTTTTAGTTCCTTTCTTATTAATCATGGTAAGGTCAAGCTCTTGTAGGATAATGAGCCATCTTATCACTCTAGGACTGATTGCTGGTTTATTCATTAAAAATCTAATAGCACTATGATTAGTATGGACATAAATAGGATAATTAAGCACATAGTATATGAATTTCTTAAGCGCACACACTACAATCATGCTCCTTTTCTATAGTAGTGTAGATGAGTTGTGCCCTACTGATGTTTCAATTGGTGGGGTGTATATAATAAGATCTTTTTTATTCATCCAGTTGACTAAGTACTACTCCCAGTGCATAGTTTGAAGCATCTAACATAATGTGAAAAGGCTTAAACCAATTCAAAGCTTGAAGGATTGGTGTCTTAATTAATTTCTATTTCAAGGTTTTAAATGCTTTCTCACATTTCTTTATCCATTGAAATGGTGCATCTTTCTTAGTTAGTTCCACTAGTGGTTTGGCAATTTTTGAAAAGTTTTCAATAAGTCTCCTATGGTATCCTATTTGGCTAAGAAATGATATGACATATTTGACATTTTGTGGTCTCTAAGTAATATTCTGAATGACTCTGATCTTTTCTAAATCTACCTTTATTCCTTTATGAGATACTTTGTGTCCCAAAACTATAGCATCTTGAACCATTAAGTGGATTTTCTATTAGTTGAGCTTCATATTAGTTTCTACACATCTTTTCAAAGCTTGCTCTAAATGGTCCAAGGCTTGTTTAAATCTAGCCCATATGTGGAGAAATCATCCATAAAGACCTCAACTTCATTTCCAATTTCCTTTTGTAAGATTCTTAGTATAAGTCTCTAGAAGGTAGTAGGGGCATTACACAAGTTGAAGGGCATTTTCTTATATATAAATGTGGCTCATGGATTGGTGAATATGATCTTTTATTAATCTACTCATGCAATGCAGATTTGATTGTACCCACTATGTCCATTTAGGAAACTATAATATTAGCATCTTGCGATAGTGTCCAGGACTTGGTTAACAAATGGTAGGGGAAAATGATCCTTGAACGTTACCATGTTCAAAAATGTGAAATCAATGCAAATCCTCCACTTGCCATTTTTCTTTGGGACACTGACTAATGAACTAATTCATTCACTATTTTTTATATGATAGATGAACCTATTGGCAATTGTTTGGGATGCAACCGCCAACGAGTGTCCTCAAATAGAATTTAGGTGCTTACTAGTCTCTGCCAACACCAAGGCCCAGATACCTCCAAATAGACTCAGTAGTTAATGTGAGTATGTGTGTGTGCTATTGTGAAAAATGAAATGATTGGGTTATTTGTAAAAGTATAAATGACTTATCTTAAAGAGATTCAACCAACTTTGCAAAGTACTGTGAGTTGTTGAGAGTTCCTATTTTGTTCAATTGCCTAGTCTATGTGGTCCTTATAATACCTACTTGTAACAAATAAAGTTTTGCAAAAAAATTTGAGCAGAAATCTACAAATCTACTTCTAATTTTCCCCAGAGAAATAGATAGTTCCACAAGAAAACTAGAAATAGAGCGAGATTCAATGGAAATAGAAAGAAGAGAAAAAGAAAGCAGATTTGTGTAAAGATCTCAAATGTTTA
>MNCI01015561.1:1345132-1358232 GCA_015680685.1 Gnetum montanum
CCTCCTCAGCCACCAAGACCCTTGAAGCCTTTTTATAGGGTCTCATAGGTAGTTAGATATTACAAAATATCTTGGGTAACTTCTTTCCCAAGTAAGGAAGTTATAACTTGCCCAACAAGTTAGGAGATATTACTTGCCCAACAAGTTAGGAAGTTATAACTTATACATGAAGTTAGGATAAAATCATGCTAACATTGGCATGTGTCTTTACAAATATTTCTTTCATAAGAAGTCACAACCTATATAATAATTTTAGGAAATAAATCCAAGATCTCTATCTTGTTTAATCCATTTAACCTTAGTTGAAGATCAAGTTTCTCAAACACCATGATGGCCATTGCAATAAGCGCTTCATACAATTGTCATTTTATTTTTGTTGCATGTGAGAAAATATGCTAAAATTATTTTTAGCCACCAAACCATATGAAATTGGAACTTTATTTTGTTACTTTGATTTCACGTGTTCAGGTTTTGTTCTTGCTTTTAGCGATGATGGTTTTCTTTAGAATAAGTCATAACCACGATTCATCAGCTAAATAATCTCCTAGTTGGTTTGATACTGAGCTCAGATACTAAGTCCTTGCAATTAATCTCCTGGCCACATCCATGATCCTCCATATCTACCGTAGAAGAAATGTCATTCCGCTGATTCAGTTGTGCACCTGTCTCGCAGTGTCTTCGTGTCTCTGTAACTACACTTGATGGATTGGTAATGATGATGACAAACACGTTAGCATCGGGTGCTGCTGTGTGCAATTTCTATTTGCAGGTTCATCATTGCAAGAATCCAGACGTGAAAACATTTTCGTTGTGTGCCAAGCTTTGCCTTAGGGTTTATGTTTAATATTTCACGTCTTCTCATTACTGTTTGTCATATTCTGCATTTGAAACAAAATAGAAACCCTACTACATTTTTCTTATTGCATGCAGACTCCATTCTTTGGACATTGAGGATCATTGAAGGAGATCTTATTTTTCTTTGGTTCCAACAGCAAATGACAAACACGATTTGGGGTTGCAACCACTTGAAAATTTTGCCCCAAATTCACTTAGGGCTTCCTGCATTTTTCTTTTCGTAAACTAAAAATTATTGTATTTATTTTCTGAATCAGGGATAGTCACTGTATGATTTTGGTGTCAATATTGGCAAGATTTTGATATATTCTTGATTCTTGTCTTGCTATTTTTCTTCTAAAATTATTTTTATTCATAACCTGTTCTTGTTTTTGCGGTTTTCATTACTGATTCTAATGCAGAGTATATACAAGGTGTTTGACAAATTGCCTTTTGCCAGTGTCTCTACTTTTGCTGTTAAAAAAAATTCAATAAACATTACTGTGACATCCAATTCTCGATTCTTGTATATACTGCTTGCTAACTGCATTTTAACTCTTATTCTTTTTCTCTCTTCTTCTTTTTTGTTCTGCACTCCATATACAGGGCACATGAACAAATAGCTTCATGAAGACTATTGAAATTTCCCAATGACCAGTTTACCATCAATTGCAGTTACTTTGATTCTTTATTTCTTTCTTCTTTAAATTTAGATGCTATTTCTCTTTATCCACAAGCTGAAAATTTGTTTATTTTGACAGAGTAAAGTATTCTATATGCATTTTCTTGATATTTTATAGCCTTTCCTCCAATCTTTCATCATCTAAAATTGCTTTACAATGGATCTTTAAAAGCTCCCTTATGAATTCAGTGAGAAAACATAGTTAATAATTTGTGGAATTCTTGCCACTTCTCCAACTATGAATAAGAGAGTACTAAAAATTGCAAAACCTTTAATTAATTTTATCATGCCAACCTATTCCATGAAATGGCCAAAATGTGCCAACAGAACCCTAACTTCAATAGTTTTTCAAACTTTTGTTTGAAAACATCTTTAAGTTTTGGCTTCAACCATCATTATGGTTGGCATCATGGTTTAGTAGCTAGATCTATATAGATTCAGTGTTGATAGATGCATGAATCGATGCCAATGATTTTCTCATATGACCATGCAAATGTAGTTGACTATTTATTTACCACTTCTAGTAATTTCCTCTTCTATTCTTTTTTAAGTTTGGCATTTATAATTATTGGTTTTTTATTATTTAGGAAGGCATACTCAAGTGTATTTAGTAGGGCTTTTAGTTCTAAGAGTTATCATTTGTATGTCTCTTGTACCTCTAATTATCCCTATTCAATATCTTCTTCCATATGTGATTCTATGTAAGGATTTTATCTTTTTAACCATTCTAACTTATCAATTTCTTTAACATAGATACCTATGATTTTTTTAGTAGTTCCATGCATATATTAGGTTCTATTTCTTTTTCAGTAATTAGTCAAAAAATGCCTTCTTGTTGAGTGGTTGTTGCATATAAGCACTTTTGTACACACATCTTCTATGCATTTGTTGCATGTTGTGATGTCTTCATGTTTTATGGTCAAGATCTTCTGCACATAAATGCACCTATTATTGTTGTATGAGATACATGGAACTCTATGTCTTTGAATAATTTTGACCTCGTCCTCTTTGGAGATTTCCAAGGATAGGTATTTGATTCCAAACTTTGCTTCAATAGTGCTAAGCCATGCTCTCCTCATAATTATGGGGAATTCCCCCTTGTTCTTTTCCACATGGATGGCTAAGAAGTTAGTAGGATAGGATCAATCACTTATGGTAGTGATAACATCTTCCACTTGCCTAATTAAAACTCTACAAGCTCCAATCAGATGTTGTTCTTCTTTAGGGAGGGAAGGTTTTAGGCCTTGTACATGTTTTGTGAAATAAGACTTACTTCTAACCTAGAATCTAAGAGAGCCTTGCATGGTTTATGTCTTGCTATTTGAAGGTAAACTAGGGGACTTCTAGGATCTATTCTTTTCCTAGGAAGTGCTCTTGCTTTAATCTAGTGTATTATTATTTGTGTAAACATAACAGTTGTGATGTTCTTGCCTATGGATATTGGAAGCATAGTGTTTCTTGGAGGAATGTTTGTGGATGTGATAGAGCTAGGTGAAGTCTCATCCTTAAAAAATTTTCCATGTGTACCCTAAAAAAGGACATTTCCTAGCTCTTAGTTCACTTGATATTACATCCTCTTATGTAGTTGCTACCTTGATAGTAGTCTTTTGTTGTGGCATTGTTGGTAGGTCTCCTTGCATGATTGGTGACAGTATTGGTAGTAAGGAGTTAGGAGTTTGAAGTGAGAAACTAGATTTTGGTTGGAACATGTAAGAATTTGGATCCATCCATAAAGTAGTAGGTCAATGGTATTTCAGTGAATAGCAATGATAGGAAGCATTACCTAAAGTATTTTGTGGAGAGATTGGATGTTGAACATAGTATCCATAGGGATCAAGTTACTTGTATGAATATGACTAGTGGCTAACAACGTAGGTGATGCCATGAATGTTATTACAGTGATTGTGCTAGACATTACCACAATGGTATACATTCAAACATCCATAGGAGCAAGGAGTGGTTGGTTGAGCATCGTCCAACATGAAAAAGTGTTGGAACGACTAGTGGGAGTTAGGTAATTGCTTTTGGAGATATTTGATCTTTTTAGTGAAATTACTAGTACCTAGTTAGAGTTGCTTGAGACAAAGGAAAAACTACTCATTGCCAATGCCCAACTAAAGGTAGCCACCACTTAGAATTAATAGTTGGTTGTTAAGGTTGTAGAGTTGTAGGCCCATATCTTTGACCTTGCCATTCATAGGCTAAACCTCATAAGGGATGAAGCTTTATAATTGCTTCAACATAGACTACACAAGGCTAAGAATGTGAAGAAGGTAGCAGTCTTTAACGTGTCCTTGTCAGAGGACATGACATTCAACACCAATAAGGACTTATTACAAGTCCACAAAGAAAACTTGGTCTTAACCAAAAATATACATCACCTACAAAATGTTGAGCAGTAGAAGGACCAAATGCTCAAGCTCATTCACTAATAACAAGAGTAGCTAGCCAAAGTTAACATTAATTTGAGGAGGTTGATAGCAGAGAACAAAAATCTCTTGGTGAAGGAAGTCTATGCACTTCACTAGAAAATGGCCATTAAGGTAGTTGCTAAAAAAAATGAGGCTCTAAAATTTGAATAAGTAAAAAATCACTACAAGAACCAAGTTGGGCTTCTCAATGAGGTAAATAAGAAGGAGATCGAATTGACCAAGGCAAGATGAATGAGGCCCTCCAATAGCTTTAACAAAAAGGTGATGTATGATAGCCCATCTTGAATGGACTAAACATGTATAACAAAGCTAAAATTCTCCTAAAGGAGTTGCAAATCGAGGAGATGATAGAATACATTGAGCTTACTAATCTTCATTATGCAATCCTAGCTATGCTGATAGCGGGAAGACCAAGAACAGAGTTGGAGAAGTAGGTCTTTTACAAGATGAAATTCAAGCATTATAAAGAAACAAAATAATAGTTGAAGATAGCCAATGTAAAGCTTGAAGTTCTCAGAAGTAAATTTACTACTCAATGATTCATTGCTGAGAACTTGGCCTAAAGGATGAATGATTATCATGAACTAAAAAACCTGGTAGAAACATTCAACATTAAATATAAATAATTTGCAACATGATTTGTTAATGTGAAAGAGTTGTTTCCTTCGATGTCATGCCTATCAAACATCCCTACTTTAACCCACATTAGTAAAGTTTCATGACCTACCTATGACCCATGGTGTAAAGAGGAAAAAATGAAAGCATTACTAGATGCTTTCAAGCTTCCACCAAAGGTAGTAGTAGCAATAGGTTAGTGTTGGCACATTTTAAGCCATTTCATGGAACAGGAGTTTTGGTCTATTTTAAAAGGATGAAAAAGAGAATAAAAATATATATAGAGATTCATATAAGTTATACAGCGATGAAACACATATTTTATTTTTATTCTAACCTTATACATTGACCAGAGAGTGCAATATTTTTGCATATTGAGTGTTGCTTATCGGGAAAGGGTTTAATTTAACCAGTTACGAGCTAGGAAATGGTTCAGCGGTGGTGGTGGACGTGGGAATATACATGGCTATAAACGGAGATAGAATTGGCCCTGATTTTCACACAGGCCAAGCCAGATTTAAATTGAAACTAATGAACAGAGATACCGATATTTGATCCTAATCCTGTAGCAAGAAGAAGCTGTGTCCCATGAAAAATAATTTCAGAAATAGAGGTGCATCTTGTGTTATAATGTGGCATAATTCAGGCATTTGAGAAACATTTTTTGGAAGCTGAAAAGACGATATGCTTACTCTGAAAGCAGCGTTGTGGTTCTTGCCAATACAACAACCAAAAAATGAAATTATGAAAGCTATGCTTGCTGATTAAAAATGTTAAGAACCGCCAGGGATAACTTTATATTCCGCTCCAAAATTTCATCAAATGCTTGCCACACAAGGTTTTATGAGGTAACAGGTTGCAGCAAAATCCAATAAACGAAATAGGGCTAAAACGCAGGTAGTGGACGCAACACTCGGTAATGGATGAGTGAATAAGTTTTAAGAAAGGGCATTATTCTTCAACAGTACATGCCAACAACTGTGTTGCAGACAATACCGGATGTAGTGGCCACATCATTGACACCGCAAATGTTGTCGTGCTTGCTGCTTTGTTGGTGGTATTTCAGTGTTGTAAGTGCCGCGTTGGTAGCCATACTGTGTGGATCAACAGTGCAGGAAACCAAGCCAGAGGTCCAGATGTTTTTTGCTACTGTGCCTGCGGTTATGGGTGATTATAGGCAGAAGATACTTGATACATCACACTTTGGGAAGGCTACTAGTTAGCACTTGAGCTCTCACTTGGAGACACACTTTGGATTCCGGGAAGAGCTTGTAAGAAGAAATTGTGAACGATTGCTTGATGGCTTGCTAAATAAAAGATTTCAGCCTCTTTATCATGGTCCTGTGAGTTATGTTTTATTTTTTTTATTTTGTTTAAATTGATTAGCTAGTGGTTTAGATAGTATCATCCTTGGCAAGTAATTTTGGGATTTTTAGATTTCTCTTATTGTTCTTGTTGCCCAATAGAAAATTTCTATTAAAATTTTGCCATAGAAGCGCTTGTGTTTAAAAGCCTTAAAAGCATTTTAGTAGTAAATTTGGTTATTGTGCAATGTATAAGAACCACTATTGGGATTGTTGAAAGAGAGCCTCTGCTTATAGTCATGCCGTTGAACTATTCAATAGTCAAGAGGGTTCAGAAAATCTTTGGTATTTTGATGGGACTAGAATAGCTTCTTTTTATCTTTAAAATGAATCTCCATGGTATTTTAATCAAAAATTATCAAGTCTTTTGAAGGTTCTGTTGAATGCAATTGTTGACATCCATTATCTAGCCAAAATGGAGTCTCGTACGTGGTAGTTTACGTAGCAATTTTTTGGTAGCATAATAGGATTGTCTTGAAGAAATTGCTTATTTGAGCCTTGGAAGCTTGAACAATTCGTAGATATTGAATTTGGGATAGTTTTATTGCAAAGTGTTTACTCGTGTCATTTTATCTTGTTTAAATATTTGAGCTCTACACAAATCTGCTTTTCTTTATAGTCTATTTCCATTGAATCTTGCTCTATTTCTAGTTTTTTTATGGAACTATCTCTTTCTCTGGGGAAAATTAGGAGTAGATTCGCAGAGTTGTGCTCAAATGTTTTTGCAAAATTTTATTTGTTACAAATAGGTATTATAAGGACTACGTAGACTAGGAAATTGAACAAAATAGGAACTTTGAACAACTCACAGTACTTGAGAAAGTTGGCTGAATCTCTTTAAGATAAGTTGTAGTTTACACACAACACAATCGTTTCATTTTTCACAACCGCACGCCGCAATAGCACACACACATACTTATATTAATTACTGAGTTTATTTGGAGGTATCTGGGCCTTGGTGTTGCTAGAGACCAGTAGACACCTAAATCCTATTCGAGGACACTCGTTGGCGGTCACGTCCCAAACGGTTGCCAACAGTTCTTTTGGCGCTAGAAGGAGGGCTGAAAATTCAGCCTTTAGGTTCAGAAGCCTTATAATTTTAGCACATCAACAATTATTTGCTACTATAAAGGCTTAAGAAATTAGATACTATTTTCAGTTCATGACCAAGAAGATTGATAGTTTGGAAAATTTCAAAGTTTCAAAAGATATTCTAGATTCTAAGACTGATTCTTCATCAGAAGAAGAAGAAAAGAAAGATTTTGAATTGGGAACAAGTAGTGGAGTGAAAACTAGAAGATCACCCATTATATCTGGTTTATCAATTCGTAAGAGAAGATCTAGAAAGTCTAAGAGTTGAACTATCCAAAGGAATAGGATGACAAACCCTTGGCAAGGAGTTACACCATTAGGATTTTAGAATTACAATGATATTCCTAAGGTAGTTTACAAATATTTTCCTGAGCCTTTTATTCCTGGAAAAGCTTATTTAGCTGAAGAATATATTCACATGTTTGAGATAGCTTTAGCTCATGCAAATATTCAACATGAAGATCAAGCTTGTAGGTTGTTTGTATCAAATCTAAAGGATATGGCTCAGATTTGGTATTCGAACTCACCAAGTAATAGTATTACAAGTTGGGATGACATGAAGAATCTTTTCTTGGCCCAGTTTGGTAATTAGTTAGACCAACAACAACTATACTATGGACTGATACAAGCTAAGCAAGGAGTTAAAGAGTCAATTAGAGATTTCAATATCAAGTTTCAATGAATTTGTGGACTCTTTTAAAGACAATATAGGCCATCAGAAGAAATGCTCAAAGAAACTTATCTTAAGGTTGTCAATCCCAACATTTCAATTTGGTTAAGGAGAACTCCAAACTTAACTACACTAAATGACTACTTTAGTGAAGCTATACAGTTAGAAAAACAGTTGAATTTGAATCCTGAAGAAAATATTACAATCCAAAAAAGAAAAGAAAGAGTTATGATTCCTATGCAAGATTTTACTCAATTTAAAGCTTTACTAGGTCCATCTCATGTTAAGATAGAGCAAGAACATGAAAGAGTAGGATCTAAAAAAGGACAATTAATGAGAGATATGTCTAACAAAATAGTGAAGCTTGAAAAAGCTTTGGCAAGAGTTAATATCAAGGAAGAAAGGAAAAATAGGAAGCATAAACATCAAGACACTAAGTTAATAGAAGATGAGGATGAAAGTGAATTTATTATGTCCAAATTTCTTGATGTTGAATTTGATAATGAGTTATCGAGTGTTCATTATGCAAGTAAATCTTCTAGCAATGGATCAAGTGATACTTCTTCTCTATCAAGTTCTGAAGAAGATATGTCTTCAGATGAAGAATGTAATAACAATGAGGAAAATAGATATAGTCTTCGATTTAAGGAAAGACTAACTACTTCTAGACCCTCAAATGTTATTACTGATCCATCTACTAAGAGAAAAGCTTTTGAGCCAAGTAGAAGAGATAAAAATAAAGGTAAAGACAATCAAATGGAGCAAAGCACTCCAAATCAATCTTTTAATAAATGGATAAAGAGATCAAGCTTTATTGGTGATGGAGAGTATGATTTGATTGAAGACCTTAAGCATGTTAAGGCCAATATTAGCCTCTATCAGTTGCTTCAAATAGGAGATCAACAAAGAAAGGCTTTAGAGTTTATTAAAGGTAAAAGGAGAGCTAGAGAATCAGAGTTAAGTTATGTGTCTCATAATGATGAGAAATTAAAGACCTCGTATGATAAGGAAGCTCCTCCTTTCCTTTTGAAAATGAAATTGAAGGATAAATACTTACACAATTGTTTGGTTGATTCTGGAGCTACGTCTACTATAATGCCATTGCCTATATGTAAGAAACTTGGTTTGATTCCTGAAAAATCAAATAAAAAGATTGTTCAAGTGGATAAAAGTAGAGTGAATATTGTGGGTCAATTACCAAATGTCTTATTGGAAATTGCTTCTAAACCCCTCATCAGAAGTAGAGTAACTATTCAAGTGGCAGACATACCAGATTCACATAGTCTCTTATTGAGTAGAAGTTGGAGCAAGAATTTCTTAGGTTACATATCAATAGATTATTCTCACATGTGGTTACCTTGGAGAGGAGAACCAAATTAGATATACATCTATAGCGAACCTTTGATGAGTGATAATATTACTTCAAATGTGAAAAGGAAAATGGTTGAAAAAGGAGGTGTTGAAAACAAAATTTGTACACTCCAAGAAAATTATGATTTTGAAAAAGGACAATCAAAGCAAGAGGATAAATGGGAGTTATACTTTGACGGTTCATATAATTCAAAAGGTGCAGGAGTCGGTATAGTTATATTCAAGAATGGTTCACCTGAAATTCTCAAAGCAATTCATTTCTCTTTCCCTTGCACTAACAACAAGGCTGAGTATGAAGCTTTATGTATCTGTATGAGAATAGCTCTATACAAAAATATCAGAGTCATCACTATAAAAGGAGACTCAAAATTAGTTTGTGAACAAGTAAAGGGTAATTGTGTAGTAAAGATCTAATTCTTGAGACCTTATAAGCAACTTGCTTGTCAGATGTTAGATCAGTTTCAACATTGCCGAATAGAGCATATAAATAGAGCAGAGAATCTTATAGCAGATGATTTGGCAAAGGCAGCTTCAACATTGGATATGAAAATATTAGAAAGTTACAAAGATATCATGATTGAAGAAGAACATTAGCCATCAGTACCGGATAATATAAGACATTTACAAGTATTTGAAGACGATGATCAAGTACTAAGATTTATGAAAAACAAGCAAGAATTTAGGTAACACCTGAAACGTCATCAAATTCCAAAGCTAATTTCATTCCAAAAAGGATGATTGATTTGGAACATGAGTTCAAGAAAAATTTACTTATCGGAAAAGATTTACAAAACCCAGATAGTCAAGCTTTCGAGGTAGTGAATTTTGGATTAGACAAGATGCCAAAGATGTTGAATGTTACAAAGGAAAGAGATTCGAGTTTCAAGCTTGACTTGTTGTCATGTCTAAGAAATAATTTGGACAATTTTGCTTGGTCCTATGATGATCTTAAAGCTTTTAGGCAAGATGTGATGAAACACAAGATTCCTTTAATAGAAGGTTGCAAAATAGTCAAGTAGAAACAAAGGAAATTTAATCCATTGTTTGAACCAGCTATGGAAGCTGCAATCAAGAAGTTGTTACAAGCATGAATCATATATCTAGTACGATATTCGACATGGCTTGCTAACCTTGTTCCAGTGAGAAAGAAAAATAGTGATATAAGGCTTTGTGTAGACTTTAGAAATCTGAATGATGCCTCAAGAAAGGATAAGTATCCACTTCCAAGAATTGATGAGATGCTGATTAAAGTCTTAGGTTGTCAAGTATATTCTTTCTTAGATGTTTTCTTAGGTTATAATCAAATTGTGGTAGATAAGAATGATAGATACAAAACATCATTTATCACCAAATAGGGAACTTTTGCCTACCAAAGAATGCCATTTGGATTGTCAAATGCTGGAGCTACGTTTCAAAGAGCAATGGATTTAGCATTCAAAGATTTATTAGGCAAATTCATGGTGGTTTATTTGGATGATATTACAAGATTCTCAAAGAAAAAAGAAGATCATATTGATCATCTTCAGAAAGTTTTTGATAGATGTTGTGAGTTTGGTATTTCATTAAATCCTAAGAAGTGTATCTTCGGGGTTAAATCCAGAAGTCTATTAGGCCATGTGATATGTCAAGAAGGAATTGCCATAGACAACTCCCGAATTCAAGCAGTATAGAATATTGAGCATCCCACAAGTAAGAAATCTCTTAGATCTTTCTTTGGGAAGATAAACTTTGTGAAAAAGTTCATCCTCGGATTTACTAAAATTACCAAACCTTTGATGCATATGCTAAAGAAGGATGTCCAAGTAGAGAAAACATTAGAGTCAGAGAGAGTTTTATTAGAAGTTAAAATTGCTATACAAGAGGCTCCATATTTGGTGAAGCCTAGGCTTAAAGAAGATTTTTGGTTATATTCTTTTGCTTCAAATGATTCTATCACTGTCGTTTTGACATAAAAGGATAGTGAAGGTCAAGATAAACCAATTGGATTTTTTGGGTATCAGTTGAAAGGTTCAGAGTTAAATTATTTAGACTTAGAGAAACAACCTTTCGCAGTCGTCAAAGCACTTCAGCATTTTAAATATTATTTGGAAAGTTGATTAGTCCATATTATGCTAATAGAACCTACAGTCAAGTGATTCCTAGCCCAAAATGAGATTGGATTAAAAAGAGGAAAATGGCTTATAAAGTTGCAAAGTTTCAGATTTTCATTGGAAATATGCAAAACAATTAAGGGAATGAGATTAGCCAAGTTATTGACTAGAGAAAGTGAAGTGTGTACACTTGACACACATGAAGAGAATTGGTATGATGAAATTCTCAAATTTCTTAATACAAGGAAAATCCCAAATAATTTAACTGCAAGTCAAAAGAGAGCTTTCTTCAAAAGAGCACGAAGATTTGTTATTAAAGATGGTATATTATATAGAAAGGATTTTCAGGGAGTTTTATTGGAATGTGTTCATAATGATCAAATTAGTTTCATCTTCAAATAATTTCATGATCATTTGAATTTATTTTATGAATCCCCTAAGTCAACTATGCAACATATACTTTGTTTTGGATATTACTGGCCTTCCATGTATCAAGACATTAGTTCAAAGATTCAAAAATGCTATAAATGTCAAGTTCATGAGCCAAGGATTAAAAGGGCTAGAGCCCCTTTAAAGCCAGTAGTTGCAGATAGACCATTTCAGCAATGGGGTTTGGATTTTATTGGTACAATTACTTCTTCAAGAGCTGGACACAAGTTTATTCTCACAACTACTGATTATTTCACTAAATGGTCTGAAGTAAAGACTCTAAGAGGAAGTTTAGCATCAGATGTGATTAAGTTTTTAGAGGACCACATTCTAAGTAGATTTGGTCTACCTGAAGTATTAGTGTCAGACAGTGGTCCCGCCTTCAAATCCAAAGAGTTTATCAGATGGGCATCTGAAAAATCCATTTTCTTATTTTCCTCATCAAATTATTATCCTCAAGGAAATGGCTTAGCAGAATCCACCAATAAAAAGCTAATCACTTATATCAAGAAATCGATGGATGGAAATCCAGTAAATTGGATTGATTATCTACAATCTGCATTATGGTTAGATCGAATCAGATTCAAGAAAGCTATTGGGACATCACCATATAACTTAGTCTATGGTTTGCCAGCAAGAATTACAAACAAGATTGTAAGCTCAGCTTCTGAATTTGTAGAAAGATATAGCGAAAGGACTGATAAAGATAGAAGTTTTATGACTTTTTTTATTAAAAGAGAAGCTGAAGTAGATAAAGCAAGGGATAATTTGTTACAGAATACCTCTCAAGTTAAAAGATGGTTTGATAGGAAAGCTCTGAAAAGAACTTTCAAGATAGGGGGCCTTGTCCTATTATGGAATATGAAGAAACCAAATAAGTTTACCCCGACATGGATTGGTCCCTTTCAAATTACAAAGCAATTGTCAGAGGACACTTACAAATTATCAACTTTGGATGGCATGGAATTGCAATTTCCATATAATGTTTTGCATATAAAACATTATTTGGGATAATTGCATATAGCTTGAAGATGTCATTACATAAAATAATATATGTATATACTATTGGGTAAATATTACTAGGAATATAGTATCAATTAATATGTTTAATTATGCTTTATTTAGATTAGAAAATAATTTTCCTTCAAGTGAGGTAAGTGGAAGCCTACAAGTGAGGCAAGTGGAATTCTACAATTGTAACAAGTGGGGAAGGTGACTCATCCACCACTTAGTGAGGATTGTGACAAATGGTTAGAAAGCCTAAAAATAAGGAATCTTGGTTGAAGACTCTTGTTGGGGGCGGGGGGGGGGGGAATTCAAATTTTGAGTGCCTATAAAAGGAGGGTTAGGTTGCCTAAGATTTCATCATCTTTCAATTCAAGTTGAGTAGTGAAAGTTAGAGAGAGCTAATGGAGTATGAGAAAGAAATGAAAAAGCCTTTTATTCCATATGTGATGGGATGTTGCCCTGAGCATGTATTGAAGGCTTACCTAAAGGCTAGATCTTGTGGAGCTCCAAAAG
>MNCI01015561.1:1360471-1432380 GCA_015680685.1 Gnetum montanum
GAAGAGCTTGTAAGAAGAAATTGTGAACGATTGCTTGATGGCTTGCTAAATAAAAGATTTCAGCCTCTTTGTCATGGTCCTTTGAGTTATGTCTTACTTTTTTTATTTTTTTTAAATTGATTAGCTAGTGGTTTAGATAGTATCATCCTTGGCAAGTAATTTTGGGATTTTTAGATTACTCTTATTGTTCGTATTGCCTGATAGAAAATTTCTGTTAAAATTTTGCCATAGAAGCGCTTGTGTTTAAAAGCCTTAAAAGCATTTTAGTAGTAAATTTGGTTATTGTGCAACGTATAAGAACTGCTATTGGGATTGTTGAAAGAGAGCCTTTGCTTGTAGTCATGCCGTTGAATGATTCAATAGTCAAGAGGGTTCAGAAAATCTTTGGTATTTTGATGAGACCAGAATAGCTTCTTTTTATCTTTAAAGTGAATCTCTGTGGTATTTCAATCAGAAATTGTCAAGTCTTTTGAAGTTTCTTTTGAATGCAATTGTTGACATCCATTATCTAGCCAAAATGGAGTCTCGTATGTGGTAGTTTACGTAGAAATTTTTTGGTAGCATAATAGGATTGTCTTGAATAAATTGCTTATTTGAGCCTTAGAAGTTTGAACAATTCATAGATATTGAATTTGGGATAGCTTTATTGCAAAGTGTTTACTCGTGTCATTTCATCTTGTTTAAATATTTGAGGTCTACACAAATTTGCTTTTCTTTTCTGTCTATTTCCATTGAATCTTGCTCTATTTCTAGTTTTCTTGTGGAACTATCTCTTTCTCTGGGGAAAATTAGAAGTAGATTCACAGAGTTGTGCTCAAATGTTTTTACAAAATTTTATTTGTTACAAGTAGGTATTATAAGGACAGTGTAGACTAGGCAATTGAATAAAATAGGAACTCTCAACAACTCACAGTACTTGGCAAAGTTGGTTGAATCTCTTTAAGATAAGTCATTTGTAGTTTACACACAACGCAATCATTTCATATTTCACAACCGCACACCGCAACAACACACACACATACTCATATTAACTACTAAGTTTATTTGGAGGTATCTGGGCCTTGGTATTGCCAAAGACCAGCAGGCACCTAAATCCTGTTCGAGGACACTCGTTGGCGGTCGCGTCCCAAACGGTCGCCAAAATTTTGTCTTTATGAAACTCATAACAATAATTGAGAAATTAATCATTTAATCTAATTAACAACAAGAAGATAAAGTCTAAAATAGCTTATGGGCAATGAGTGTCCATTCCTAGCTTGTCATACATGTCCTAAACTCACATATCCACTAGTGGGATTACCAACTATTATGTTACTGAGTGAATTAAGAAATAATGCTAGTGGGATTACCAAGCGAATATGTGTTTATGCTTGAAACTGGTCACACTCATTCCACCAATTGATTAATATGCATGAAAATGTAAATATTAACTAAGTACATGAAAAGTAAATTACATTAAAAGGAAATATATTCTAAGTCAAAATGCTACAATGAATAGGAATCAATCTTGATCATATTACCATTCATGGATTGTGTCCATGTACAATGCCACTCGAATAAGACATCGTACAAATGACTTAGATTCATTCTACGGGCACTCACTAATTGTTTTCTAAGACTATGAAATAAAATTTCAAGAGTTTGGCTACTATAATAACAAAAGAATGCTAAATAGATAGCGGGACATGCATATTTATAGGCAAAAATAGACATTGCATTGATGGGTATGTGTCAATGCATCATTACATGCATTAACGAGTACGTGTCAATGCTACTACGTAGAGGTAGTTGTGTTGACACGGTTACATCGATGCAATCCCATTAATGTAGCCAACCAATGCTTCATCATATCCCCATGATTGAGTAAAAACTCATCCTCAAGTTAATAGGATAGGACTGAGCTTTCTTTACAAAAAAAATTGGAATGATGGAATTAGTGACTAACACTAACTACTGACTGACTCTAAATGTCACATTACAAAATTTTATTCAAGTGGATGCATAAAAAATGAAAAAGTGGCAAAAATACTAGATAGACATTAAATATTGTAAAATTTATAAAGGTCTTCAAAAATTTGCTAAAGATGGTTCTTCTTGTTACTTCTAGTCATGGCAGACTTCCAACCTTGATTGTTATGTCAATGCTTCTCTAGTTATGCAAAATATTCTTGAAATATGGATTGAAATCTTTTCTCATCGTCCCATGGATCTAGCAAACATGTGATGTTTAAGTTGCAATCTTGTATGTGCTATGATTTGTCCATGAGAATATCCTCCCTTGTCCCTCTCTTGACATCATTTTTGTGCTTGACAAAAGATCTTCTTTCTTAGATGTTTCTTTTAGCATCACTTGTAATCACCAATAGATTAACCTTAGTTTTTAAAATTTTCCTTAAGAATTAACCATTTTTAGATCTCTTAGTTGGCTTAGCTCAAAAGATGTTAGCATTTTAAGCATAAGGTGATGATAGTGTACTATGCCCAAGGCTATGAGGTAACTAAAATCATTAAGTTGTTCACCTTATTTTGGTTAATTACTATTAGTTACCATAATTTTCAAAAATATGATGTTGGAAAAATTTCAAAGCAGGCGTCTCTAGCCCCCATGACTAATAAGTGTAACTCTGGAAGCACATAAGTTTTCAAATAATTGAAACCAAAGATCTAATGTAGAAGATGACCAAGATATATTAATGGATATTGAAATAGAAAAGTAAGAAAAATTAATCAAACAAATGAGAAGTAGTCCCAAAATGATCCATAAATTCAAAGAGACCATCATTGAAGTTCTAGAAGGTGTGAAGGTTAGTTCAAAGCCAAGATCAACAAGATTTATGCAAGTGGGTCCTCCCCAAAGTAGGCTCCTACCATAATGCTCTTGCATAACCACTTCTATAGATTTTCATGGGCACCTGAGAAGTTAAATGTTATTCATGCCTTTGTTCAAAAAAACACACAACTTTTGTGGTTAGGAGGTTGCACTATACTACACAAAACCAAAAGGCTCATAATTGTATGTAATAGTGAGGTGAATGAATGAGATGAGAAGGATTTGTAGAGGTCAAGATGTAAGGTACTTAACCATTTCTACAATAGGCTTTTGTGTCAAGTATGATTAAAATGATCATCATACCTATCCATCCAAGTTTCAAATCAAGTCCATACCATTAATAGTGACCTTGCATTGATGTGTTCCTTCTTACTGACCATCATTAGTCCACAACCACCACAAAGAACAATCATCACTCCAAAAAGAGAAAAGAGAAGAAGAAAGAAAGGGCTTTAGTTACAGGGGCACTTTCAAGTATGGGTAACATGTCTTTCTAGCCCCATAACCAATGCTTGTAACCCATTATTGTGTCTAAGGGATGTGCTTTGAATTCCCATTATTATTATTTTTTTGTTTTTTTGTTTCTTTTTTTTTTTGGATTTTTGGATTTTAAGATGAAAACCATACCATGCAAAGACTCAGCTTCCTATTTATTGGTCGATGGAGGAGTGATGATACATTCCTATAGGAGTCATAAACCACACAAAGGAAGTTAAGAAGAGAACCCAACAAGTTTCCTTGTGGTCACATCCTTTGCCATGTTCACTTGGTCACTTCCTCTTTCTTCAAGGTATAATGATCATTGATTAATTTTAGTTTCATGAAAGAAGAACCAAATTACTCATGAAAAAGACCTTTTATTTAGAGAAATGGAGTGGATGAGGTGGTCTCATTGCCTTACACAATTACTTACTTAATCATCTTGATAGAATAGCACAAAAACCCAATACATAGCATTGAATTTTGCATCATGACTTAGCAATATTATTAATGGAAACATAAAAGACATTTATAAAACATAAAGGAAATGACTCAATAAAAGAGAAAAATATAATGAAAAGAAAATATTAAGAAATGAAAAACATATTAAGAATCAATAAATTTTGGAAGAAATAGGAAAATGATAAAAAATTATGAAACAAAAAAGTGAAAAACACTTATTAGTTCTTCAACCAGGATAGAGCATCTCCCCAATGACTAAACTTATGGCTGCATATTCGGGAGATGGACTACATAACCCCCTAGTTATACACCATTGGTTTCTCATCTATCACTATTACTAATTCAATCAATCACATTGTAGCACATCTAACATTGGTGATAGTTTTATTTGGATCATTCAGAGAAATTTCTTCAATTGGACTTAAAGGTATTTCTATTTTAGGGGATCCAAATGTGTTTACTTCTTTTTCTTGATTTTATATTTTAGTTTTCAAGTCTTCGTATTTGATATCCTCTTCTGGTGTATAATCAAAGTGTAAGATATTTGTGTCTAAGCTCTCTGTTTGGTCCATTTTCTTAAGTCTAAAACTAATAAGCGAATCAATTTCTTTCATGCATCTTTGAAACAATTTTATATTCTCATTTTCAAGCCACTGGGTTGCTTCTTGTTTGGCTACTACATAGACTAGTTTTTTCTCACACACTTGTTCCTTAGCTTTATTGTAGGTTGTGTTAATATTTTGAATTTTCAGCCCATAGTTGCACCCTTTACTATTAGTGATGCATTGAGGTTTTTGTCTTTCCATTGTGATAGGTTCATCATTTTTGTCCTATGTTGGAGGGGTAATGGATGTTGGCTTTTGCATATGATAAAGAGATATAATTTTTTCAATGAAGGGTATTGTACTAAATTGGCCTTATGTGGTTTTTGATGTGCCAGTAGTCTACTAGTTTTGTACTTGTGTGAGGAAACTACCCTAAAGAAAGGAAATTTTTGAGGTTGTGGTTTAGATCTACTAGCATTATCATTTCCGTGTATGTTCATAGCACAAGTGGCATTCTTCCATTGATATTGTGGTGTCGAGCCTTCCTATGTTGTTGGTGGTAACATGTTATGGAGGAAAGTATGAGAATATTGAGGATATGAAAAAGGATGAAGGTGTGAGGTGGTGATCCTTCAGAAGATGTTGCAGGGTGATGATATTCAGGAGAGTGCTAGCATTGATTTAAGGTAAAGAAAGTAGAACTAGTTAGGAAAATAGATTGTTGAATGTAATATCTGTATGGGTCTTGTTGGCAATAAGGGTGGTGGTGGTTTGATGATGGCCTCCCCCATGATAGTGGATTTTGCCATTGTTTTGATAGTAGTTTTGAGACTAATAAGAAGTCCTACTAGGATACTATGGTTGGTTGTAGGACTGTTTATAATTACCTTGTGAAAAAGTTAATTTCCTAGGCATTTGCTTTTGTCTGAACTTGGGATTTAAAGCAAAAGCCAAATACTCATGTAGATGTAACATTACTGGGCAATCACACTTTGGATGATCATATAGGTAGATGTGACATCCATCATCCTTTTCTATGGTTGAGTCTATACCCTCTTTTTCTATAGATATTTTTCCTTTTTGTTAATAAGTGTTCCTATTTGTTTCTTGGTTCTTTTCTCTCTTCTTATTTTGATCACTCAATTCATTGTGTTACTTTCTCTTCTACATTTTTTACATAAGTTGTAACTTTATCATTCATCAACTCCCACATCTTATCTAACCTTGCTTTAAGCTCATCGATAGACTTTTGTGTTGGCAAGGTATGTTGTGAAATCACCTCATCAAGAGTTGCCTCTTTTTCCTCATCATATATATGGATCATTTTCTTTTGAAGAGTTGGATCCCAATTATATTCCTCTACATTCACTCATTTACATAGCTCTCCTTCTTCTTTTTCCATCTGCTCAATTAGCCTTTGTGTTTGATCGACTTTTAGTTCCTATAACCAACCTTGGGCATAAATCCCAAGGGTCTCCCTCAATTGATTATGAAGCCCATTTATTATGTGAAAAATTTTCTCCTTTTAAGAGAAACCATGATTAATACATCTATGTAGTAGCAAATAGTATCTATCCAAGGCCACATCCAAGGGTTCATGATTTTCTTGCTTCCATCATTGGATTTTTTTTCTCAAGTTAGGCACTCTTATATAGGCTTGGTATTTTTTATTGAAGAATTCTAGCATCATGAACCACTGGTAGATTAAATATGGTTCCAACGATCTATACTAGCTTTCAACTTCATCTACTATTATCCTAGGGAAGAGCTTAAGTTTTTGCCACTTACATTTGATATTTTGCAAGGTGCAAGTATCATGGAAGACTTGTAAGTGATGTTGTGGATCATAATTATAGCCTCTCCTAAATTTAGGAATGTCGTCCATATTAAGCTATTTGATGCGACTATCTCTTTGATGCCTTTGGGGTATTTGAACTATCTCCCTAATCTATGTCAAGCCTGTAGTAGCTAACAAGGGTTCATCTATACTATGACATGTCATGGTGATAATTTATATTTTTATTTGTCTAATTGTGATGATCTTATCTATGCTCATTTTGATGTCTTTGATCTTGCCCTTAGGTTCGATTTCTATCTTTATTTTCATCCCATAGTGAAGCTCTATCTCTATACCTATGTTCATCTTCATTAGAACTACACTTTGAAGAGGAAGAGGAAGATAGTGAACTAGGAGAATCACCATGGATCCTATAGTTCTCCCTGTGGTTCCATAATGTATCTTTTCTAAATGTAGAGGAGGTCCTAGGACTTGAGATCCTCCTTATTCTAGAACTTTCTCCATCTCCTCTAGGATTGTCTATACTAGTTGAATGTAGTCCTTGCATGTAGTAAGGGTCTAAGTAAGCATATGAAACCCTTACTTGAGGTTGTTCACTCCAATTCTCTTTAGTATACATCCTATCATTTTTCCTACAAGTGTTCTCATCATACTTGATCCTATGTGAAGAAAGCATGGTTTTTTTAACATGTGTGACTTAAAATAAGATATTAATATTTTCTAAAAGATAAATCATTAATAATTTTACATCAATCATTTATAACATAACTAATTTAGATAACTAGCATCATCCATGGCAACGATGTTAATGATGAGCAGTGGTTACCCCCTACACCCAACCATACGAATCACAAGCATTCACACATGATCCAGTCGAATTCTATGAATGGGACTAGTTATTCATCTAAATCATTAAGCATTGATTGCAATTCACTATCTTCCCACTTAGACTAGTGGTAGCTTTTTCATGTTGATGTTGTTTTGACTCTATGCTACTCATAATAATAATTGAGAAATTAATCATTTAATCTAATTTACAATAGGAAGATAAAATCTAAACTAGCCTATAGGTGATGAGTGTTCGTTTCTAGTTTTTTGTACATGTCTTAAACCCACATATCCACTACTAGAATTACCAAGCATTACGCTACTAGGCAAACCAAGCAATAACACCACTAGGATTAACAAGAGAATACGTGTTTATGCTCAAAATTGGTTGCAATCATTCTACCAATTGATTAATATGTGTGAAAATGTAAATATTAACTAAGTACATGAAAAGTAAATTACATTGATTACCATTCATGGATTGTGTCTAGGTACAATGCCATTTGAATAAGATGTTGTACAACTGACTTAGATTCACACTACGAGCACTCACGTACTATTTCCTAAGACTACATAATAAAATTGTAAGATTTTGGCTACTCTATTAATAAAAGAATGTTAAACACACAGTGGGACATGAGTATTTATAGGTGAAAATGGGCAATACGTCGATGGGTATGTGTCAATGCATCATTGAATGCGTTGATGAGATTATGTCAGTAGGTACGCATCAACGGGTACACATCGACGCAATTGTGTTAAGGCAGCTACATTAATGTAGTTGCATCGATGTGATCCCATCGATGCAGCCAACCAATGCTTCATCATACTAGACTGTTAAGTGTTACATACTACTTGGATTACCGAACATTAACATATGTTCAAAATGGTTGTACTTATGTGTATTAATTAATCAATTTTATACATTAAAATAAATTGCTCAAATAATAAATGCATTTAAAGTAAACATTAAACTATTTCCAAATGCTGCAAGGTTTGTGAAAAAAGCTCATCTTTATTATCAGTCACACCAAGGTGCTTAGGTACATCAATGTTCAAATAAAGATCCATACACTTCACACTCCTACTATAGGCACTTAGAAAACATTTTAACTATCAAATGAACAAAATGCAAGAGCTTCACTAAGATACTAACTATGGGATGCCATAAATACGACTAGTTAGCACATATTTATAGGTAAAGATAGACACTACATCAACAAGGTTATGTAATGCATCAGATCAAGTGTTGATGTGATCATGTCAACAGGGTCAAGTCGATGGGATTGCGTTGACGACATCTCATTAACACAACCCAAGGAAGATGCTTCATCATACCCCCACAACTGAATGAAAACTCATTCTCAAGTGAAAAAAAGGAGTAATAAGTTCTTTACAAAATTTTGAAAACGTATGGGATTATTGACTAACTACAGACATCCAACTACCAGAAATAAACACTAAGTGTACAAGTGTATAGATTTACAATCATTACAAAAATTGGTATCCATGACAATAAAATTGAATACTATGATAAAGATTTGACAGCACAACTCCTATGATTACTTGAAGACAAGGAAGAAAATCAAATGATCCCATGTAGTGGAGGTTCCTAAGGTGCTAAAGGACTTGCTCCTACTTTTGGTGCATGTGGTTATTGAGGTGGTGGTTGTGGTTGTCCTAATGCAGCTACAACTTCTAGCAAAAGATGTAAAGCATCTAGCAATGCTTTTATCTTCTCCTCCTTACTCCTAGGATCATACATAGTTCATGCAGCATCACTAATGTGGGCTGGTATGGGAACATTCCAAGGACAAGGCATTGTAGAGAACAACTCCTTGATGTTAACAAACTAGGCAACGAATTGTTTGCGTTTGATGTCAAATGCCTCAAGTGCATTTTGCAACTCTTGGTAGTCATTCATTCTCTTGGTCAGGTTCTCTACTATGGATCTATGATCATTGAAATTTTCCTTGAAAACCTTGAGTTCTACATTTTTTGTCTCAAGCTTCTACTTAGTCTCTTTATGGTGCATGAACTTTGCCTCATACAAAAGGTACGAGTTGATCACTTACTTCTCCAACTTTAATCTTGACCTTTCTATAGTTAGCATTGCCAATTTTGAGTAATAGAGGTTGGAAAGCTCCATGTACTCCATCATCTCCTTGATTTGTATCTCCTTGAGGTAGATTTTAGCCTTGTTGTATGAATTTAGTCCATCAAAGATGGGTTGTAAAACATCACCTCCTTGTTGAAGCTGCTGGAGGGCTTCATTCACCTTAGCCTTCACTAGTTGGATATGTTTTTCATTAATCTCCTTCTGCAAGCCAACTTGATCCCTGTAATGATTTTTGATCCTTTCAAATTTTAGGGCCTTGTTTTTTAGGTGGTGATTTTAATGGAAAAATTCTTAGGAAGGGATGCACCTCCTCCATCAAGAGATTTTGATTCTCTACAGCGAACCTCCTCAATTCAGTGTTTACCCTAACAAGTTGCTCCTGCTGATGTTGGATGAATTTAGTTATCTATTCTTTATGCATCTCAACATTTTACATGTGATGATTTTTCTAGGTCAGCCTTATCTTCTCCTAGAGAACCTCTAATAGGACCTTTTGAATGTTGTAGATGATGGCATCAGCTAAGGGCTAGTCAAAGATCATTAACTCCTTTACATACTTAGCATCTTGAAGTTTTTGCTAAAGCTGTTGAAAAGCTTCATCTCTTTAGATTACTTGGTTGAGTATGGTGGGATCAGCAAGGTGACCTCTAAGTTTTCCAACTTTGGCAACCAAGTGTTGAATCTCAACTCAAGAAATTTCATGTTGGGCATTGATAATGAGAACTTTTCCCTTAGTCTCAAGCATCTCTAACTAGTTTGCTAAAATTATTTCTAAGATATCAAAGATATCCAGAATTGGTTGCCCAGTTCCTACCAATCAGTATAGCAACTCTTTGTGCCAGGATACACTTAATCTCCAACATCTGGCTCTTATGGATACGTGCATGTCTCTAACTACAATAATATTTGGTATAGATGCCATGGGGGCATTGAGTGCATTAGCCACTCTATTAGCTACCACCTCCACCGCCATCTCCTATCCTTGGTACTACATTGAGATAACATTACTACTATTAGATGCTAGGATTGTGCTACTCATTGAGATAAGGGTTTAGCATGGCTTGGTCCTACTTGCTACTACTGCAAGAGTTGCTTGCAAAGCTCATGTATGTGCTTAATGGTAGCACAGGATTTTAATGATAGCATGGGATTTTGAGTAGGTGGTGGTGGCAGTTGCTCCTCTTTGATCACCTTGGCAAGTACTTTATCCTTCATTATTTGCTCCCAAGAGGTAGAAGGAGCATATCTAATGGCATCATTGGAATAGTGAGCTATTTCTTGCTTTCTACATAATTTTTAGATGAGACATGGAAAGGGGAGTTCCTTCCTTCCACATTCATTTTATTGAAATTACTTTTCAATCTCTAGATAGATTAGCTATGGAAGGTTGACAAGGAATTAGCCACTTAGAGTAGTGCATGCACAGGCAAAGAAGGCTATCATCTTGTTGGACCTTACCATTAGATTGAGGTGGTAGGCCATCATTTTGAAGTATGCATGCTCTATCACTATGAGTACACCAAACTCCTTACAGTCAACATCGTAGCATTGTTGGACCTACTCCTTCTTGACCTCAAGGTCTACTTGCATTGAAATCTTTGTCAAACTTGCCCTAGTTTTTGGTAATCCAAGGGCCTCGGAAGTGACCTTCACTAAGTAGGACATAGATATGTCCTTGATCTTCACTGTGGCATCACCTACTTATTGTTCTTGTAGAAGTATGTTTCTTCCATGTACCATTCTCTATTGAATGTAAGAATGGGCCACATGGTGAAAGTTTGGAGTTGTGCTTTGACATCTTCTAGGGTAAAGTTTAGGAAATATCCAAAGTTTAGTTCATGAAGAACTATTTTTTGCATCTCCCTAGACCAAATTTTCCTTAGATAGGCCTCCTTCAGAGTGACCTCAATATTAGGTGTAAGTCCAAGTATCTCATCTTGATGCAACTACTCCATTTTAGCTTCTAGAATCTATTGGACAAATTCCACTTTGGGGTCCTCACGAAGAGATCCCGTTGCATGCATTTCAACCACCTACTCATAAGGTTTCTCTTGTTGGCCTCTTTTAATTCTAGGCCACTTGTCCCTTGGTTGGAATGGTCCTCCTTCCTACAGGTGCTTTGGTCTTAGTGCCATCTATGATCACAACATGACCAAGTATTAGCATTTAATGTGTAACTTTATAACATTTGGGTACCTTATCTCTTAGATTCATTACACCTCACTAAGTTGTGATCATGATGGATTAATCATTTTAATATTATCTTACTATTATTTTTCTTTAATATCTATCAAAGTTCATTATAAAGGTTTGACTCTTATAAATTATTGATTTTAATGTTATTTTATTCATTAAACCTTGTGGGAGTTAGAAAATTTTTGAAAATATTTTCATTAGAAATCTAAGATTTGTGGCCCCATGATGTAGAGCTTACCTCTAGTAGTTATAGGAACAAAGAATGAGATGAATCAGACAAGTGATTGGAAAGTTATGGGCTCTAGAAGGTTCTAGCCTCTGAAAAATTACAAAAATTCCTCATACATTTAAAGTAAAATGGCAAAGATTTTCAAAGTTTTGGATGGTATTTATAGAATTTTATAGCTACATCAATGAGATCCAGTATACAGGGTTGCATCAAAGTGAGGGGCTATGTTGATGGGATCCCATCAACATGGCCAAAGGACAATTTTTGTAATTTGAAAATTAGGCAAAAAACAAGGAGTTTTGACAAGAAATTGGGATCCATAGGGATCTAGAAAGGTCATAAACATGAAGAAATGCCTAAAGAGGACTAGATAGTTCACAAAAAAGGAATTTTCATTAGGAAAATTATTAGAGAAAATTAAAAAAAGGAATGAAAAACTGGACACAATCAATGTGGAGCATGAATGATTTGAATGCCTAAGGATAAGGAACTTAACTAGCCCAACCAAAAGGTATGCAAGTGGATCCTTCCCATAGTAGGATCATTCCTTTAATACCCTTGCATGCCCTCAACCAAGGAGTCTATGGATCCCATGGGTGATTAATGGTTATGGAAAGTTAAGAACTAAATCTCGTAAGAATATATCTAAGACTTTCGACACATCAAACTAAGAAATTGAATAAAACATGAAAAATTAGCAATGAGGTGAGTTATGGAAAGCATAGGTGGATGAGGTAGAGAGTCGAATGAAGTCCCTTGTCATGGTCATATGAAGTCCCTTGTGGATTTTGTGATTAATATGACCTGATAACAACCATCCTTAGTCTAAATCAAAACCAACCATTTTTAGTGACTTCGCATCAACACTCTAAGACTAGTCCATCCTCTCAAGACACAAGAGCATTCCCACAGATTAATCATCATTCCCAAAAGAGAAGAAAAAAGAAATAGGAAGTGAGTTGGGCCTTAGTTAGAGGAGACCTTCAGGCATGAGTAACATGTCTTTCTAGTCCCATAACCAGTGATTTTGGCCCATTATCTTGTCTAAGGGATGTGCTTTGAATTTTATATTTTTATGCTTTTGGATGGAAACTACACTATGCAAAGACTTATAACTTCCTACAATTGGTTGACAGCAAAATGGTGAGAAATTCATGAAAACACTCATGCACCTTAGAAGGTAGGAAAGTATAGAGAGCATCAAATCCCCTTGAAGTCACACCCTTATCTATCCATTTAATCCTTACTAGGTCTAGAAACTACCAAGGTCACAATTTCATTATAAGTTTCATAAAAGAAGGAACCTCATATTTCCAAAACAAGGAATACCATAAAGTTTTGTGGATGGGTGGATGATGTGGAATCATTGCCTATTATCATGAAAAAGAAACCATGTCTTAGTTATGAATAATAAAATTCAAAGATAAAATTCAAGCATTCACATTTAAATAACATTATATTACAAACCACCATCAATTAACAACTACAGTTGCACTTTAGTCCTAGCAGTAATAAAGAAAAAAAATTAGGAAAAACATTAGAAAAACTGAAACTAAATAAAGTAAAATATAGAAGAAATTGTAAAATATTTAAGAAAGGAAAAATGGACTAATGAAAATGTAAAACAAAAAATGGTGTAAAATAAAAAAGTGTAAAAATTTAGGAGCCATTTTAATGGATCAACATGGATGTCCATCTCCTCCAGAATTGAGTTGGAAGGAGGAGATCTAAAAAACTGAGCATTTGTGTTCATTTATTAAGGTGTTCTAATCATTGGCTCTTTTGACTCATAGAAAGGTTTGATTTGTTTCATGTTGACCAGCAATTTCTTATTTGGGTTTTCAAGTTTGTATATCAACATGGCCCCAAAAGAAAAGGTTTCATAGATAACATAAGGCCCTTTCCACAATGTTTGGAACTTGGTTCTTTGTGGTACGTGTGTGAGGTTTCAATAGAGGACCCTATCTCCCAGTTGAAATTTAAATTTTCTTATTCTAAGGTCATGTCATTGCTTGTTGAATGCCTTGTGCAACTCATTTAATGATAGGGCTACCAATCAATTCTCATTTAGTAAGTTAAGGTTCATCAATCTTTCCTTCTTTTCTAGACTTAGGTCAAGGTCAAGGTCACAAGCTATTGATAGTATACAAAGCTCACCTTGAATTGGAAGTATTGGTAGTTTTCTATACACAAGCTCATAGGGAGAGTAGCCAATAGGAAGTTTCCATGTGAAGAAGTATTTCCAAAGGACATCGTTGAGTTTTGTGCTCCAATACCTCCTATATTTACTAATAGTTTTTATTAGTATCTTTGTTATTTCCCTATCGGGGACCTCTACTTGACCATTAGCTTGGGGGTGATAGGGTGTTGTTAATTTATGTTCAACCCCCAAGCATTGCATATGCTTTTGAAAGGTAGTGCCTATAAAGTGAGGTCCATTATCAAAAATAAGTGCATTTGGTACACCAAACCTATTTATAACATTTTTTTGTACAAACCGTGCATTTGTAGAAGATGTGTAATCAATGATAGCTATAGCTTCTATTCATTTTGTATAATAGTTAACAGCGACTATGATGTATGCCTTTCCATTTGGCATGGGTGTAATGGGATCCATGAAGTTAATGCCCCAAATGTCGAAGAGCTCTAGTGGCTAGATCCATTGCTGAGGTCCCTCCATGCAAGTATTCATTCCACCATCATGTTGGTAGCATTCATAAGAGTGGAGAAATTGGTAAGCATCTTTGAAGAGTGTTGTCCAATAATACCCTACCATGAGGATCTTAATGATCATGTGTCTCCTAGCATAGTGGCCCCCACACGGATCCTTGTGAGCATCTTGGAGAATGCATAGTTGATCAACATCAAAAACACACCAATGAACTAAGCCATTAGTGCACACCTTGTAAAGGTTTCTATTGATCTCCATGAAGCATTTCACTTGGTAAAGAAACTATTATTTCTTTCTATGGTTCCATTCATGTGGCATCTCTTGAGTGAGAAGATAGATGAGAATGTGATCACACCAATTGGATTTAGTGGACAGTTGTTCAGTCATGGCCCTGGAAAAGAGAAGTTCATCAGGAAACTAATCTAACAGTGAGCTCTCCTCCTCTTTGTTATCCCATCATAATTGAGACAAGTGATCAAAAACCATGTTCTTGGTCCCCTTTTGATCTACCATCATAAGATCAAAATTTGACAAGATGACTAGTCACCATATGACATGCGGGCTAATCGTCGGTTTGTTCATGAGGAACTGAATTGCACTATGGTCTGTGTGCATGAAAATCTTGTATCCAAGCACATAGTGCCTAAATTTCTCCAAGCAAAACACCATCATAGATTCTTTCTTTGTTATGGTGTAATTCAACTGTGCATCCATAATTCTTTGGCTTGCATAATGGATATAATAAGGACATTTTTATCTTTCAACTACATGAGCATGACTTCCAAGGCATAATTTGATGCATCCTTCATTATGCAGAAAGATCTAAACTAGTTAGGTGCTCATAGAATTGGAATTTTCATGAGCTTTTTCTTGAGATGATGGAATGCATGCTAGTATTCCTTAGTCCAAACAGACGGAGCATTCTTCTTTGTCAACTCCACCAATGGTTTAGTGATCTTAGAGAATTTCTCAATGAATTGTTGGTAGTAGCTAGTGTGTCCAAGGAATGACCTCACATCTTTGACTATTTCTAACTGTCTAATAATTTCTTGGATGATCATTATTCTTTTAGGGTTTACCTCGATCCCTTTTTCAAAAATTCTATGCCCCAAAATAATGCCTTCCTGGACCATCAAGTGGCTTTTCTACAAATTGAGACTAAGGTTTGTCTCTACACACCTTTTCAGCACTTGCTCAAGATAGTCTATGGCTTGCTCAAATGTAGCCCCATAGGTGGAGAAGTCATCCATGAAGACTTCTACCCTGCTGCCAATATATTGTTGGAAGATGCTTAGGACAAGGCTTTGAAATGTAGCAGGGGCATTGCATAGGCCAAATGACATATTTCTATATGTAAAAGTCCCTTAGGGACTTTTGAATGTTATCTTGGCTTGATTCTCTGATGCAATATGAATTTGGTTATAACCACTATAACCATCTAGAAAGCTGTAGTAGCAATGCCTATAAATGGTGTCTAACACCTAGTCCACAAATGACAACAAAAAGTGATCTCTATAAGTTACCATATTCAACTACCTAAAATCAATGCAAACCCTCCATTTTCCACCTTTCTTTAGCACTATCACAAGTGGACTAACCCACTCGCTATTCACAATGGGATAGATGAACCCCTCCATGATGAGTTGTTCAATATCCTCTTTCACGATCTACTTCAATTTACCGTTTAACTATCCCTGCAGCTACCTCTTTGGCTTAATGGAAGGATTTGTGTAAATGCAGTATTGGCATATCCTAGGATCAATCCCAATGAGTTCCAGATAAGACCAAGCAAAGGCTATTGGCCATTTATTAACCACCTCCAACAACTTCTTTTTCTGCATAGGAGCAAGATTGGCATTGATGATAATTAACTTCCCATTATGCAAAAAGACATATTTCATTCCAGCCAATAAAGTTTTTAGCTCAAGGGTCTCATGTTTAAAGCTTTTAGGAATCTTCAAATCTTCCCAATTGGTTTCATCATGTTCATCATCAAAGAGTTGGCAATGAACTTGCTCCAATTCATCCATTCCTTCAACATAAACACTCATAAAGCATCTAGTTGGTTTCTTGCATATTGTTGAATTGTACTCTACATCAGTTGTTAGTCACTAGGTGCCCTTCTATTTTTGGATTGTTGTGTACATGCTCCTTTGAATTTCTATCACATTGGCATAGTGTTTGCATGCTATGATAGATGTGTTTTTTATGAATCATAATTTCTGCTTACAGTTGCACCCTGTGTCATTGTACGTGATGCATGGAACATGCTTCCTCTCTATCTTTCCAAATTTATTTTCCTTGAAAATTTCCAAGGAGAGGTCTCTAATTTCCAGTTGTGCATTAATGATTCTTAACCAAGCCCTTCCCATGATGATTGGAAAGTTTCCCCTTGTAGTTATTAACACAAATAACAAAGAAGTCAATAGGATAGGATCATCCATAGACAATGGTCATAGTATCCTCCATCAATTCTAATGGGATAATGATGGATTGATCTGCCAACTCAAGATGAATGTTGCTCTTCTTGAGTGGAGGCAGGTTCTAGGCTTTGTACATTTTATGGAAAATCAAATTCACACCAAAACCTAAGTCCAAAAGAGCCTTGCAAGGCTCATTCCTAGTGATTTGCAAGTAAATGAGGGAACTTCCAAGATTAGATCTTTTCTTGGGAAGGTGACTAGCCTTAATACAATCCATGATGGCATGGATCAACATCACAGTATACATGTTGGGAGGCATTTGGTTTGAAGGGAACTCAAATGAGATTACAAAGGATGAGGGAGAAGTGGAGCCATTAGTCATAGATGTATGTTAAGGCTTAGAAGGACTACTTGTTCAAAAGAAAGGTCTTTTTCAGGTTTTGTTCTACAAACCACTTGGCTAAGGAGCTGGCTATAAGTTAACAATCCTCATGGCATTTTGTTGCTGTAGTTAAGCAGAATTTCACCTTGCATGAAAGAAGTTGGTGGTAGTTGAGTTGAGGGTGAAGATATAGGTGTAGAAGGATGAGGAGGGTAAAATGGAAATGGAGATTCCCCTATTGGAGATTAGGCTCCATAGTATTTAGGAGGGTAGTAGTGGTGCTAGAATGATTCATGATTGGAAGTCACATGGAGAAATCTAGCTACTGGTAAGGGTATTGATACCTTGGTGGTGGCATCCCCAACGACTGTGGATGCTGCCACTACTAGTACTACTCATGAAGTTATGGTGGAGCTCCACTTGGATAGTAAGCTTACTATTGGTGGAACTGCCTATAGTTACCTTGAGGATAAGGTAACCTCCTAGGTTCTTACCTTCTTGCCAATCTAGGATTTAAAACATACATCCTAGACTCCTACAAGTGTGACATAATGGAACAACATCCCTTTGGATGCTCATAGTGGTAGATGTCACATCCACCATCATCATCTATCTCAAACTCTAAAACCTCTTCTATGGTAGTAGCTTTGCCTTTACCCCTCTAGTGAACACACTCAGCTTCTTCCATTCTCCTTTGGTCACAACAACTATCTTGCTCTTTGGACACTTAAGTAATTTTAGGAGTAGTTTGGAATTTTTCATCCAAAGAATCCCACATTTTATCTACCTTAGCTAATATTTTAGAAAAAAAAAATTGGACTATCAAGGTTTTTGTTTGCACCACTTCATCAAGTCATGCCTCCTCCTCATTATCACAAAATTGAACTTTCCTTTTTTAGATGGAAGGATCTTGGTTGAACTCCTTTGCACTTTTCATTTTCTACAACTCACCTTCTTCTTTGGCCATCTACTCAATCAGCCTTTGGATCTAATGGGCTCTAATTTTTGAAAGTCTCCCTTATGCCTAAACCCTAAGAGTTCTCCTCATTTTTTTTCAAAGCCCATCTATGACATGATGGAGCTACTCCCTTTGAGAAAAGCCATGGATTAGGTACCTGTGCAATAGAAAATAATATCTACCCATGATTGCATCCAAGGATTCATGTGTTCCTTGTCTCCACTCTTGGATTTACTTTTTCAAATTGGACACTCGAGAGTATGTTTAATACTTATCATTGAAGAGCTCAAGCATTGTACTCCATTATCTTATTGATTTTGGTTTTAAGGACTGGTACCGACTTTTAGCCTCTTTAATGAGTATATTTGGGAATAGTTTTAGCTTTTTCCATTCATTCTCAACATTCTACAAGGCATAGGCATTATGAAAGGCTTGAAGATGGTTTTGTAGATTTGAGTTGTATCCCCTTTTGAACTTGGGGAGATTGTTCATATCCAACCTTTTAATTCTTCTATCTTTCACATGCCTTGTTGAAATTCTCACAACCTTTTCAATATTCAACATATCTCTAGTTGTAAGCAAAGGCTCATCATAGTCATAGCCTCTATGATGGCCATGATTCCTATGATGGCCTTTGTTGTTCCTTCTTTCATGGTGATGAACCTCCCTTGATTGCCCATGCCCCTAGTGTTTACTAGTTCAATGGGTGCTACGATCATCTCTATCTCACTAGTCACCTCCATCACGGTCATTTCCTCTGTTGCTTCAGTTAAAACTAAAGAAGGAAGAAGATGAGGATGTTGAAGATGAAGAGGAAGGAGATCCCACACTAGCGTAGTGCCTACTACTACCTCTTCTTTGGTCACAACCACAATCATCATGCTTATCATCATTACAATGCTTGTCCATGTTCCTACCTTGACTCCCATCTTTAAAGCCCCCATGGTCATGGAACCCATTCTTGCTCAAATTGGGATTGTTTATAGTGGACTACAATTTTTGGTTTAGACCCCCCTCATCAAAGACAAGGTGACAAGAGTTAGTGAATTAAGAACCCCTAGAGAAGGAATCCTCTCCTTCTTTTTGGCCTAGCAAGAACAAGGGATTATTGAACCATTTTACCTTCAATGCTTTGTAATGCATCTCCTATTGTTGATCTTTCTTACATTATGCCTTAGTGGGATGATAACCCTAATGGTTGTGGTCCTACACAACATATTCAACATTGAGCCTCTAGATGCCCAATCTCATGAGAGTTTGAAGTAGCATCACAGAAACTAATTGATCAGGTGGCAACACAATGTTGCCCTCCATGTCCATGCATCGTAGAAGTTCATCCTTATGTACAATGAAGGTCAAGTTTGGCACATACTCATTAGGATGAGTATATACCACTCTACATTGTTGGGGCACTAGTGGTTTTTATCCTTCACACCTTTGTTGATTGGATGTATGCATGAACGATGTAGAGAATTAGCCTTGTGAGAAGAAGATATTTTAGTTGAAATGAAAAATAGTGTGCTTTTACTATTATTATTATCATTACTGATTGCAACTTTAAGGCTCATTACAATGTCTTTGAATAATTTCACTAACTCCTAGATAGTGCACATAGCTAACTAAAGTCCTTGGCAATGGCACCAATGATGAGTAGCGAGTATACCCTATACCCAACTATACAAATCACTAGCGTTCACTAAGCAATCCAATCAAATTCCGCAAACTTTAGCTCTCTAAGTACACTAGGTCTATGTAGTGAATATCAAGGACATGATCGTTGTCTTCTCAGTTTTACTTGTAAGGTGCCAATGTATGGTTAAGGGTAATTAAAGCATATGATTTTTATCATTTTATGGTTTATCATTTAAATAACCTAAGTGTTAGAAAATAAAGTTATTGAATGTTTAAGTAATCTAGTAACTAACTAATATCTTAATGAATCCTAACATGAGCATTTGTTCCCATTTATTGTATACATCTTGAACTACATTGCAACGTTATTGGGTTACCAAGCATTAAGCACTATTAAGATTACCAAATGTTAACGTATGCTTGAAATGGTCATACTTATGTGTATTAATTAATCAATTTGATGCATTAAAATAACTTTTTCAAATACTAAATGCATTTAAAGTAAACATTAAACTAGTTCCAAACGTTGCAACATTTGTAAAGAAAGCACATCATTATTTCCAATCATACCAAGGTGCTCAGGTACATTAGTGTTTGAATAAATATCCATACACTTCTCACTTCTACTGTGAGTACTTAGAAAATATTTTAACTATAAAATGAACAAAATGCAAGAGCTTTGCAAAGATACTAACTATGGGATGTCATAAATGTGGCTAGTGATCGTGTATTTATAGGTAAAGACAAACACTACATCGACGGCATCATGTTAACACATTAGACTATGCATCGATGTAACCACGTCAATGGGGTCGTCTCGACTAGATTGTGTTGACAACATGCCATCAATGCAACCCAAGGAAGATGCTTCATCAATATACTTAATCATAAATATGTAAATACAACCACTTCGAGCATAATGTATTGCACTTGGTAATCCTAATACTAGCCATTTAGTACACCCAATAATAGTTACTTGGTAACCTAGTACCATTGATACTAGTTCAAGATATGTACGGTAAGTGAGAATGGTTACTTTATGTTAGGATAGTTAGTTACTAGATTAGCTAAGTAATTAAATAATTAAATGTGAAAACTTCATTTACTCATATAGCCATTAGGATAGAAAATATCTTAAAATACAAATAAAAATAAACATCATAAACCTTAACCCACATTTAACTATAAGTACTGATAACACAAGTGTGAGTTAGGAAGACAATGATCATACAACCCTTGCTTCACAATTTAAGACTATGGGTAAACTTACGAACTAAGTCCATAGAATTTGACTCGATTGCTAGTAAATGCTTGTGATTTGTATGTTTGGGCATAGGAGACATACACTACTTATCACTAAAAAATTAATTGAAGATTAGTTAGCTCAACAAAATATGAAACTTTAGAATATTCTCCAAATTGAGTATCAAAATCTAGATTTCACTTATAAATTATCAACACTACATGCTTATGTCTAAAAGACCTTGTATTTAGCACACACAACACAATCGAAGCATTGCTTAGCTCAACAAGGAAAAGAAAAAAATAATAACAATCAAAATAATTTCTGGCACAAATGACTTGAATATCATGCTTTTACGTTATATCATTTAACTACAAATTGATAATTTAATTAGGATGAAAATAATGAAAAATTTTAATAAACACATATCTTGATGTAAGATTAGCTACAAGTGACTCTATATGTCATCAACAAGAACAAATTTAGGTGTCTTAATTATATCAACATCACTAGAATAAGGAATCGCAAATTTTTACACACTGACTTGTAAATCTGTATTCTTAGAATTAATAGAAATTTCTAGATTAATAGAAGAAGTAGAAATTTTGGCATCGATTAAAGAAGTTGGAGGTAATTTTGGAGATCAAATCTACTAGAGAAAAATCAAAGAAAGAAAAATTAGATCCACTGGGGAAATATTAGATCCACCTCTTTAAAAAAGAAAAAAACTATAATTACATCCTAACACATTTAGCCGGCTTGGTATTTGAAAGAACTTGAGAATAATAGAATGACTCAAAATAATAGCCTCTTGTTGGAAAATCATTATTAAATAATGAGCTAACCACTTGAGCCACTTCTCATTAATGAAGAATGTTAGACCTTAAAAACGTATTAATAATGATCAAAAAAATTTAAAGTACATTACAAACTTGACACTAACTAGACATCATAACAAAATATGGAAAGAGAAATCTTTTTAATTTTAGGACTATCTCCTTAGGTGTAGAACGATTTAAATTTAAAAAAATAAGAGAAAATAATTATTACTAGAAAGGAAGATCCCAGTCTTAACAAAATTTTCAACACTTTTCAACATCTATATTTGCACTTAAGATAGCAAAAGGATTTGAGATGGAGAGTTGTCGCTTAATTCCAATATATGTATCAAAGCAAGAAAGTGGTACCACTTGTGGAAGATCTTCAGCTCATCACTAGTTATTGATCTTATGTCAAAAATATTTACCATCAACTATAACATTCTTGTTGATACTACTTTTAATCTTTAGTTAATAGTATTTTTATTAGACAAGAAAAATTTGCCTTATAAGCTATCTATATGGGCTACTTGATACCTTTTCTAGTAGTAGTAAAAATATACATAGGAGCTTTTATCTTCTTGGGATTCTTTATGTCCTTTGATCATTCTTTCATTAACATTAACTTAATTTTTCATATCTTCAACTTCAACACATTTTTTCTTTTCTTCAAGAATCTTTTTTATTGAGCAAAAAAACACAAGCATTAAACAAATTTCCTTTACAATGAAAAAAGTTATAAGAATTAGGAAGATTATAATATGCAATTGGTTGATTATAAGTCTTTCCTCCAACTTGTAATACCAATTCCTTTTTATGATTAAGAATATTAATTTCAGTAGAAAATGTATATGAAAAGTACAAGTTATAGAAATAAACTCTATATGCTTAATGGAACCAAGAAGACTAACAATTTGATGCTCAACTTTCTAAAAAATCAATGAAAAGTTATATAACATAACAAAATATAGAACTTTAGCACATGCTTCATATCAAACATCAAATTTTGAAGCTTACTTATAAATGGTCAACACTAATCCTTATGTATAAAAGACACTATATCTAGGGTGATGAGCAGCAAGGTACCCCTATGCTCAACCATACAAATACAAGCATTTCACACACAATCTGGTCAAATTCTAAGGACTAAGTGCCTATGCGCCTTTGTGGAATGATGACGGGTTGATTAATCGTTGTCTTCCCAAACTTACTTGTATGTCACAGTTGTATGGTTAAGTAAGCCTAAGGCATATGATTTTTATGGCTTTTATGTGTTTTATATCCTATGCTAATAAGGAGGAGAGAGAGAGAGATAACTAAGTAACTAATCTATATTAACTATTCATTAATTAAGTTCTAAGTACTCCTAACACCAGTATCCATTCCCACTTACCGTACACATCCTGAATAGTGCAACACTGCTGGGATTACCAAACGCTAATCGTTACTGGGTTACCAAGCACTACACACATGTTCGAAGTGGTCATACTGAGTGTATTTAACTAAGGAAGTTGTAAGGTGAGAGAGATCATTAATTAACTAGGAAAGCATTAAATAATAATTAACACTAATTAATCTAATCTGTATGCTGCAAGGTTTATCATAAAGTTCGTCTTTATTGTTGTACATAAAGTGTGCTTAGGTACACAATGCTCGAATAAAGATTTGTTCACTCTATGACCCCTACTATGAGCACACAGAAATAATTCTAACTCTGGAGGGAAAACATGGCAAGATTTTGGCTAAGGGTCTAACTTCTAATGTGGGAAACCAAGGGTGCCACCTCTTACTTATAGATAAGGAGATAGGCTGCGATATCGGGTATCCAACATCATATCGTTGATCCGATTTCACAAACGTGATATTGCGATTCATCATACCCCCATGACTAAATGAAAACTCATCCTCGAGTTCCTTACAAAATATTGGGAAGGTATGGGATTATTGATTGAATGATCATTGACAATGGAATGGGGTGACTAACTCAATGTGCGCAGTGAATGGATCGACAATACAATACATGACAACATTAGTGTTCATGATCACAAAAGTGAACACTATACACAAATGACATCCAGCCTTATTTGGCAGCTGGGAGAGAAGAAGGAGAGAGAGAAAAGAAGAAAACATGTTGTTGCCGATGCCAAGATTGTGCCTTCCATTGTCCATCCATAGCCACGCCACCAATCTTGCTCCTTTCACAAACATTCCAATTTTAGTCCATCCTGAGTGTTTCCTCCAGGTCTAGTCCATTTTTGTATGATTGCCATCTGCACATACAACATAGTCACAAATGAGCGAGGGTAGATAAATCACAATGTAGTTGATACTTTGCCTTGATGTAAAGTGCATTGGCTGAGTTCTGGTTATGGAAAATACTAATTCTAGAGATGTAACACTGGTGACTACCTTAGGTGTATGGGTTAAGAAAAATTGAAAAAATTGTGCCAGGGCCCCCATCACTAAGAGCGATCCTCCGGTAGTAATAGAATGGAAAAGGGTAAGGAATAAGAAAGATGAAGGAAAAGTAACAACGAAAATGCCAATAAAATGGATGTCATAGATGGGGATGAAACAAAAAATTGGTGATTGTAGGAAATGTTTAAAGGAAAGAAGTTAACAAGTGCACCAAAAAGGAATGCCAGCGGGTCCTCCCCAAAGTAGACTTATGCCCTTGATGCCCTAATAGACCCCCAATCTGAAGAGTCCGTAGGCTCTAGGAATTGTCATTTGGAAGTAAGAGTTAAAAACTTACCCACAAGAAATTACCAAGGAAAAACAATGCATCAACCAAGGTATAGACTAATGATAAAACCGGTAATGAGGTGAGAAATGGAAAAGAAATATGGAGAGGAGAGGATGGAATGGCAACTATGTAGAGGTTAAGTAAAGTCCCTTGTGTGTTGTATGGTTAACATGACCAAGTAGAACTCATTCCAAGTCTAGGCTCAACAAACCATGTTCAGTGACCTCGCATCAACATATTTGACCAACCTATCCTCTTGAAGCAACAAGAATGCCTTTACAAAAAGTCACCACCATTCCAAGGAGAGCGAGATGGAGAACCAAGAAGTGAGAAAGGGCCTTAGTTAGAGGGAACCTTCAGGCATGGGTAACATGTCTTTCTAGTTCCATAACCAGTGCATGTAGCCCAAGTTCACAGTTTTTTTTTGGTGTCTTTTGCATGAGAACCACACCATGCAAAGACTTATTTTTATGTGCTCTACTAGAGATTTGATGAATGGTCAAAATGGCAGAAAAATCAAAGAAAAAACATCCAAGCACTCAAGAGAATAGCCAGCACAGATGCATAGAATCCCCTTGAAGTCACACCCTTTTCATACTTTGAGTCTTTCCTTAGTCTGAGAAATACCCAGTCACCAATTCGTTAACATTTTTATTGAAGAAAGGGATTGTATAATTCCAAGCCAAGGGAAACAATAGGATTTTATGGATTCATGAATGTCGTGGACTCATTGCCTATTTAATCAAAAGAACATACCTTAATATCAACATTGTACTTCAAAGGTAAAATCCAAACATTAGCAATCAACGTGGTATTATTCATGCCACCATCATGAACACATAAGGGATGACGAACAAAATAAAGTAATCACACAAAGAAATGGTAAAAATATGAATGATGGTGTAAGACAAAAATAGGAAAGATTTAAAAAAAGATGTGCAAAACAAAAATGTGTAAAATAAAAACTGAGAAAGAACTGAGGGCCTTTAATGGTTAGCAAAGGTGGCCATCTCCCCCATGACTAAGTTGGAAGGAGGAGATCCGAAATAAGGAGCAAGGTTGCCCACCTATAGAGGTAGCATATGTTCTGGCCATCCTAAACTTATGGAAAGGTTTTTTTTATTGCACGTTGACTAACAGTCTCTTATCTAGGCTCTTAGGTTTGTATATGGTCATGGCTCCTGAAGGGAAAGTTGCATAGATGATGTAAGGTCCTTCCCATAGTGTTTGAAATTTGGTACATTGCGACACGTGTGTGGGGTTCCAATAGAGAACCTTATCTCCTGGCTGGTACTTCACTCTCCTAATTTTCAGGTCATGACATTGTTTATTAAATGCCTTATGCAACTCCTTAGATGAAAGGGTAGCTAGTCGGTTCTCATCTAGCAAGTTAAGAGTCATCAACCTTTTTTTTGTGCTAGATCAAGGTCAAAGTTGAGGTCACATGTTGTGGCTAGTTTATGAAGCTCAGTTTGGATGGGGAGCATTGGAAGTTTTCCATACACTAACTCGTAGGGAGAGTAGCCTATAGGGAGTTTCCATGTGGAGCAATATGCCCAAAAGGCATCATTCAGCTTAGTGCTATAGTCTCTCCTATACTTGCTAATGGTTCTAGTTAATATCTTCGTAATCTCCCTGTTGGTGACCTCGACTTGACCGTTTGCTTAGGGGTGGTATGGTGTAGTCAATTTATGCTTAACCCCTAAGCGTTGCATTAACTTTCAAAAAGTTGCACCCATGAAGTGTGTACTATTATCTGAGATAAGTGCACATGGCATACCAAACCTGTTGACAACTTGTTATTGAACAAATTGTGCAGCTATAGATGATGTGCAATCCTTAACAGTAGCTACTTCAGCCCATTTGGTTAAGTAGTCTACAGCAACTATGATGTAAGCTTTTCCATTGGACATTGGTGTAATAGGCCCCATGAAATCGATTCCCCAAATGTCAAAGGGTCCTAATAGTTGAATCCCCCATCATGTTGATAGTGCTCACAAGATTGGATGAATAGATGGATGTCTCGAAACAAGGTAGGCCAATAATACCCTGCAAGCAAGATCTTAATAGCCATTCATCTCCTAGCATAGTGACCCCCACAAGGGCCCTCATGAGCATCTTGGAGAACTCTCAGTTGATCTCTATCGGGAACACACCATCAAACCAAGCCATCTAGACATACTTTGTAAAGTTGTCCATTGATCTCCATAGAGTAGTTGGCTCTGTGAAGAAGTTGTTATTTTTTCTTAAGGTCTAACTCTTATGGTGTTTTTTGGGTAAGGAGATAGGTAAGAATGCTACTATGTCAGTTTTTCTCCATGGGTGATTAGTTATTCACTACACCAGCAAAGATGAACTCATCAAGAAAATGGTTTGAAATTGGATACTCATCCTCTTTGCTATCCCAGCACAACTGAGATAAATGATCGACAACTACATTCTTAGTGCCCTTGTGATCGATCATTGTCAAATCGAACTCTTGTAGGATTACTAGCCATCGTATAATACGGGGGCTTACCATTGGCTTATTCATGATGAACCGAATTGTACTATGATCCATGTGTATGAATACTTTGTACTCCAATACATAGTTCCTAAATGTTTCTAGTGTAAACACTACAGCCATTAATTCTTTTTCTATAGTAGTGTAGTTAATTTGTGCACCAGCTATACTTTTACTTGTATAGTGGATGTAATAAGGGCATTTCTGGTCATCTAACTGTGTAAGCATGGCTCCTAAGGCATAGTTGGATGCATCAGTCATGACATGGAACAGTTAGAACCAGTCAGGAGCTTGTAGAATGGGTGTTTCTACCAGCTTCTGTTTCAAATTTTGGAAAGCTAGTTCACATTCCCTGGTTCACTTGAAGGGTATGTCCTTTTTCGTTAACTCTACCAATGGTTTGGCAACCTTTGAAAAGTTCTCTATGAATCTCCTATAATAGCTAGTGTGTCAAAGGAATGACTAAATGTCTTTGATAGTTTTGGGTTGTTGGGTAATTCCTTGGATGACTTTGATCTTTTCAGGGTCTACGTCTATCCCTACATGTGAAATTTTATGCCCAAGTACTACACCTTCTTAGATCATTAAATGGCTTTTCTGCCAGTTGAGCCTTAGATTAGTTTCTACATATATTTTCAACACTTGCTCTAATCGGTCCAAGGCTTGATCAAAACTTGCTCCATAAGTGGAGAAGTCATTCATAAAGACTTCCACACCATTTCCTATCTACTGCTGGAATATGCTTAGAACTAAGCATTGCAACGTGGCGGGGGCATTGCACAAGCCAAACGACATTTTTTTATATGCAAACATTCCCCAAGAACTGGTGAATGTGGTTTTGGCTTGGTCTTCTAGGGCTATTTGTATTTGGTTATATCTGCTATAGCCATCCAAAAAACTATAATAGCGATGCCCTGCGATTGTGACTTGGCCAACAAATGGCAACAGATAGTGATCCTTAAATGTTGTCATGTTTAGCAGCCTAAAATCTATGCACACCCTCCATTTGCCTCCCTTTTTAGGCATGATTACCAAGGGGCTAACCCATTCGCTATCAGTAATGGGGTATATGAACCCAACCTTTAGAAGCTGTTTGATTTCTTCTTTCACTACTTGCTTTAACTTTGGGTTCAATCTCTTCTGTGGTTGTTTTTAAGGCTTCATGGAGGAGTTAGTGTAAATCCTATGCTGGCATATCCTAGGATCTATTCCTGTTAATTCCGGATATGACTAGGCAAAGGCTTTTGACCACTTGTTTATTACCTTAAGTAGACTTTCTTTTTGTTGCAGAGCAAGTCTAGCGCTGATGATTACCAATTTTCCATTCTTAAGGAACGTGTATTCCATACCGGTGGATAATGGTTTTAGCTCTAGGGGATCTTGTTTAAATTTCTTAGGCATTTCCAACTTCCCCCAGTTGATGTTTTCTAAGTTAGGACTGGGAAGTTGGCAGTGGACTTGCTCTAATGCATCTATGCTATTTATGTAAGTGCAAGTCAAACCCTCAGTTAGTTCCATGCATATAAGTGAGCTGCTTTCTTGATCAACTGTCAGCCACTGGGTGTCTTCTTGTCATGTGGCTACTACATACAGGCATCGTTGTATGTTGATTGTTTGTGCACACTGATTGCATGCAGGCAATGTTAAACTTTGCACAACCCATGATCTCTGCACGCAATTGCACCCTGTGTCATTGTATATGATGCATGGGACCTTCTTCTTCTTGATCTTTCTGAAAGTGTTTTCCTTAGATATTTCTAGGGAAAGATTGTGAATTCCTAAGCACGCATCGATAGTGCTTAGCCATGTGCTTCCCATTATGATTGGGAAGTCCCCCTTACTATTATTCACTTTTATCACCAGGAAGTTAGCTGGATACGACCACCCACAAATAGTGGTAACAATGTCCTCCACTAATCCCAAGGGAACAATGATGGACTGATTGGCTAACTCTAAAAGGACATTGCTCTTTTTTAATGGAGGTAGGTTCCATGCCTTATACATGATAATTATAAGAAGACATGAGTGAAAGCCATTGTTGTGGAAAGGGAACAAGTGAGGATGTAACTTGAAGAGACAAGAAGAGAAATAAAGGAGTCATAATTGGAATAGGTTAGGAAAACTTCAAGCAAACTAGGGGAATGAATGACCCAATACATCAACAGTCTCATGGATTTAACAATCCAGTCCAACAACAACCCAGGGGATTTAATGGACTAGCTCAACCATTTAATTTTAGGATTTCACTAGGATCTAATATTTTCTTCTACTACAAAGAAGTTAGCCATATTAAAAGGGATTTTCCAAAGCTGCTTCAGAGAAAAAGTAATATGTAGAATAGAAGAATAGAACCTATGGCTCCAAATCCTAGAATTGTTCAAGAAAATAGAGGAGGAATTGTTAATAATCCTAGGGTGGCTCTAGAGAATTAGGCAACTTGCAATAATCCAGAAAGAAATGGAAGACCTATGAATCCAAGTGAGATATATGCTATACTAGGAAGAGATATTGCAAAGCAACCTAACAATGTGGTTGAAATTGAAGGTATGCTTTATGCATAGCCTATCCTTATTCTTTTTAATCCTAGAGCAAGTCATTCTTTTATTAATAGTCAAGTAGTGAAAAGGTTAAATTTTTCATTTGAAAAATTAGAAATTCCATTATTTGTTCAAGCTGTGGGATACAATGGATACATAGTAGAATATGAGTGTAAGGAGCTTCCACTGAGGATACAGGATAAGGAATGAAATGCAGATTTATATATTATGGAACTAGGAGAATATGATATTATTTTACGAACTAATTGGTTAAGTAGATATAATGGGTTTCTTTACTGTAAGACTAAGATCATTTAGTTAGAGTCAAGAGATGGATAACAAGTCTTGGTTGTAGCTAAATGAAGGCTCATTAGGATTTCTTTGATTTCTTCTAAGAATTTCATTAAAATATTTAAGAAGGAACATAGATGTTTTATGGTTGTTGTCAAATCTAAAAATGAGGAGGACGATATAGTTAATATTCTAGTAGTTAATGAATTTTTATATGTATTTACAAAAGAGTTACTAGGGTTGCCTCCAAAAAAAGAAAATAGAGGTAGAGATTACTCTTAAACCAGGAATAGAACCAATCTCTAAGGCATCATATAGAATGACTTTAGTTAAGTTAATAGAGCTCAAGATATAGGTGCAAGAACTTTTAGATAAAGGTCTTATTCAACCTACTATTTCTCCTTGGAGTGCACTAATGTTTTTTGTGAGGAAAAAGGGTGGGAATTTAAGGCTATGCACTAATTATAGATAGTTGAATGAAGTTACTATTAAGAATAAATATTCTCTACCTAGAATAGATGATTTATTTAATTAGTTGAAATATGCAACTGTATTTTCCAAAATGGATTTGAATTCTAGATATCACCAACATAGAATTAAAGAAGAATATGCTTTGAAGAATTTATTTAGGATAAGATATGAACATTATGAATTTCTTATATTACCATTTGGGCTAACAAATGCTCTTGAAATATTCATGCATTTAATAAACAATGTATTAAGGCCTTATCTAGATAAATTTATGATAGTGTTTATTGATGATATTTTAGTATATTCTAAAAGTGAGGAGGAACATGCATAACATCTAAGGAAGGTATTACAACTTTTGTGAGAAAATCAATTGTATGCTCAACCCTCTAAGTGCTCCTTTTGGGCAAAAGAAGTACAATTTCTTGATCATATACTATCAAAAATAGGAATAAGAACTAATCCAATGAAGACTCAAATAATTTGGGATTAGCCAAGGCCTAGTACTGTAATAGAAGTGAGAAGTTTCTTTGGGTTAGGAAGTTACAATTGAAGGTTTGTTAAATATTTTGCTAGAATTACTTCTCCTTTAACTAAGTTAGGTTCTTGGTTTCAAGAAAAGATTTAGAAACTAGATCAACTTTCTTCTGAATATTTACAAAATGGAGAAAAGGGTGAGTTAATATTTAAAGGCAAATTATATGTACCTAAGGTGGTAAGACAAAAACTATTGGAAGAGGCTCACACTAGCAAATATCATATGCATCTTGGAGGTGATAAAATATTAAAAATCTTAAGAATATGATATTGGTGGCCTAACATGAAGTAAGAGATAGCTGAATTTGTTTTAAAATGCTTAGCTAAACATTAGAAACTAGGAGGACTACTTCACATTCATGACATACCTAAATGGAAGTGAAAGCTTATTAGCATGGACTTCATTTTTGGATTACCAAAGACAAGAAGAAAACATGATACAATCCTAATAGTGGTGAATTTCCTAAGAAAATCTTCTCATTTTCTTGCTACCTACTCCATTACAACTCCTGAGTTTATCGCTAAGTTATTTATTAGGGAGATTATCAAATTACATGGGATTCTAGTTAAGATAATATCTAATAGGGACCCTAAGTTTATCTCAAGATTTTGGCAAGTGTTTCATGTAGATTTGGGTACTAAGTTAAATATAAGATCTTCTTATCATCCTCAATAGAGTGAGTAATTAAAGTCTTAGAAGACATGCTTCGAGTTTGTACACTATAATATAACCAGGATTAGGATGAAATGTTTCCTTTAGAAGATTTTACATATAACAATAGTTATCAAGCAAGTATTAAATTTTCTCCTTATGAAATACTTTATGTTAGACCTTGTCGATCATCTATTTGTTAGACTACTATGGAAGATAGAATGCAGTTAAGCACAAATTTGATAGATCAAACTACAAAGTAGGTTTGCATAGTTCAAGGGTATATTAAGGCTACTCATAATAGATATGCCAAGCATGCTAACTCTAGAAGAAGACATCTTGAATTTCAAGTTGGTGATTATGTCTTCTTGAAAGTGTCTCCAATGAAAGGACTAATGAGGTTTGGGCAGAAAGGCAGGTTAGCTTCAAGATATGTAGGTTTATTTGAAATAGTTAAGAAGATTGGGAAAGTAGCATATCAATTACCTTTGCCACCAAGTTGAGGAGAAATTCATGATGTCTTCCATGTTTTTCTTTTAAAGAAGTATGTTCTAGATGAAAGCCATGTTATATAATGGAAATAAATAGATTTGCAACCAAATATTACTTACCAAGAATATCCCATTAGAATTATAGATAGAAAAGAAAGACAACTGCAGAGTAAAGTAATTCCTATGGTGAAAGTTCTTTGGGAATGACATGGAAATCGAGAGGTAACTTGGGAAACCAAAGTGGATATGAGAACTAAGTTTTCTCACATTTTCCAAGAGGAAAATTCTTGAATAAGGAGAGGATTTCACAACCTAAAAATTTACAAAGATTTAGTTGTTTCATTTAATGTATGTGATTAATTCTTTGATATTGTCAAATACATTTCAATACATTAGCTCTAATATTCTTAGTTAAATCATAGGATTATATCATTATTGCTATTGATATTACCATTATTGTTGTTGTTGTTGTTGTTATTGTTAGCTTCCTACATAAGTTAATGTAATCTACTTGCTAGGATATTTTGTTAAAGTTTTGTATCCTTTGTTTTATTATTACTTAAGCATAGTCATAAATCTACTATATATTTTATGATAAATGTTGAAATCCAATTACCCTAGGAAGTTTTTCTTTATGTCAATTATCATGCCTTTACAAGTGTTTGACTATGCATATTTTATTCTTTATGTACATTTAGTTATGTATATGCAATCTTCAATGTTTAAATTCAATTATGCACATTTATGCTTTATTATGCACCTTCAATTATACATGTTTTATTTATATATTTATGCATCTTTTATTTTTATTATGCATATGTGATTAACTAATATTTATTCATAGAGAAATTATAGACCCTAACCCAACCTAGATCATATCCTTTATTACTTTTTGTTATTAAACTAGAAATTAGAGTTCATTTTTAATTATAATTAAATATAACATAAATCATATTTTTTAAGGAAGTACCTTATAATGATGTCCTACCTAAATTTTAACATTGCCAATGTGTCCAAAATATATAAAAATGTAGATTTTTATCCTTTGTTCACTAGAATCAAAGTTATAGTTTTCAAGATATTACATTTTCTAGTTTGCTAAACAACCATAAAAGTTTTGACATTTGAAGTATGTGACCATGATAAGTAATGCCTAGATGGGATTGCAGCATAAGATCTAGTAGAGTATTTGATTTGGAGGTTCGATGTGCATGCTATGGGCATTTGAATGCGAGGGTATTACTGAAGAAACAACATGAGAAAAGAACTTATGAAAATTATTTTTATTAAAAGAAAAAATAAAAAAAACAAATTTCACTTTTACGCTTAACATAGCATAAATATCATACACTTAACATATGTTATATATGTAACATATGAAAATTATTTTTCCACCACCTAGTGTTTTCTTCTACCACTCGTTCTATGCATCTGAAATTTTTTTGTTTCTAAAATATAAGCCATTTTTCGTCCTATTTCTTCATTTCTGAACCATTTTCTACCTAGTTTCTTCGATTTGAAACTTGTTTCTTCTATTTATAAACATGTATGAAGCCACATGCTATAATTCTTCTACTTATAAATAGATTGTAGCCTTCATTACGTCTTGTTCTAAACTATAAGGGGTTTCTGGCATGATAGTTTAAGTAGCATAAAAGGCTAATTTTGGGCATCTTAATAGATGAGAAAGATTATTTTACTTTCCTTTTTATGTAGTTTCCCTATTTTGCCATAGATTTATGTGCTTTCTTTTTACTTTTTGGTTTTTCATTGTTTTTATATGGAAATTGATATTTTAATATTATCTAACTCTTTTTGTATTTTTTTGATGAATTTTTAAAATTGAGAAAACTTATTTCTCCAATATTTTATGAATATTTTGGATCAGCTTATGATATAATCTTGAATTGGTGAGAATTTTGTGAAATTTTAACTATCATGGATTTTTGGCTATTTTGGAAAACTTTTGAATAAAGAAATAATATTTATGTGACCATTTGCACTTAGTTGGTAGTGGAAGCTGCAAATCTTTTAAATGTCCCCATCTACATGTAGTAGTGGTGTGTTCTTTAGTGGGACCCATCCCACAAGAACAAGGATTGTTGGATGGGTTTCCTACCCTAGGATTTGGTTCATTAGTTCATTTAAGACTATGGATTTGGCCAAGACCATGACACTCAGCTATTGAGTCTATTGGTATGCAATGAGGCAAAGTCAAGACCTATCCTTTCGATGATATGTGTACCTCAGGCATTGAGGATGTTATTAGTGAGGCTACTATAAAGACTTGGCCATGAGTGACTTGTTTAGAGTCACAAGGATAATCTAATGATAGTAGTGAGATTATTCCAAAAGTTGTCGATAAATCCCTTTGGCAATGAGAATAACCAAGACCTAGCCTTTGAAGATGCTTGATTAAAATATACATTCTTTGGATTTTACTAGACAAATTGTGATATCTTTCGACACTAAATAATTAAAATATATATTTTCTTTAGATATTTAGAATTTATTTAGATTTCTGGAAAATTTTGGCATTTTTGGACCTTAAAAAAATTTTGAATATTTTATTGAAAACCTTTACTGAGCCCATATCCTAAGACTTTTGATCAAGAACCTTTATGCTTCATGAAGAAGGAAATAAAAAAAATCTTATTTAAGGGGTTCTAACTCCATTTCAATGTAGAGCACCCAGAGTTACCATAGAAACACCAAAAGAGAGACATGGAATGAGAGGAAAATCAATTATGTACAAGATGAACCCTCTACATGTAGAAAAAGATTTCTGTATAGTTTGTATTTTTGTAAAATAACAACCTTATACACTTTTGGACTACTTGATCCATGTACCTATTTTCGTAAATAAATAATAAAGTGTGTTAGATATGAAATTTTCATTTTTATCATTTGCATCGTGAGATTATAAGAAACATTTTTCATTTCTAGTGCACTATATGTTTGAGAAAACTTAATATTACTTATTATATATTAATATTTTATTTAATAATGATTTTTAATTTTATTAATTAATTTGATAAACTTTAAACTTGAATATCTGTAATTCTAAATGTCCAATTAAGGTGAAATAAGTGTCATTGGAATTGTTATTTTATGTACTATTTTATGATGCAATTAGGAAAAGTTTTCAACATCTACATTTTTGTGGCTACACAAATATCTATTTTTCTCTATTTAAATTTTATTTAATTATGTATGCAAGTAATCCAAAATGTTACTACCCTTTATTGCTCCCCTGTATTTTTTTTAATTAATAATTTTTATCTATTTTATGGTTTCCTTTTTTATTTCAATTGTAAATAACTTAAGAAATGTAAAAAATCTCGATTTTTATTTCCATTCATGAATTGTATCTAGGAACAATCCATTCATATAAAGCTTTTGTACAACTATAATTCACCATACTACAGGCATTCACTCTAATTCTAACTTCAAAAAAATAAATTGCAAGAATTTTACTAAGTGTTGAGCAAAACTTCTTTTTGATACAATGGTGGGTTAGTATTTATAGGCATAACCATGGCCCACTCCATTGTATCTACGATGATGTATGTAAAGCTACAACATCATAACTACGATATCATAAATTTGATATCATAGTCATTAACATATAATATTTCATCACACCCCTACGATTGACTGAAAACTCATCCTTGAGTTTAAATAGGAAGAAGATAGAATTCCTTAAAAACTTATAAGGTTACATAGACTTTGATATTATGACACATATTTACATGACTAACTCTCTTCTAAATGTCGCATTGTGGTTTTAGTGGTGTTACAAAATTATCATGCAATGTATGATTGATACATATAATAAAAACAAAATGAAACTAAGCTCGATGTAGTTTTCTTCAAGTTCCAAACTATGGTGGCTCCTCCATTAGCTTCTTTTCCTTATCATTTGACTTCTAAAATTTTTATCTATTCAATAGCTCTTTGAGTTTCTCTTCTTCTAATCTCTGATCAAGTACCATCCATGTGAATTCAGTGATGTTGGCTAGAATCAGTACTGCCCAAGAACATGGTAGTTGTGGAAACATCTTATTTGCTTTGATGTACTATGTTGCAAACTATGTTCTTTCCTCTGCAAAAGTTGTTCATCTTTGATGAGTGGCAAGGTACCCCTACACTCAACCATACGAATACGAGTGTTACACGCATGATCCGGTTGAACTCCGTAGACGAAGTGCCTACACGCCTTATGAAACACTTAAGGTTAATCGTTCGTTGTCTTCCCTGACTTACTTGTATTTGTCACGGTTGTATGGTTAAGTCTGAGGTATGTGATTTTTATATCTTTTCTGTTTTTATCTCCTTATGCTAATGAGGGAAAGGTGAAGAGACTAATTGACTAACTTTAACTAAATAGCTAAGCCTTAATTAACCTAGCATCAACATTCGTCCCACTTACTGTTCACACCCTAAACCAATGCAACCTTTGGGATTACCAAACACTATTTGTTGCTGGGATTACCAAGCGTAACGCACGTGCTCGAAGCGGTCGTACTGAATGCACTTAACTATGAGAGAAGGGTTGAGAGAGATTTAATTACTAATAAAGCATTTAAACATTAACAATAAATAACAATAAATAAAGTCCTATTTAGCTTAGTCCATGCATTGCAAGGTTTATCCAAAAGTTTGTCTTTATTTCCGTACACAAACTTGTGTTCAGGTACAATATTTACTCAAATAAAGATCCGTTCACTTTGGGAACTCCTACTGTGGGCACATGGAAATTATTCTATCTCTGGAGAGGTAAAACTACCAGAGTTTCACTACGGTCTAGGCCTAAACTTAGAAATAAGGGAGAGCTACCTCTTATTTATAGATTTGGTGGCGCACTGCGATATCGGGTACGTGATATCGCAAGGGAAGATGCGATATCGTGGCTGATGCGATATCACGTACGCGATATCGTGGCCCATGTGATATCGCATCCCATTATACCCCCATGATTGAATAAAAAATCTTCCTCAAGTTCCTTACAAAATATTGGGAAGGTATGGGATTATTGGCTTGAATGGAACTAATGGTAAATGGGATGACATGTGAACGGATCATCATTACAGAACAAGACAAAACTAGTGTTCATGACAACAAGAGTGAACATTTTATACATTTGAAATCAGGCCTTAGTTGGCAGCTGAGAGAGAAGAGAGAAGAAGTCTACTGCTGCCAACGCCAAGATTGCGCCTTTCATTGTCCATCCATAAGCACGCTATCGATCTTATTCCTTGCATAGCTGCTTCAGCACTGATCCATTCCAAGTGTTCCCTCCAAGTCCAATCCGTTGTTGTATGATTGCCATCTACACATACAACATAGGCTTATATTAGCAAGGGTAAATGAATTAAAATGTAGTTGATACCTTGCTTTGGTAAAAGGTCTATTGGCTGAGTTGTGGTATGGTTGATTTTGGATTCTGGAGATATAATAATGGTGACTACCGAAGGTGTAGGGGTTAGGAGAAAATCAAAAAAATTGGACCAGGACCCCCATGACTAATCGCGAACCTCCAATAGCGATAGAATGAAGAAAAGAAAAAGAACAAGAAAGATAAAGAAAAAGAGACAACTATAACGTTAATGAAATGGAAGTCAAGATGGAAATGAACAAAATAGAATGGATTGCAAAAATGTTAAGGGAAAGAATTTAACTGGTGTACCAAATAGGAATGTTAGTGGGTCCTCCCCAAAGCAGGCTCATGCCCTTAATGCCCTGGAAAACCCACATTCAAAGAGTCTATAGGCTCTGGGGATTTCATTTGGAACAAGAGTTAAAATCTTAACCACAAGAATTTACCAAAAAGAAAACAATGCGTCAACCAAAGTATACACTAATGATACAACTGGCAATGAGGTGAACAATGGAGAGAAGGATGGAGAGAAGAGAATGAAATGGAATCTCAAGAACAAGGTGGTGTACAGCGCCTTGTGTATTAATGATTAATGTGACTTAGTAGAACCCATTCCAAGTCTAGCCTCAAACAAACCACATCCAGTGACTTCGCATTAATGCATTTGGCCAATCCATCCCCTTTAAGTGACAAGAATGCATTCACCAAAGATCCACCACCATTCCAATGAAACGAAGGAGGAGAGAATGGGAAGCCAGAAGGGCCTTAGTTAGAGGGAATGTGTTTATTTTAGTTCTGTAACCAGTTCTTGTAGCCCAAATGATTATTTCATCTAAGGGGTGTGCTTTGAATCCTCACTTTTTTTTTATGTGTTTATGCGTGAGAACCACACCATGCAAAGACTTTGTTATTTTTATTTTCTCAGCATCCCGATAATTAAGTAACGTCGAAACGGTAAGAAAACTCAAGAAGCAAACATCCAAGCACCCAAGAGAATGGCCAACACAAATGCATCAAGTTCCCTTAAAGCCACACCCTTTTCAATCCTTGAGTCCTTCCTTAGTTTGAGAAATACCCAGTCACCAATTCATTGATAGTTCTTATTTAGAAAGGGACTGTACATTTCCAAGCCAAGAGAGACCATAGAAATTTATGGATGTATGAATGAAGTGAACTCATTGCCTGCTATATCAAAAGAACCATACCTTAATATCATCATCATAACTTAAAGGTAAAAACCAAACATTAGCAACTAGTAGAAAATAATTCATACCATCATTAGAACACTTATTGGGTGACAAACTTAACAAAATGGATAAGACACACACACACACTCACACAAAGAAATGAAAAAATATAAACGATGTTGTAAAACAAAAAACAAGAAAAGTTAAAGAAATTGTAAAACAAAAATGTGTAAAATAAAAATCTAAAAAGAACTGAGGGCCTCAAATGATCAGCATAGGTGGCCATCTCCCCCATGACTGAATGGAAAGGGAGAGATCTAAAATAATGAACACCTATTTGAATTTCTTAGAAGTGTTCAACTTCTTCCAATTGATGTTTTTAGGTTAAGGGATGGAAGTCGACGACGCTCATACTCTAATGTATCTATGCCTTCATTTTGGGCATGAGTTTTTTCCCCAATTTGTTCCATGCATAGTGGTGAACTGCTCTCTTGATCAACTGTCAACCACTGGGTGTTCTCTTGTTGTGTGGTTGCTATATATAGGCACCTTTGTATGTTATCCTATAGTGCACACTAGTTTCATGCAGGAGATGCTAAGCATTCCTCCATGTCATCACCCTTTGAGTCACTATATGTGATGCATGGAACTTTCTTCTTCTTGATCTTTCCATAAATGTTTACCTTAAATATTTCCAAGGAAAGATCATGGATTCCTAGGCATGCGTCTATTGTACTTAGCCATGCCCTTCCCATTATAATTGGAAAGTCCCCTAAATTGTTGTTGACTTCTATCACTAGGAATCAGCTGGGTATGACCAACCACACACAGTGGTAATGATGTCCTCCGCCAATCCCAAGGGAATGGTGATGGACTAGTCATCCAGCTCTAGTTGAATATTGCTCTTCTTGAGTGGAGGTAGGTTCCAAGCTTTATACATTTCTCGTGAGATTAAGTTGACTCTGGAACTTGAGTCAAGAAGACCCTTATGAGGTTCATTCCCAGTGACTTGGAGATAAATTAGGGGGCTTTCAGGATCAGAGAATTTTGTAGTAAGGTGGCCCACCTTGATCCAGTCAAGAACGATATGTGTTAACATAACCATGTGCATTAGGCTCTATTGTTGGTTTGAAGGGAGCTCCGAAGCCTTTCTTGATGGAGGAGCATGTACAAACTCAACTGCTTGTGGTTGTGAGAGCTTGTTTAGGCTTTGGCTCTGCGTTTGTCAGAACCAGTAGTGGGTTGAAGGTTTATAACTCTCGTAGCATTACGTTGCTGCGATTAAGTGGGGAGTTCCCCTTACATTGTTGGAGCAGGTGGTATTGGAACTATCAGCGTAAGAGTGACAGAAGGATTCAGAGGATGGTATGCATATGGTATGTCTTTCATAGGAGAGGGAGTCCTAAAATACTCCCAAGCTTGGTAGTGATGTGGTGGTGACACATGACCAACAAAGTCATGTGGAGGGACCGGTTGCTGCACGTAGTAGCCATACGGATCTGGTTGCCGGTAAGGGTATTGTTGTCTAGGTGGTGGCATCCCCCATGACTGTGGGTGTTGCCACTACTGGTGTTGCCTAATAGGTTGTGGCGAAGTTCCACTTGGATAATATGTTAATGGTTGGTTGAACTGCTGTGGGTTACCTTGGGGACAAGGTAACCTTCAGGGTGCTTGTCGTATGTTAAGTCTTGGGTTGAGTGCATAAACCCCAGACTCTTGTAGGTGTGAGATTATTGGGCAACATCCCTTAGGATGGTCATATTGGTAGATCTCACATCCACCATCATTGTCTGTATCAGAATCCACAACCTCATCGACGATAGTCATTTTTCCCTTACCCTTGTCACGTGCATAGCCTGAATCTCTCTGCTTTTTCTTATCATGGTCACTACTTCATTCCTCCTTAGACTCCACCGTAATTTTCAAGATAGTTTCAATTTTGCTATCTAAGGAGCTCCATATTTCATCTACCTTAGCCGATACTTCTATTGTTAGCTTTTGAAGCATCAAGGTTTTTCTATTCACTAACTCTTCGAGTGGTGACTCATCCTCTTCATCGTAGAATCTCACTCCCCTCTTTCGAAGGGAAGGATTGCGATTGTACTCTTCTGTGCTTTCTCTTTTCCATAGCTCCCCTTTTTCTTTAGCTACTTGCTCCAACAATCTATGAACTTCATGGGATCTAAGTTCAGATAATCTCCCTTGGGCATATGTTTCAAGGGTTCTCCTAGTTTCATGTCGTAGCCCATCTATGAGGTGGCGTAGTTGATCCCGTTGTGCATAACCATGGCCCAGGCAACAATGTAGCAATGCATAATATCAACCCATGGCAACATCCAAGGGTTCGTGATTACCCTTCTTTCATTCTTGGATCTTCTTACATAAGTTGGACACTCTGGAGTACGTTTGGTATTTATCATTAAACAATTATAGCATTGTACTCCACCGTCTAATAGTTTCCGGTTCTAAGGACCAGTACCAACTTTCTACTTCTTTTATGAGTGTCCTAGGGAACAACTTTAACTTTTGCCACTCGTTTTCAATATTCTGCAAGGCACAAGCATCGTGGAATGCCTGTAAGTGATTTTGCGGATCAACATTGTATCCCCTCTCAAACCGTGGGATATTGTTCATGTTTAGTCTCTTGATCCAGCTATCTTTTTGGTGCCTTGTAGGTATTCTAATAGCCTCCGTAATTTCTAACATACTTTGGGTTGCTAGTAGGGGTTCATCATGATCATCTCTCTCATGATTTCTATGATGCCTACATGGTTCCCTACTTTCCCTTCTTTCATGCCTTGACTCTCTAGAGTGCCCTTGTCCTCGCTCTCGACTCTCTCGTTGAGGATTCTCATTTTTCTTACCCTTATCCTCACCATTGTGCTCTTTGTGATTGCGTCTTGATGTGGAAGGAGAGGATGAATGATGTGATGAAGGGGAAGAAGAAGGGGAACCATCGCCATGACGATGTTTCTTACCTTCTCTTTGATGGCTACGGCCCCGATCATGATGACGATTCGAATGCTCGTCCTTGTCATGTGTTTTTGTTCCCTTAGTAAACACTTGGTGTTCATGGGGATCAGAACTAGGATTGTGTATCATGGAGCACAGGTTCTGATACCCTACCTTCACACTATCATTAGGAGGGGGAACATCATCTTGTGGAGAACCTATTGAGATAGGTTCACCACCCTTAACTTCTCTTATGACGAGCGAAGCATTATGGGGTCCTTTGCCCTTCAACAATGTATGGTAGCTCTCCTGCCGCAAGTCCTGTTGACGTTGCGATTCTGTGGGATGGTAATCTCTTGTGTCATAATCACATACAACATATTCAACATATAGCTACATCATGTCTATCTATGCAAGAGCACGAAGTAGCATGTTAGGGACTGCCCAATCTAGAGGTAACACTATGTTACCTTGCAAGTCTCTCCAATGCAGTTGTTCATCCTGATGGAGGATAAAGGTAAAATTGTGTATATACTCATCGTGATGAGTATATACCACCTGATACTGTTGAGGAACTGGTTGTTTTTGGTTATGTGTTTGGTGCTACCGACTATCTCTAGTGTGATCCCTAGGCGGTGAAGTGCTCTTGTTTAAAGAAGATGACATTATGTCTTATTCGGTGTGCTGATTAATCATTATTCAAATTTTCTTCTGATTAATCCTAAAAGTTCATTTAATCTTCCCAATGATGTGGATGATTTCCTATGTTCTACTTAGCACAAAAACAACTTAGTCCCAGAAACGGCGCCAATGATGAGTGGCGTAGTATCCCTACACTCAACTATACGAATACGAGCGTTACGCATGCGATCCGATCGAACTCCGTAGACTAAGTGCCTACACGCCTTATGGAACACTTAAGGTTAATCGTTCATTGTCTTCCCATACTTACTTGTATTTGTCACGATTGTATGGTTAAGTAAGTCTGAGGTATGTGATTTTTATATCTTTTCTGTTTTTATCTCCTTATGCTAATGAGGGAAAGGTGAAGGGACTAATTAACTAATGTTAACTAACTAATTAACCTAGCATTAGCATCTGTTCCCACTTACCGTTCACACCCTGAACCAATGCAACCTTTGGGATTACCAAATGCAATTCATTGCTGGGATTACCAAGCGTAACGCACGTGCTTGAAGCAATCATACTGAATGCACTTAACTATGAGAGAAGGGTTGAGAGAGATTTAATTACTAATAAAGCATTTAAACATTAACAATAAATAAAGTCCTATTTAGCTTAGTCCATGCACTGCAAGGTTTATCCAAAAGTTTGTCTTTATTTCCGTACACAAACTTGTGTTCAGGTACAATATTTGCTCGAATAAAGATCCGTTCACTTTGGAAACTCCTACTACAGGCACATGGAAATTATTCTATCTCTAGAGAGGTAAAATTGCCAAAGTTTTGCTACGGTCTAGGCCTAAACTTAGAAATAAGGGAGAGTTACCTCTTATTTATAGATTTTGCGATGCACTGCGATATCGCAGTTGATGCGATATTCACGGCCCATGTGATATCATGTCCCATTAATCTCTAAATTGTTCAAGTTGATTAGGTGCAATATGTCGTGCAAGGTCTTTTCTTTTAACTCTTAGTGCAACTAATTCTTCTTGTAACCTTTGCATTTTTCTCTCTACATGTTGCATCCTAGTTTCCACCATGACTGGTTTATCTTTTGTTCAAAGCAATTCAGACTGAAATGTATTGATATCACAAAGGTTTCACATGACTTTTCCAATCTACAGTAGTCTCTCTAATATATCTTCATGCTCTACATGTCTCATTGATATTTCAACTATGATTTCTACATATTTAGTTCTATAATATTAGTTAGTGGCACAATAGGAACATTGAAGGATTCTTTGATATGATCAGTTATAACTTCTACTACTCCTACTGCATCTTTATGTTGCATCGTCATAATTGTGGCTCCTTCTTTAGTCTTTAACATTACTTGGAAGGATGTAGCATTCCCTAAGATCTATTGTCACTAGTCATCTTCCTCTTTTACTTGCAAAAAGACTTGACCACTTGCAAGCCCTATTAATACAACAAGTCTACTAGGATTATCCTTGACTCTATACATACTTGAGACCTTCCTAAAATCCCAACTTATTATTTTTGTAATTTTTTGTAGGTGGCTCATTAAGGGTCTATAGTCTTGTTGTGCTAGTGGAACACTTTGTCTTGCTTGTCCTGCAACTAGAGTTGATCCACTAGGCCCTACTTGTTCTATTCCTATGGCTACAACGTTTTCTACTAGTGTGGATCTTGCTGCATTCTTAGTACCTAGTGGTTTCTCAAATCGGTCCTTCTTGGATGGCATTAGCTTAGATGTTTCAACATATGATGTATTTTGGATCTTACGAAGAATATTATTAATGTAGCCCAAAATTCTAGCTTGTTAAGACAATTTCCTAATAACTCAAGGGAATTTCAAAGTGGGTTTTCCTATCTTTTTTTCCTCAAATATTCTCTGTATCCAGGAATGACATATAGATGATGTTGGTTTGAAGTTTTTCCATCAAAATAACACTTCCTCTAGCAATATAGGTGAAAATTTGATTAAGCCTCTTCATTGGGGATATGCAGTATGTCCCAATCTTGAAATAAATCTTCTCAACAATACATAATCCACTATATTACTTGTTAATGGTCCTATATGTCCATTGTAACCATAGATTCCTTACATCTATGTTAGACCTTATGAATATTTGAGCTATGTTCGCTCTAACATTTGGTATATTTAGTGCCTATACAATTGCTTCTACAAAGTATGACACTATGACTTCCTCTAATTTCACTGCAACATCATCCTGTTTATTCTTCAAAAATTGATAAAATTCTTCTAAGTACCATTCACCATTACTTAAAATGATGGGTCATAAAATAGAGACTTATAGTTGCTCACAAGTCTCTACAAGTGCAAACTTCATGAAGGATCCAAATTTTAGTTTCCATATGATATTGAACATAATGGACTTCTCTTGATATTTGTATAGACACTCATTGAAAAGTGGAAGATGTTACCCTTATTTTGAAGCAAGTGACACATTAGCTTATGCTTGTGTATATTGTCCTAACACAAGTGTGGACTGCTAGATACTATATGATTATGTCTCTTACTTTGCAAAAGGAGTTTGTTCTTCACTTCGTCCTCTACCCCTTCCTTTGGGTCTTTTCTCCCTTGGTTTTGATGGTCCTCCTACTTTGAGTCTTTTTGGTAGCATCTGCAATCATAAAGGATTTTTAGGATTACCCAATTATTCTAGAAAATTTCTAACAATTTATAACCCTTCATCAAATTTTAGGTTTTGATCAAAATCTTTATTCATTATTGATGAGCGACGAGTAGACCCTATGCCCAACCATACGAATCACTAAGCATACACATGTGATCTAGTTGAATTCCATGGACTTATAGCCTTCTAAGTACACTGGTTTCTTAGAAGTGAAACTAACTGTTGCAATCGTTGCCTTCCCAATTACACTTATGAATGTAAAGGTATGGTTAAATATAACTAAGGCATATGATTTTTATCATTTTTATGTTTTATGATCTAAGTCACCTAAGAATAAATAATAAATAATGAAAGGTATTTAATTGCTAATTTAATCTAACTAGCTAACATTTAACTAATCCTAACATAAGCATCCATCCCCACTTATCGTACACATCCTAAACACATTTAATGCTACTGGGTTACCAAATGTTAAGCTTTATAGGGACTACCCAGTGTTAAGCGTATGCTCGAAGTGGTTGTACTTATGTGCTCAATTAATTCCTACTTAATTTAGCTTAGTCAAGCTTAATTTATTATTTAATTACTTAAACATAAAAAGAAATTGTTTAAAATATTAAATGCATAAAGGAAATAATTAATCTATTTCAAAGTGTTGTAAGGTTTATTAGAAAGCTCATCTTTATTGCTGCACACACTATCATGCTCAAGTACAACAATGCTCAAATAAATATCTATACACTCTTTGACTCCTACTATAGGCACTTAGAAAATTATTGTAACTTTTAAATGATAAAACTGTAAGATCTTTGCTACAACTATAAGACTTTATGCTATAAATGCAGCTGGTAAGTGCACATTTATAGGTAAAACAAGGAGCCTCGTCAATGGGTACACGTTAATGAGTCAAACCCTACACCAACGGGATCATGTTGATGGGATCCCATCAATGGGGTTGCATCGATGACATCCCATCAATGCAGCCAACCACGATGCTTCATCATACACCCACAATTGAATGAAACTCATCCTCGAGTTCTTTACAAAATTTGGAAAGGTATGGGATTATTGACACACAAAATAAACACACAAACTGCATAACAAAAACTAAGTGCCCAAAGTGTACAGTTTTACAATGATTACAAAATTTTGGTGTTTAGGATGACAAAATTGAATTCTAGGAAAAAACTAACAAATACAATTCCTTAGATGGTGTAAAGATGTTAGAGAAGAACAAACAATCCCAACCAATAGAGGTTCCTGAGGCTCCAAAGAATCTTCTACTGCTTTAGGTACATGTGGTGGTTGAGGCAGTTGTGGTTATTTGACAATAGCTGCAATGTCTAGTGGAAGATGAAAGGCATCCAACAGTGCCTTCATCTTCTCCTCCTTTCCCCTAGGATTGTTCATGGTCCACACAGCATCTCAAATGTGGGCTGGAGTGGGAACATCCCATAGATAGGACATTATCGAGAACAACTCCTTCATGTTGATAAACTTAGCAGCAAAAAGTTTGCATTCAATACTGAACACTTTGAGAGGATTCTACAACTTTGAATAGTCATTCATCCTTCTAGTCAAGTTCTCAATAGTTTATCTTTGATTAGTGAATCATGCCCTGAGAACCTCAAGTTCAGCATTAGTAATCTCAAGCTTTTTCTTGGTCTCCTTATGGGTTTCAAACTCTACCTCATACAATAAGTATGAGCAGACCACTTGCTTCTCTAACTCTGACCATAGCCATCCAGTAGTCAACATTGCTAGGTTTACATAACAAAGATTAGAAAGCTCAATGTACTCCATCATCTCCTTGATTTGTAGTTCTTTCATATGGATTTTTGCTTTGTTGTAATCATTGAGCCCATCAAAGAAGGCTGCCAGACATCACCTCCTTCCTTGAGCTACTAGATGACCTCCTTGACTTTTGCCTTCACCATATGGATTTGTTTTTCACTGATTTATTTCTGTAGACTAAACTAATCTCTGTAATGATTCTTAACTCTTTTAAATTTGAGAGCCTCATTCTTCTAGGTGGCTACCTCTATTGCAGATTTTTGGCGAAGGGCTCAAAATTCCTCCATGGAGAGATTTCTACTTTTAGCTACCAATCTCCTCAATTCAACATTCACTCTAGCTAGCTACTCCAACTATTGATGGATAAATTCTTGCATTTTTTGCTTCTACACATTACCATTCCATAGGCAATGATTCTCTACGATCAAGATTTCATTCTCATGATGTGTCTGAACCAAGTCCTTCTGAATGGTGTATGTCTTGGCATTGACCATAGACTAGTTAAAGATGGTTGTCTCCTTTGCGTTATTAACCTATTTAAGCCTATCTTGAAGCTATTAAAAAGATTCATCACATGTCAGCATAGGGTTAAGAAACATAGGATCAACAAGGCAGACTCTTAATTCAGCAACCTCTACAACCAAGCATTGGTTTTGAGATTGAGCTATTTTGAGATATCCATATGATATTATGCTCTTGTCCCTTGCTTCAAGTAGCTCTAGCTGGACTACGGTGATGGTATCTAAAAGATCAAAGATATTTGAAATTGGTTTCCCAATTCCCACTAGTCAGTCCAACAACTCCTCATGCTAGGCTACACTCAATTTATCACGAATTGTTCCTATGGATGTTTGCACATCTCTGAGTGCAGAAACATTTGGTACAGATGCCATAGATGTAGTTAATTCCTTAACAATTCTATCAGCAACCACATATAATAATGTCTCCTACTCATGGTGCTGCATCACCAAGACAGTTGTCCCCTCACCCTTTTCCAGATGCACTGAAAAAGTAGCAGCATTCCTAGAGATTTTTGGGAATTTCTACAATTCAGAGAGATATACCATTACCTCCCAAGCATCAATATTTGATATCACGGGCAACCACATTCATTAGGATAAGAAAATTGATCCACCTTCTTCCATCTAATTGATGTTTCAAGCCACTTCATTAAGGTGACTCATTGCTAGATGATACATAGATGGATCACCACCACTCTTTCCTACTTGCTGCTCTTGCTCACACAAGAGCTGCTCTCAGATCTCACACATGTGCTCAATGGCAACATAGGCTTCTGAAGTTGTTCCATAAGTGGGTAGTGGAGGTGGTGGTCATTGCTCTTCTTCTTGGATGATCTTGGTAGGCACCTTATCTTTCATCACCTTTACCTAGAAAGTGGATGGAGCATGTTGTACAACATCATTTATGTAGTGTGTTATGCCTTCCCTCTTGCATAATTTTTTGATGAGGCATGGGAAGGGGAGTTCCTTCCTTCCACATTCATTTTCTTTAAATTAAGTTTCTATCCTAAGATAGATCAACTGTGAAAGGTTGACAAGGAATTGACCACTTAGAGCATCACACGCACAAGCAGAGAAGGTTGTGATCTTGGTTGGCCTCACCATTGGATTGAGGTGGAAGGCTACAATCTTGAAGTATGCACACTCTACCATGGTCAACATGCCAAACTCCTTACGTTTGACTCCATAACATTACTATGTCCATTTCTTCTTGATGCTAGGATTTGCTTGCATGGAGATTTTTGCAAGGTTGGCCCTAGTTTTGGTTAACCCAAGGACCTCTACAATGGCTTTCACCAAGTAGGACACCAAAATGTCCTTGATTTTGACCATTGAACTAGCCTACTAATTTCTTTAGAAGAGATATGTCTCTCCCATGTACCACTCCCCACTGGAAGTGATTGTGGGCCACATGGGAGAGTTCTACAATTGAGTCATAACTTCTAAAGGTGAAAACTCCAAGAAAGGTCTAAAGTTTAATTCTTGAAGTATAGATCTCTAGACCTCCTTGTTCATGATTTGCCTAAGGTAAACTTATGTTAATGTCACCTCAAGGTTTGGTCTCAGTTCAGGTGCCTCATCTTAGTGAGATTGTTCTGTTGCAATAACTTCTTAAGAAATTTGTATGACAGACTCCACTTTGGGATCCTTCCAAAGAGGTCCTGTGGCATGAGTCTCTACTTACTCATGGGGTTGTTCTTGGCCCCTTCCCATTCTTGGCTATCTGTCCCTTGGTTAGGACGATCCTCCTTCTTGCACATGCTTTCCTTTAGGTGTCAGTTGTTGTCAAAACATAACCAAGGATTAGCATTTAATGTGTAACTTATAACATTTAAGAACCTTTTCCATTAGGCAATTACACTTAGGCTAAGTTTTGACCATGGCATATTGATTATTTTATTATTATTTTATTGATTTTTTTCACTTAGAATGTCACTGGAACTTGTTGGAAGGATTTAACTCTTATAATTTGATGTTTTAATATTGATTTCTTTATTAAACCTTTGTGGGAGTTAGAAATTTCTCCAAAAATATTTTCATTAAAAACTAAAGGTTTGTGGTCCCCACAATAAAGAGCTTACCTTCAATAGCTACAGGGTCAAAGAACAGAGTGAATTGGACAAACATTTAGGAAAATATGGCTCCTAGAAGGTTCTAGGCTCTAAAAATTTCAAAAACTCCCCCCTCATTTATGAGCAAATGTGAAAAATGCTAAGTGTTGCTGCCTATTTATAGGTGGGCGGACCCTTGTATCAATGAGATCCTATATAGGGGGTCCTATTTACATATGGGCTTTTCGACAAGTACCCCGTCTATGGAGTTGATGTCCAAAACTTCCACATTAAATATCTTCAAAATACAAGGAGTTTTCTTGTGAAATTGATGTCTATGGAGAGTGAGAAAAGCCATGAACATGATGGAATACTTGAGGAGGGACTATTAATGCTCAAAATTTGGGAAATTGGAGAATCAAATTCATTGGAGAAGATGCCTTAAGGAGCATACAATTGGATGCATCGATGGGGCGCACAAAAGATTTGATTACAAAAATGCCTAAGGATAAGAAAATTAACTAGCCCAATTGAGAAATATGCAAGTTGTCCTCCCCATAGTAGGCACATGTCCTTTTTTCCCTTACATAACCTCAACTAAGGAGTTCGTGGGCCCCATAATTGGTTAATAGTTATGAAAAGTTAAGGACCAAATCTAGAAGAATCTATCTATGAATTTTGACACTTCAAACTAAGACATTGAACAAGAACATGGACAACCAATATTGAGGTGAGTTATGGAAAGGATTGATGGATAAGAGAGAAAGTGGAATGGAGTTTAGAATTGTGGTCACACTAAGTCCCTTGTGCATTTCATGATTAAATTACCTAATAAAGTTCATCCCTAGTCCAGATCAAAACCAATAACTTTCAATGACTTCACATCACTACTCTAAGATTGATCTACCTCCTCAAGATACAACAATGCTCACACAAATCAATCATGATTTCTTAATTCAGAAGAAAAGAGAAGTAGGAAGTGAGAAAGGGCTTTAGTTAGATGGGACCTTTAGGCATGGGTAATATGTCTTTTTAGTCCCATTACCAATGCTTGTAGCCCATTATTTTGTCTAAGGGATGTGCTTTGAATTTGCATCATGTTGTTCTTTCTTTTTCTTTTTCCTTTCTCTCTTTTTTTTTTTTTGAATTTTATGTTTTTATGGTTTTTTGAATGGGAACCACATCATGCAAAGACTTATTCAACTTCCTGTTATTGGTTAACGCAAAATGGTAAGAAATCCATGAAAACACTCATGCACTCAAGTAAGTAGAGAGGTACAAAGAGCTTTGAATCCCCTTGAAGTCACACCCTATTCAAACCTTTGAATCTTTTCCAAGTTTGAAAACTACTAAGGTCACAAATTCATTAAAGTGTTATTAATGAGAAAGGGACCTCATATTTCCAAAACAAGAAAAACCATAGAGTTTGTGAATGGGTGGATGATGTGGACTCACTGCCTATTCCATGAAAAAGAAAGTTTGTCTTAGCTATCAATCACCAAAATTCAAAAATAGAAACTAGACATTAGCAATCAGAAACATTAAGTACAACCACTATTAGCAAATAGCTATAGCATCACTATGTCCTATTGGAAAAAAAACATTTTATTAGAATAAAAGAAGAAAAATTCATACCAAAATAAAGTAAAATATGAAAGAAACTATAAAATATTCAAGAAAGTCAAAACGTACTAATGATGTTGTAAAACAAAAATTAGAAAAATAAAACAAAAAGGTTCAAAAATTGAGCCACTTTAATTGGTTAGCATAGATGGCCATATTTTTCATGACTAAGTTGAAAGGAGGAGATCTAAAAACTTGAGTGAGGTTGTCCATCCGATGAGTTGTTGCTTGCACTGGCTTGCTTGGGCTCATGGAAAGGTTTTACTTGCTGCATGTTGACTAACTACTTTTTGTTTAGGCTTTCAAGTTTGTAGATCAACATGGTCCTAGAAGAAAAGTTTTCATAAATGATATAAGGCCCTTCCACAATGTTTGAAACTTAGTTCATTGAGCTACATGTGTGGGGTTTTAGTAGAGGACCTTGCCTCCAGGTTGAAATTTAACTTTCCTTATCCTAAGATCAGGGCATTTTTTATTGAATGCCTCTGCACTTCATTCAAGGACAGGGCCACCAATCGATTCTCATCTCACACGTTAAGGTTGATCAATTTTTCTTTTTATACTAGGCTTAGGTCAAGATCTAAGTCACACACTATTGAAAGTGTACGAAGATCAGATTGAATGGAAAGAGTTGGAAGTTTTCTGTACACCAACTCATAGAAAGAGTAGCCTATAGGGAGTTTCCCTGTGAAGTAGTAGGTTGATAGGGCATCGTTAAGTTTCATGCTCCAGTCTCTTCTATATATGCTTATTGTTCTCATTAAGATTTTTTTGATCTCCCTATCGATAATCTTTACTTGAACACTGGCTTGGGGGTGGTAGGGTGTTATTAGTTTATATTAGACCCCCAACAATTGCATGAGCTTGCCAAAGGTAGTACCTATAAAATGAGTACCAGTGTTGAACATTAATACACATGGCACTCCAAATTTGTTTACAACATTTTGTTATATAAACCACACAATAGTAGAAGATGTACAATTATTGACAGCTACTACTTCTCTCCATTTGGTATAATAGTCAACATCAACTATTATGTATGCCTTTCCATTTGATATGGATGTGATGGGATCCATGAAATCTATGTCCCAGATGTTAAAGGATTGTAGTGGTTGGATCCACTATTGAGACTCCTCCATTTGAGCATTCATCCCACCATTTCATTGATAGTATTCATAAGAGAAAACAAATTGATGAGCATCCCTGAAGATTATTGGTCAATAATACCCTACCATCAAGATCTTAATGGTCATGCATCTCCTTGCATATTAGCCCTCACAAGGGCCCTAATGAAAATCTTGGAGAATGTGTAATTAATCAGTATCATGGATACACCAACGAACAAGGCCATCAGTGCACACCTTGTAAAGGTGTCCATTGATTTCCATGAAGCATTTGGCCTTATGAAGAAACTGTTGTTTCTTTTAGTGGTCTAACTCTTGTGGCATCTCCTAAGTAACAAGATTAGTGAAATGTCATCATACCACTTAGGTTCATTAGGCACTTGTTCATTTATTACACCAACAAAGAGGAGTTCATCAAGAAATTGATTAGAAAGTAGGCTCTCATCCTCTTTTTTGTCCCATCATAACCAAGACAAGTGCTCAGCGACGATGTTCTCAATTCTCTTTTGATCTACCATTTTAAGATCGAACTCTTATAAGAGCACCAACCACTGTATGACATGGGGGCTCACTGTTGGCTTGTTCATGAAGAAGAAAATGGCACTATGATCAATGTTCACAAATACCTTGTATCCAAATGTAGAGTGCCTGAATTTCTCCAAAGCATGTACCATTGACATTAGCTCTTTTTCTATTGTGGTGTAACTGAGCTATGTACCCATAATGCTACAACTTGCATAATGGATATAATAAGGACATTTCTAATCATTCAACTACATAAACATAGCTCCCAAGGCATAGTTTGATGCATCCATCATGATGTGAAATGGATGGGACCAATCAGGTGCTCATAGAATTGAAGTTTCTACAAGCTTCTCCTTAAGCTACTAGAATTTCTTTTCACATTCATTGGTCCATATGAATGAAGCATCTTTATTTGTAAACTTGATCAATAGTTTAGCAATCTTAGAGAAATTCTCTATAAATTACTAGTAGTAGCTAGTGTGTCCAAGAAATGATCAGACATCTTTGATAGTTTCTGGTTGGTAGGTTATTCTCTAGATGATTCTAATCTTTTTAGGGTCTACCTTAATCCCTACTTAAGAAATTCTATGCCCTAACACAATGCCCTCATGGACCATGAGATGGCTCTTCTACCAATTAAGCTAAAGATTTATCTCCAAACACCTTTTAAGCACTTGCTCAAGGCAATCCAGGGCTTGCTCAAATGTAGCATCATAGGTGGAGAAGTCATTCATAAATACTTCCATCCCACTACCAATATGTTGTTAAAAAATACTAAGGACAAGGCATTAGAATGTTGCAAAAGCATTACAAAAACCAAAAAGGCATCTTATTATATGCAAAAGTCCCCCATGGACTTGTGAATGTTGTTTTGGTATGTTCTTTTAGCATGATCTGAATCTAGTTATAGCCACTATAACCATCTAGAAAGCTGTAATAATAATGCCCAAAGATAGTATCCAACACCTGGTCCACAAATGATAATGGAAAATGATCTTTATAGGTCACCATGTTTAATAGCCTAAAGTCAATATAGATCCATCACTTATCACCTTTCTTTGGTACAATTACAAATGGTCTAACCCACTCATTATCTACAATTGGATAGATGAACCTTGCATTGAGGAGTTGTTCAATTTCCTCATTGACAATCTACTTCAATTTGGGGTTTAGCCACTGCTGTACCTACCTCTTGAACTTGATGGGAGGATTAGTATAGATGTGATGTTGGCATATCCTAGGATCAATCCCAGTGGGTTCATGATATAACCAAGCAAAGGTTTTTGGCCATTTGTTAACCACATTTAGTAGCTTTTCTTTTTGTTCAAGAGAAAGATTGGCATTGATTATTACCAACTTGTCAATTTTCAAGAATTCATACTCCATGCTAACAAGTAGAGTTTTCAACTCTAAAGACTCCTATTTAAAATTGCCAAGGATTTCCAACTCTTCTTAATAAGTATCATCAAGTTCATCATTAGAGAGTTGGTGATGAACTTGCTCCAATTCATCCATGCCTTCAACATAGGCACAAGTTAAGCTCTCAGTTGATTCCATGAAAAGTGTATTACTTTTATGATTAATTGTCAATCACTAGGTGCCCTCTTGCTTTGTGGTTGCTGCATACAAGAAATTTTGAATTTAAGATTCATCTACATACTATTTGCATGCTCTGATTAATATACTTTTGATAAACCATAATTTCTGCATACAATTTCACCCTGTATCATTGTATACAATGCATGGAACTCTCTTCTTCTTAATCTTTCCAAAATAATTTCCCTTGGAAATTTCCAAGGAAAGATCTCTAATGTCCATTCGTGCATCAATAATACTTAATGAATCCCTTCCTATTATGATTGGGAAGTCCCCCTTGCAGTTGTCAACCTTGATCATGAGGAAATCTGTAAGATAAGACCACCTATAAATAGTGGTCATAATGTCCTCCACCAGTTCCAAGGAAATAGTGATGGACTGATCTACCAATTCTAAACAAATGTTGCTCTTCTTAAGAGGAGGTAGGTTCCAAGCTTAATACATTTCATGAAAAATCAAATTGATACCAGAACCTAAATCCAGAAGAGCCTTGCATGGCTCATTCCTAGCAATCTACAAATAAATGAGGGGACTTCTAAGATCAGCTCCTTTCCTTGGAAGGTTATCAACCTTGATCCAATCAAATACAACATGGGTTAACATGACTATATGGACCTTGGGAGGTGTTTAGTTTGAAGGGTTCTCAAAGGAATAGATGTAGAGGATGAAGGAGACATAAGATGACTAGCCACATGAGTCGGTGAGGGCTTTATAGGGCTATTGGTTTAGAAAAATGGTCTTTTTCTGGGTCTAGGTTCTAAACCACTCAGCAGAGAAACCAATTCTAAGTTAATAGCCCTAGTAGCATTACATTGTTATAGCTGCATGGGAATCTTGCCCTGCATGGATGGAGAAGGCAGTAACTGGGTTGAGGATGGAGAGATGTGTGCAAAAGGATGAGGAGGGTATCGATAAAATGAAGACTCTCCTTCAGGAGATGGAAAATGAGCTCTATAGTACTTCAAAGGGTAGTAGTGATGCTAAAAAGAAGCATGATTGGAAGAGTCACATGGAGACATTGGTTGCTGAATATAGTACCCATACAGATCTAACTACCTGTAAGGGTATTACTACCTTGGTGGTGACATCCCCCAAGACTGTGGATGCTACCACTACTGGTACTACTCATATGATTGTGGTGGAGCTTCACTTAGATAATAAGCTTGTTGTTGGTGAAACTACCTAGGATTTCCTTGAGGATAAGGTAATCTTCTATGTTCTTATCTTCTTGCCAGCCTAGGATTCATAGCATACACCCTAGATTCCTGCAAGTCTAACACAATAGGATAACATCTCTTAGAATGTTTATATTAGTATATGTCACACCCACCATCATCATCTGATATAGACTCCACCTCTTCTATTGTATCAACTTTGTTCTCACCCCTTTGGTAGGTACATTTAGCTTCCTTCCTTCTCTTGCGATCACAATCACTACCTTGCTCTTTGGATTCCTCTATAATTTTCAAAGCAGTTTGGAATTTTTCATCCAACAATTCCCACATTTTGTCCACCTTAGTCAAAATTTCAGAAATATATTTTTGAATCAGTAAGGTTTTTCGCTACACCACTTCATCAAGTGGTGCCTCCCCCTCACTATCATAAAATTGGACCTTCCATTTTCTGATGGAAGAATCTTAGTCATATTCTTTAGCATTTTCCCATTTCTTCAACTCTCCTTCTTCTTTTTCAATCTACTCAATGAGCCTTTGAATCTGATAGACCCTTAGTTCTAATAGTCCCCCTTCAGCATAGATCCCAAGGATTTTCCTTATTTTTGATTAAAGCCCATCTATGATATGGCGAAGTTACTCCCATTGAGAATAATCATGGCTATGACATCTATGCAAAAGGGAATAATACCTATCCATGGCTATGTCCAAGGGTTCATGTGTTCCTTGTTGCCAACATTGGATTTGCTTTCTCAAATTGAACACTCTAGAGTACATATAATATTTGTCATTAAATAGCTCAAGGATCATATTCCATCTGCAAATTGATTCTAGCTTGAAAGAGTAGTACCAACTTTCTACTTCTTTTGTGAGTGTCTTGGGAAATAGCTTAAGTTTTTTCCAGTCATTCTTTATGTTCTACAAGGCACAAGCATTGTGAAAGGCTTGAAGATGGGTCTATGGATCTGAGTTATATTCCTCCCCAAATCTAAGAATATTATTCATATCCAACCTCTTGATTCTACTATCTTTCACATGCTTAGTTGGAATTCTACCTCTATGATGTTCAACATGCTTCGAGTTGTAAGCAAAGGCTCATCTTCATCATGATTTTGATGATACCTATGATATCTTCTACTACTCCTTTGGTCATGGCAAGGCCTACAATCATTATCCTTTCATTCACCTCCATCACAATTTCATCCCCTGTAGTTTCGATTAGATTCAAAAGAAAAAGAAGAAGATGTAGATGAAGAGGATGAAGAGGATGAAAAGGAAGGAGGACTATCATTGTCATGGTGTTTGTCATCTTCTTATTTCTTTTCATGACCAAAATTAGCAGGTTTATCATCATTATGATGCTTGCTCGAGTCCCTACCTTGACTCCCACTTTTTTCTAAACCTAGATTATTGATAGTGAATTACATGTTCGGGTTCAAGCCCCCTTCATTAGAGTCAAGGGGTTGAGAATCTTCATGTTGAAAACCCTTAGAGGAAGGGTACTTCTTATTATTTTAATTCAACAAGAATAAGGATTTAGTAAACTATTTCCCCTTCATAGCTTCATGGCGCTTCTTTTGGTGTTGATCTCTTTTGCATTGTATTTCAGTGGGATGATAATCCCGATAGTTATGGTCTTGCACAATGTATTCATCATGGAGATCCTGGATTTCCAACCTCTTAAGAGTTTGAAGCATCATCCCAGGAACAAATCAATTGGGTAGTAATGCAACCTTGCTCTCCATGTCTCTCCACCATAGCTTTTCATCTTGATGTAGGATGAAGGTGAAACTGAGTGCAAGCTCATCTGGATGAGTGTACACCACTTTGAATTCTTGGGGCATAGGCAATTTTGATTCATCATGCCTATGAGAAGAAGACATTTTGGATCAAAAGAAAAATTCAATGTGATTTAGTTATAATTATTATTTTTATTTTTTGAATGCTTGTGACTTTAGGGTTCATTCTAGCAATCTTAAATAATATTCACTAAGTCCTAGATAGCACATGTATCAAACTACCAATCCCCAATAACAATGCCAATGATGAGCGATAAGTAGATCCTATGTCCAACCATATGAATCACTAGGCATTCACCCCTAATTTGGTCAAATTCCATGGACTTATAGCCTTCTAAGTACACTAGTCTCTAAGAAGTGAAACTAACCATTGCAATTGTTATCTTCCCACTTATACTTGTGAAATGTAAAGGTATGGTTAAGGGCAATTGAGGCATATGATTTCTATCATTTTTACATTTTATGTTCTAAGTTTCTTAAGAATAAAGAATACAGAATGAAAGGTATTTCATTTCTAATTTAATAATCCTAACATAAGCATCTATCCCCACTTTCTATACACATTCTAAACATGTTTAACACTACTGGGTTATCAAACATTAAGCATTACTGGGATTAACAAGTGTCAAGCATATGTTTGAAGTGGTCATACTAATGTGCTTAATTAATCACTATTTAATTTATCTTAGTGCAGCTTAATTAATTACTTAATTACTTAAAACTTTAAAGGAAATTTCTTAAAATATTAAATGCATAAAGAAAATAATTAATGTATTTCAAAGTGTTGTAAGGTTTATCAAAAAGCTTGTCTTTATTCTTGCACACACTACTATGCTTAGGTACAATAGTTCTCGAATAAAGATTTTTATACTCTTTGACTCCTACTACAAGTACTTAGAAAAATATTCTAACTTCTAAATGACAAAATTACAAGAGCTTCACTACAACCTGAGACTTTATGCTATAAATGTGGCTGGTGAGTGTATATTTATGGGCAAAATAGGGAGCCTGATCAATAGATATGCATCAATGAGTCAAACCTTATGCTGATGGGATCATGTTAATGAGATCCTATTGATAGGGTCACGTCGACAGCATCCTGTGGATGCATCCAACCTCAATGCTTCATCAATTATCAACTTTATTTTTCATTTTAATTTGGATTGCAGAGTTAGAGAAATTTATTTCCATTTATCTTGAATGACCAATCAAAATCTTCAATTTATTATTTAAAATATATTTGAATGGTCATTTAGAAAGAAACATTAAGTTTATTGGTTTATGTTAGATTAGAATGTGATTATCTTTTATTGTTCTTACCCTTACTTTGTTTTCCTAGGCATTCAAGAATTTTTGGTGCAATTCACAAAATACCACGTGCAACTCTCTCCCCCATGATTAAGTCGATTACTCCATGAGCAAAAGAAAATAAGAGTGGCCCAAATTGGACTTGCAGTGAGGAAGATATGGAGATTTGAATGTTTAGAAGTTAGAAAAAATAGCATGAACTCTAGAGGCGTGAAATGAGAAAATGAAAAAAATTTCTAATGGTCTACATATATATATAGATTTTTATAAGAAATATATCATAAATATGACATTGTGGATATGATATCGTAGGGTCTCATATATCATATATACGATATTATTGTTGAACTTTTGTAAATTTTTGTAAGTTTTGATGAAAAAAATGAATACAATGGATAGTTTGGAAGGTGTAAAAATGATCCAAAGGATTCTTGATCATAAATGATGCTTGAAATATAAGAATTGATCCTCAAAAGTATGTAAGTCAATTAAGCTTTTTATGAGATAGTTGATCAAAATTGTTGAACTTATGAATGAATATGAACATGTAGGGAAATCACAATGATTATTTAAGTATTTAGAAGGTACAAGATGATGTGAAATTAATCATCAAGTATGAAACACAAGATTTATATAAGTGGATCCTCCCCAAAGTAGGCTCCTACCCTTAATGTCCTTATATAATTACACCTAAAAGTGCCTGTTAATAATCAAGGAGTTAAATGTAAATCATACTTATCTTTCAAAACACGTGTTAGTATTTCCCTAATAAGAAAATAATACTATATTATACAAAACCATTAAATTATGATTATATATAATAGTGAGGTGAAATGATAGTAGCATGGAATGTAGAAGATGGGACCTAAGGTGTCTTACCATTGGCATAATGAATTCTATATCTAATGCATGGTTAGAGTGATCATTAAACTTTCTGTCCAATATCCAAACCAAGTCCATATCACTTACTAGTAACATCACATTATATCATTCCAAAACTAACAATCATAAGACTATCACAATTGCAAAAAGATATTATTACTTAGAAATGAAGTACAAGGGAGCAAGTTTATTAGTACACAGTTTATTTTAAAAGAGACTTGGCCATTGGATAGAGGAGTACCTTCAAGTATGGGCACCATGTCTTTCTAGCTCCATAACCAAGCAAGTCCAAGAAACATTGAAATTTCTAAGAAGTCACCTACCTTTAGGCATGGGTAACATGTTTCTCCAGTGGAACCCCTAGAAAATTGTATTATGTGTATTTATTAGATTATTATTATGTCAACCTTACCATAGGACTACCTTCAAGCATGGGTAACATGTCTTTCTATTGACATGGTAAGGTAGCACTTATTTTAGAACATACTTCTATTTTTGGTTAGAAATCATCTAAATAATGTAAATTAATAGCATAATAAGCCTTATAGTAGTAGCTTTAAAGAATCCACAAATCCCCTTGATGTCATACCCGCTTCATCCCCTATTGGTTCTTCACCTTTGCATCTAGACATAATGATCATTGGTTCATTTTAGTTTTATTATGAAGAAAATGTCATTATGTCCATGGTAAGAACCTCTTATTATTAGAAATGAATAGATGGATGATATGGTCTAACTATATATACAATCAATCCTTTAATGATTTGATAAAATAGGATGAAATTCTCATTGTTTCAACTGCATCTTATTTATTCTTTTACAATTTATTAGAAAAATCAACAAAAATATGTACATGAAAAATGGATAAGAATAGAAAACATATAATGAATTTGAAAGTTATGAAAGAATAAAAATTCATAAGAAATGTAAAAAGTATGAAAGAATAAAAAAGATATTAAAGAATATAAAACTTGGTCAAAAAATATAAAAGTTATAACAAAAATGTAAAAAGAGTGTTTGGTGTCTAAGTATTGAAATTTAACACCCATACAACTATTGTCGAAAATGGAAACTTGGAAAAAAAATGGGAGTGAGTGGTCTAGTATTCACTGTAGAATCTTTGAGGTAGGGAAAATCATGAAATGGTTTGACTTATTGGATATTGACAAGGATGAGCTTCTGTGGATCATTTGGATGGTAAACTTGCATGGGGCCTAATTAATATGTAGCATCGACAATATAGGGTCCTTTTCATAAATTTTGAAATCTCATTTTTTGTGAGACATGATTTGGATTATAGTAGAAGACTTTATCTTTAGAATTAATAAAAACTTGTCTAATCTTGACGTCATGTTAGTGTTTGGAATGCTTTTTATGAATTTCATAACATCATTTTCTCTTGATCCTTTGATGTAATGCAAATCTAATTGTATCCATTATATTCATCCAGAAAACTATAGTACTCATGTCCCACAATGGTATACAAAACTTGGTTAACAAATGGCAAAGGAAAATGGCCTTTGAATGTTTTCATGTTCAACAACCTGAAATCTATACAAATCCTTCACTTGCAACCCTTCTTTTGAACAATGACTAATGAGCTAGCTTATTCATTATCTATGATAAGATAGATGAACTCTACTTTCAATAACTTTTCTAACTCTAGTTTAACAACTTCCTTGAGCTTTGGGTTCAATCTCCATTAAGGTTGATAATATGATTTAATAACTAGATCAGTGTAGATTCTAGGTTAATAGATGCATGGATCAATGCTAGTAATCTTATCATAAGATCATGCAAATGTAGTTGGCCATTTGTTTACCATTTCTAATAATTTTCTTTTCTACTCTTTATCAAGATTAACATTTATGATTACCAATTTTTGTTATTAAGGAAAGCATATTTAAGTGCTTCTAATACTGCTTTTAGTTATAGTGGTTCAAGCTCATGTCTTTTAGGTATCTCTGAATTTTCCCATTTAGCATCTTCTCCCTCTTACAGCTTAGTGTAGTAAGGTTGTCTTCATAACTTCTCTAATTTATTGATTTCTTCAATATATGCACTTGTAGTTTTTTCCATTGATTCCATGCATATGTTAGACTCTAATTATTCTTCATTTATTAGTCATAGAATGTCTTCTTGTCTAGTGGTTTCTACATACAGAGATTATTGTACATACATATGTAACATATTTGTTGCATGTATGATGACATTATGTCTTGTTTTCCAAATTATTTGCATGCAGTTGTACCCATTATCATTGTATGCAATACATGGAACTCTACACCTTTGAATTATTCCAACTTCATCTTCCTTGAAATTTTTAAGGACAAGTCTTTGATTCTCAACTTAACATCCACGATGCTAAGCCATGCTTTTCCCATGATGATAGGAAATTATCCTTTATTCTTTCCCAATTGGATAACCAAAAAATTAGCTAGATAAGACCAATCACTTATGGTAGTTACTACATCTTCCACTTGTCCAAGTGAAATAGCAATCAGCTAGTCCACTAGATCTAATCAAGTGTTACTTTTCTTTAATGAAGGGACATTCTAGGCCTTGTACATGTCTTGAGAGATAAGATCAACTCCTAATCTAGAATCTAGTAGAGCCTTACATGGTTTATGTCCTACTATTTAAAGTTAGACTAAAGAACTTCCTAGATCTATTCTTTTCTTAAGAAGTGCTTCTACTTTAATCTAATGTGTGATTTTTTGTGTGATCATGATAGTGGTGAAGTTCTTTTTTGTAGATATTGGAAGAATAATGTTCTTTTTAGGACTTTGTGTAGATGGAACAGGGTTAGATGAAGTCCCCATCCTTTGAATCTTTTCTAGATTTTCTTTAAAGAGGGAATGTTTCCTAGATCTTGGTTCACTTGTCGTAATGTCCTTTTGTATAGTGATTTCCCTAGTAGCACTTTACTATGGTTGTGTTGCTAGTTCTCCTTGCATGAATAATGATGGTACTGGCAATAATGGATTAGGAGCTTGATATGTGGGACTTGGTTCTGGTTGAGACATGTAAGGAAGAGAATCATATGAGCGATAAGTATCTATTCCTAGTTTTTTGTACACATCCTAGGTTAATGTAACTACTACTAGAATTACCAAGTAATGTTACTACTGAGTGAATGAAGAAAAATCACTAGGTTACTAAAAATTACACTTTATGCTTGAAACCAATCATATGTATTCTATCTTACTAATAAACATTGGAACTGTAAATGACTTAAGAAATCTAATTGATTTAGTGAAAGTAAACATTATAGAGAAGTATGTTGTAATGATGAAGAACAATCTCGATCTTTATTTCAGCTTATGAATTGTATCTAGGAATAATCCACTTTAATAAAGATTATGGTTGGTCTAACTCTTGTACATAATCTTGTCATACATGAGGATTCATCTAAATAGGTGAAGTATTACACTAAAAAGTCCTTAATGGCTAGTTTAAGTTACTATCAACCTTGTAGTCATTGTAACATCTAATTTTTGAGACCTCACAGGAATACCATTATTAGGAGCAAACCAAATATCTGTGAGTAATTATGCATTTTTTAATTAACTATAAGTTCACATTTAAGTGGATAACCATTCTAGATATACTAACAACATGTTTTGTAGCATGGGTTCCATCCTACAATCATGTTCTAGCGAGCTTCTAAGTGAATTTCCTCTACTTTGAAGGTGTTCTAACCCTTCTTACATGTGTTTTATGTGGATTTAGCAAAAAGCTTTATTAGTGATCAAGAGGGAGTTAGATGAAGGATTATCTCTTTATGTTTTCTTGTTATGTTTTTAACCATTATATGGATTTGTAATTGGGTTCTGTATATGAAATTTCTGTTGAACTTTGATTTATCTTGTAACAAGGCCTAAGTGAGCATTAATAAGTTAACATGGATTTCAAGTGACTTCTAAATTATTAAGTTTTTAAGTGTTTATATGCTTATATAGTTTTATAAGTATTTAAGTTGCTCAAGGATTTATTTATTATGCCCCTTAAGTAATTTTATAATTTAACTATAGTAAGTTTTGGTGTGTGACATCCTCTAATGTATTATGTTCATTATGTGTCTTCAGATGTAGTTATAGTCAAATTATTTAGGTTTCAACACTTCCAACTTTCCTTGACAACCAAAATTTTCTAGTTTTTTTTTTTTCAGTTTTGTGTGTGTGGTTGGGGGGTGCATGTCAGGGGCAGGGATTGTGTGGGGATGATGCAACACATGTGGTAGACCTAAAAAAAGGTAATAATAAGCATAAAAAATCAAAGTACATCACATGCTTAATCACTAAGTAAAAAGCACCAAAAATAACATGTAAAGGAATACTTTTCAATTTTAGGGATGTTTACTAATGTGCATAGTACAATATATACTTTAAAAAATCAAAGGAGAAAATTAATTATTATTAGGAAGAATGGTTTAGTATTAACATCATTTTCCATCTTCATGCTTGAACTTAAAATAGCAAAAGCATTTGATGTAGCAAGAAAAGGCTTTGGCTAAATATCAACTTTTGTATGACAAGAAGGTACATTAATATATGTTGGTGCATATTATCCATCACAATTGCTTACAATAAGACTTTTTAGCATTTGTTATAGTCCACTTGTTAACAAAAGATTTAATCTTTGGGTAGACAATAATTTGTTTATATATGAAAAACTTTTGCTTACATGCTATATGTTGGAACTAATCAATACTTCCTATAGTAAAAGTCTTTACAGAAACTTTTATCTTCTCTAGTTTCCTTATTGTCATTTAATCATTATTATCATTAACATTAACTTGATTTTTTATCTATTTAGCTTCAAATTATTTCCTTTCATCCTTAGTTTCAACGTGTTTTTTTTCCTCATCATCTTTTTTCTTGAGTAGAAAAGGATAAACATTAAATAAATGATGTCCTCCATAATGATAAAATTTGCAAGAATTAAAAGGATTATAATATTTAATTGGTTGAATGTAGGTCTTTTCGCCTACTTGTAGTGCCAATTCCATATGCTTAAGATTGTGGAAATAGATTCCATGTGCTTAATGAAATCAAGAAGACTAATAATTTTTTAATTAGCTTTATGAAATATTTAATAACTAGACAAAACATTAAACTTTATAATATTCTTAAAATTGGACATCAAAATCAAGAGTGTACTTATAAATGATCAACCTACATGCTTATGTATAATACATCCTAAAGCTAGGACATGATGCACCACAGAAACATTGTCTAGCTTAACTAAGAAAAAAATGAGAATAATACCTCATATGAATAACTTGAATGTCATTAATGAGTCATGTTTTGTAGGGTTTTGATATCGAATATTTGATATCAGGTTGGCAATGTCAGTATCCGATATCAGGGCACAACCTTCGATGTCGAGCATTCAAATATCATCCCTTCTGTGCTTAGCCTATAAATACCACACTCGGGTGCATGGTTGGGATATAGTAGATAGCATAGAGAGATAGAATAGATTCATGGATTATTTATTTCAAGTTTTGTTAATTCCCAGTGCATGCTCGCAGTGTGATGTTAAGTGATTGTACGGCATCCTTATTCGAGTGTGACATACTTAGATGCATTACATAACTAGCAATAAAGATCAAGATTACTTTCATCATTGCAGCATCCACTTAGATTTATTATTGCTTTGAATTGCTTAAATGTTTACTATTTTCCTTAGTTAATATTTTCATTTATTGCTATTTCTTATTCCTATCATTCAGCAAAATGAGGATGACTAATCACGAGCACTTGGTACACCCAATGACGTACGCTTAATAATCCCAGTGATAGTTGTGTAAAGTCTAAGGCATGTGCGGATGGTTAGGAACAGATACTCATCACACATAGGCTAGTTTACACTTTACTTTCCATTGTTAATTAGCATAATTAATTAATCTCTTTATTATCATTAGGAGTAGCTTAGGGCCAAACAACATCAATCATCATATGCCTCACTTTGGACTAAACCATATGTGACAAAGCTATCACTAGTCCAAGTGGGAAGACAGTAAACTGTAATCAAGGCATAATGATTTAGATGCAAAATTAGTGATGAGCAGTCAAGGTACCCATATGCCCAACCATATGAATCATGAAGCGTTCACAAGCAATCCAGTCGAATTCTATGGACTCTATAATTTCTAGCACACTAATCTTCTAGGAAGTAAACCTTATCCTAAGGTCATTTGTTGTCTTTCCAATTACACTTGTGATGTATAAAGGTATGGTTAAGTGTAATTGAGGCATATGATTTTTATTATTTTATGTTTTATGTTCTTTGACGCTTTGAGTAGATAGATGAAATCATTTAACAACTAATCTAATTTAACCACTTAACTAGTCTCTAACTGATCCTAACATAAGCATCCAGTCTTACTTTTTGTACATGTCTTGAACCCACGTATCCACTGCCAGGTTACCAAGTGCTACGCTACTAGGTCTACCAAGTAATAATGCTACTGGGATTACCAAGTGAATACATGTTTATGTTTGAAGTAGTCATACTTGTGTGCTTAATGTATTTAGCTTAAACAATTAACTAGTCACTTAAGGTCTAATTTAGCTTAATTTATCTTAATTAATTACATATTTAGTGAAAACAATGAATGCATAAATAAATCATTAATCTATTCTAATTACCACAAGGTTTGATCAAAAGGCTCATCTTTATTGTCGTACACATTGGTGTGATTCAAGTACACTTTCTAACTCTTGCTGCAAGCACTTAGAGAAATATTCCAACTTTCAAATGGATAAACTACAAGAGCTCTACTATTACTATGACTTCTAGCCCCATAAACATGGTTGGGAGCTTATATTTATAGTTTTTGCTAAAGTACTACATTGATAGGGCCCCATAGATGTAGTAAATGCTACGTCGATGTAGCCCTATCAATGGGACAACACCACATAAACAAGATCCCATCAACAAGGCCACGTCAACGGGGGCCTGTTGACATGACACTATAACACTCATCATACCCCCACAACTAAATAAAAACTTTTCCTCAAACTCCCTTACAAAATTGGAAAGATATGGGATTATTGACTGACTCTTAACAAAACAAACTGACTTGACAAAATTGAGTGCCTAAGTGTACAAATCAACAAATTACAAAAACATTATGGTGTTCATGACACAAAATTGAACACCATTACATGACTACACAAAAATTAGATAGCACATCCTCTGGTGGCATGAAGGTGATGGAGAAGATCAAATAGTTCCAGGAAGCAAAGACTCTTAAGGTTTTGAAGGACCTTTACCAACTTCAGACATGTGTGATAGCTAAGGTAATTGTGGCTATCTTGCTATGGCTGCAACCTTCGGTAGAAGGTGAAAAGCATCTAGTAATGCCTTCATCTTTTCCTCCTTGCTCTAAGGATCATTCATAGGCCACATGGCATCACTAATGTGGGCTAAAATGGGGATATCCCATGGACAAGGTATTATCGAGAACATCTCCTTCATGTTAACAAACTAGGAAGTGAACAATTTGCATTCGATATCAAACACCCTAATTACATTCTACAAATCCTAGTAGTGGTTCATACTCTTGGCTAGGTTCTCAATAGTTGATCATTGATTAGTGAATCTTACCTTGAGAACTTCAAGTGTCATCTTTGCCACCACAAGCTTTTGCTTGGTGTCTTTATAATGCTTGAACTCAGCCTTGTACAACAAGTGTGAGCTGGCCACCTATTTCTCGAGTTCTAACTATGGACATCTAGTAGTCAACATGGCCAATTTGCATAAAGAAGATTGGTAAGATCTAAATATTATGTCATCTCCTTAATTTTCAACTCCTTTGTGCAAATTTTACTTTGTTGTAGGCGTCTATTCCATCAATGCTGGGATGCCAAAATTCTTTCCCTTTTTGGAGTTGCTAGAGGGCTTCATTCACTTTCACCTTCACCAACTAAATATGTTTTTCATTTACTTCCTTTTGTAGACTGACCTGCTCTCTATAATGATCTTTGACTTTCTCAAATTTTAGAGCTTCTAATTTCCAAGTGGCTACCTTGATTGTAGTATTTTGGCAAAGGGCATGAACCTCCTCCATGGAGATATTTCTATTTTCTACTACCAATCTCCTTAGTTCTATGTTTGCTCTAGCTAGTTACTCTTACTGTTGATGGATGAAATCTGTTAATTGTTGTTTGTGCTCATCAACATTCAGCAGGCATTCTCCTAGTGAATATGATCTAATGCCTTTTGAATCTTGTGTTATGTGACCTTTACCAAGGATTGGTAGAACACCACTATCTCCATTGCACCCTCAACCCCTTTCAGTCTGGTGTTGAGTTGTTCAGTAGCTCTATTTGTTATTAGTGCCAGGTTGTGAAATGCAAGATCGAAAATCTGGGCTCTTAATTTGGAAACTTCCATAGCCAAGCATTTATTCAACTCCTTGGTTGTTTCAAGTCATCCCTCTAAGATGATATTCTTGCCCCTTGCCTCTAGAAGCTCTGATTGGGTTGTTGTAATATTATTTAGAGGGTCAAAAAAATCTTAAAATGGTTACCCAATTCCCACTAGTCAATCCAGTAATTCTTCATGCTATGTTGCATTTATTCTACTGCTTGTGGTTCCTATGGATTTCTACACATCTTTGAGTGTAGTGATGTTTGGTGCAGATATTGTAAGTACATTGAGTGTTTCGACAATATGGTCAATGACCACTTTTGTTGTAGTCTCCTACCCCTACTACTGCATCACTAATATAGTTACGTCTTCACCCTCTTCCAAGTGCACCAGGAAAGTTGTAGCATTCTCAGAGATTTCTGCGAGTGGTTGTTATTCTGTGAGAGATACTATGACCTCTTTAGCACTCAAATTCAACCTTGTGGGAAACTACGTTCTTTGGGCTAAGAAAATAGATCCACCTCCACCCATCAAACTAATTGTCCAGGCCACCTCATTTAGGTGACTCACTACTATCCATACATGCATGGGTCCCCGTCACTCATGCCTTCTTGTTACTCTTGTTCACTCAAGATCCATTCCTAGTATTCATAAAACCATTGGATAGTTGAAACAATGTCTAACATAGTTGTTTGAGCAAAAAGTGGAGGTGGTGGTTGCTACTCCTCTTGGATGGTCGTTGCAATCATCTTATCTTTCATCATTTCCACCTAGTTGGTAGCTGGAACCTGCTTGATGATGTCATTGGTGTAGTGGGACATGCTTCCCCTATAATAGAGTTTCCTGACGAGGCATGGAAAGGGGAGTTCCTTCCTTTCATGTTCATTTTCTTTAAACCACTTCTCCATCTCCAAATAGATCAACTGTGAAAGGTTGATAGGGAATCTCCCACTCAAAGCAGTGCATGCTCAGGTAGAGAAGGTGGTGATTTTGCTTGGTCTCACCATGGGATTAAGGTGGAAGGCTACAATCTTGTAATGGATCCTCTCTACTAGTGTGAGCATGCCAAACTCCTTGTGGTCAACACCATAGCACCACTAAACCCATTCTTTCTTAATGCTAGGATTTTCCTACATTGGGATCTCAACAAGACTTACCCCTATTTCAGGCAACCCAGGCATTACAACAATGGCCTACACTGAGTAGGATACTGACATGTCCTTGATTTTCACTGTTGAGCTAGGCTACCTACTGTTCCAGAATAGGAATATCTCTCCCATGTACCACTCCCCAGTGGAAGTGATGATTGGCCTTTAGCTAGTCCTACACTTCTTTTGATGCTTGCTCTAGGAATGGGCCAAAGTTTAACTCTTGGAGCATTATTTTCTGGACCTCTTGTGATTTGATCTAATTCAAGCAAGCCTCTATCAAGGTCACCTCAAATTTTCTTATGGTGCTAGTGCATCATCCCGATGGGAGTGTTCTATTGCTACTACTGGTTCTAGAATCTATCTAATAGATTCTACTTCTACCACCTCCCTAAGAGAAGTTGTGGCATGGATTGTTGGTAGTTCTCCTTGGGCCTATTCTTGGCCTCTTCTCGTTTTAGGCCATTTCCCCCTATGTTAAGATAATCCTGCTTCCTACATGTGCTTTTCCTATGGTGCCATCTACAGTCACAACACATCCATGGATTAGTAGATATACTATATAACTCTAAATATTTGGATACTTTTTCTTGTTAGTTAGTTACACCTTGGCTAAGGCTAGACCATGGCAAAGTCATTATTTTATTAATTAGTTATTGTAAATGTCACCAAAGCTTGTTGGAAAGGTTTACTCTTGTAATTTAGTGTTTAATAGTTGATTTCTTAGTTAAACCTTTGTGGGAGTTAGAAAAATGGCAAAACATTTTTTGTCAAAAATGGCACATTTGTGGCCCCCACAATGAAAAGCTTACCTCTAGTAGCTACAGGGTCGAAAAATGAAGTGATTTGGATAAAAAATTAGGAAGTTATGAGCTCTGGAAGGTTCTAGAATTTGAAAGTTTAAAAAACTCCCTTGGCGTTTATGAGAAACTGTAAAATTTTTCATGTGGGATCATGCATATATATACTATTTTTCCCTTATGTCGATGGGGCCCCTTATACGGGGCCTCATGTATGGATTTGCTCCATTAACGGCACCCCATATATAGGGCCAATACACAAAAATTTTCAACTTTGAATATCTCAAAAAAATATAAGGAATTTTTCAATGAATTTGGGGTCCATGGAATCCCCAAAAAAAAATCCAAGAATATGAAAAAATCATTAAAGAGGATTATTGAAAGCTTAAAAATTAAAAATTTTGATGAAGAACATGTGTACCAAACAAAATATGTAAAAGTGCACATGATGTGATGTAGAATATGGGTGTACAAAGGATTCTACTTACAAGAATGTCTAAGGATAAGATACTTAATGAACCCAACTAAGAGATGTGAAAGTGGGTCCTCTTCATAGTAGGCACATGTCTTATTTGCCCTTGCATAACCTCAACCTAAGGAGTTTGTGGGTCCCATAGGTAATTAATTATTAATAAAAGTTAAGGACCAAAGCTCAAAAGATTCTACCTAAGAATTCAAATACGTCAAACCAAGACATGGAATCAAGAACATGGACACCAACAATGAAGTAAATTATGGTCAGCATAGATGGATGATGGAGAAGGTGGAATGGAATTCCAAATTGAGATCATAAGAAGTCCCTTGTAGAGTTTGTGTTTAAAATGACCTGAGAAGATCCATCCTTAGTCCAAACCAAGACCAACCTCTTTCAATGACTTTGCATCATCACTCCAAGATTGATCCACCCCCTCGAGACACAAGAATGCTCCCATAGAATAACCACCATTCCATAAATAGAGAAAAGAGAAGTAAGAAGTGAGAGAGGGACTTACTTAGAGGGGACCTTCTAGCATGGGTAACATGTCTTTCTAGTCCCATAACTAGTGCTTGTAGCCTATTTATTTGTCTAAGGGATGTGCTTTGAATTCCCATCATGTTTTTTTTTTTTTTTGTTTTGTTTTTTTTTTCCTTTTTGGATGGGAACCACACCATGTAAAGACTTTATTTAACTTCCTATTACTAGACAAAATGGAATGGTAAGAAGTCCATGAAAACACTCGAGCACCCAAGTAAGTAGAAGAGTACAAAGAGTATTGAGTCTCTTTGAAGTCACACCTTGTACAAACCTTTGAATCCTTCCCAATTCTGAAAACTACCAAGGTCATGAATTTATTAAAGGTTTATTTAATGAAGGGAACCTCAAACTTCCAAAACAAGAAAAACCATAAAGTTTTGTAAATGGGTGGATGTTGTGGACTCATTTCCTATTCCATGAAAAAGAAACCATGACTAAGCCATCAGTACAAAAGTTCAAAAATAGAAATTAGACATTAGCAAGCAAAGCATAAAGCACAAACCACCATTAGTAACAGCTATAGCACCATTGTATCCTATCAGAATAAAGCACATTTTATATGCAAAACCTTGAAAATCACACTCAAATCAAAAAAAGTAAAATATATAAGAAAGTTTAAAAGATTCAAGAAAGATGTAAATGTACTAATGATGGTGTAAAACACAAAATAGTATATGTACTGACCTAAATCGTCGGTGTAAGGCTGGAAGGGAAACAGACACCGAGGGATCTTTGGGCAGCCACAACGGACCCTGCCTTCGCTTGAGGGCAAGCTGGAAAAGGGAACGAAAGCAGAGTGCCTTGTATGATTTGCACGCAAATCAAACAAGGACTTCCCCGAGCGTAAGCTACGGCTAACACTGGGGTTATCGTAAACGGTATGTAGACGGAATGTAAACAATGATACGAAGTGTAAATAAAGTGTACTAAGTTATTAACAAAGCGTAAACAAAGTTTATATTGTAAACAGAACGTAAACTGAAGTAAATAATGCAAGGCAATAATGAAACTGTATTGTATTGTTTTTGAAAAATGTGCACCGGTCAAAGCGTAGTTGCACAAGTATGAATGGCAAGTCAAACGCCTAGCCCCGGAAGAATATGATGCGAGGATGGAAGAAGAACTTGAAAGTCAAAAATCGGATGACAAGTTCGGCCTTTCTTCAGGATCGCCAACTTCTCCAATCTTTGCCTCTTTTGCTTGTCTTGCTTGTGTTGCCTCCTCTTCCATCCTTTTAATTTGTGTGGATTGATGAAGTATTTATAGGGTTGGGCTAGAGTTTAAAGTTTTATTTTTATTATTATTATTATTATTTTTATTTTTAAATATTGCAGATTGGAGGGGAAGGGTAGTTGCTGGTGGTGTCCATAATGACGGCGACGGCGGCAGGCAACAACGGCGGCAGGGGTGGGTGGTGTGAAACAGCAGCGCGGCGGTCAGCAATGGAAGGCGAAAAATCAGCAACGCGGTAGGTGAGCGGAAACAGCGGGGGCAGAAATAGCGGGGG
>MNCI01015561.1:1440471-1483587 GCA_015680685.1 Gnetum montanum
CAGGAGACATTTGTTTATGTTGAATTAACCCGGCCTTTAGAAGTTGTTCAAGCATTTGTGAAGGCTTCATGGGCAATGGTGTGTACTGAGTAGGGTCTTTCCTTTCGAAGGTACGTGCACGTCCTATGTTGTTATTTCTATTTGAGAAGCTTTCAGGTGCATGAGTGGGTGCTGTTCTTTCATAGTTGTTTAGAATAGTGGGTTGTTTTCCCTCAACCACTGCTGCTACCATTGTTTTGGGTTTATCCTTCCTTATGTGTGGGCTTCTAAAGGTTGAGTAGGCTGGGTCAATACTTGTTTGTGCCGCCTCTTCTATGTCTTTGATTTGTACAAATGCTTGGCTCAATGTGCGGGCTTTTAGGTAGTAAAGTTTTGACTTAATAAAGTCATTCACGGCTGACTTAAGGATAGTGAGTAAATATGTTTCGGGGATAGGTTCATGAAGTTCATTTAAGGCTGCACTCCACCTTTGGATAAATTTCTGCGCTGGCTCTAATGGTGCTTGTTTAATTTGAATCAAGCTATCTAATGTGGCTTCAGGTTTTAGATTGTATTTGAAACGGGTGACAAATTGATGCAACAAATTCTCTAAAGAAGATATGGAGCTACGGGGTAAAGATCGGTACCAGTCTAAGGCTTTTCCGGTTAAGGACATTGCAAACACTCTCAAGATTACATGGGGCCATGCTTGAAGTAGAAGGCTTTCGGTTCTAAATGTTACTAAGTGGGCATTTGGGTCCCCTTCTCCATTGTACTTGGTTAGTTGGGGTAATGAGACTCCTTTTGGCAAGGTCAAGGGTGGAACTGAGGGGTCAATGGGGTCATCTTGATAGAAATCTAATACCTTGACTTCCTCATTGTTGAAATTTTTAAGGTGTTTTAATTCTTCTGCCAACGAGCGCATCATTTTTTGTGTGTCTGCCCAGTCTTGGGCGGTAGGCAAACCAATGGATTGAGTTGATTGTGGATGATACTGGTTTAATTGTTGCATTGTTTGTGGGAAAACATGTTGTTGGGCTAACATTTGTTGTGGTGGGATGGTCTTTGGGACTGAGACTACTGGTGGAACCCACTGTCCAGCCACGGGTTGTGAGGTAACACCTTGAATATGTTGGGTAGGAGTAATCAATGGTGCCCTATGAATCTGCATCTGGGGCATGTAATGGGTGGATGTGGAAGCTCGTATGACTGATGGTATTCTAACTACTTGAGGTTGGGGGATTAACCCTACGTTGGTTTGGGGGAGTTGTTGAGGCTGTGCTAGTGGAGGAATGATGGAAGTGGATGCATCAGAGTGAATGTTATTGAACACGGAGAAGATAGGAATGGAATGGGGAACATGTGTTTGAATGTTTGTGGACGAAGAAGGAAACATAGTCTCTTCTAGGAAAGGATGGGACAATAGGTTTGTGTGGGCATGGGGGCTAACAGTATGGTATGATTCTCCATGTTCAGATTGGGCTGCAAAGTCATCTTCTTCATCTTGAGGCTCTATGGGAGGTAGTTGTAAGGTTTGATTTTTAACCATGAGAAGTTGAGATATGAGTTTATGATGGTTTTCAGATAGTGGGATTATGTCAAAAGCTGAAGGGATACTCACGTCCTCCTTTGTGGATGATTTCATATTCTCGCTTAGCTTCCCTCTCCATACGATCAACGGGTAGGTTGGCTTGGATCTTAACATAGATAAAATTATACTGTTCAGGTGTAAGAGTTGCATGAATGGGGTCTTTGCCTTGTAGCCTGAGGGATTGGCGTGTAGGGCCTTGAGGATTCATGTGTTCAAGAACGGTTATAGATTCCGTAGCAGTCACAGGGTTTGAAGCAATTGGTAGTGTCACTGGGTTGACTTGGAAAGATTCCATGATAAATGTGAATAGACTGGGATAGACGAATGGAGCTGGATCGTAAGCAGTTGTAGTGTGGGATGACACAAGCTTAGTGTGATCAACAGGGATGAAGAAACTCAAATGGGTAAGATGAATGAGTTTTGATGGGTAATGAGGTTTAATAACAAGAAACGGCCCTCCTTCTAGCGCCAAAAACTGTACTGACCTAAATCGTCGGTGTAAGGCTGGAAGGGAAACAGACACCGAGGGATCTTTGGGCAGCCACAGCGGACCCTGCCTTCGCTTGAGGGCAAGCTGGAAAAGGGAACGAAAGCAGAGTGCCTTGTATGGTTTGCACGCAAATCAAACAAGGACTTCCCCGAGCGTAAGCTACGGCTAACACTGGGGTTATCGTAAACGGTATGTAGACGGAATGTAAACAATGATACGAAGTGTAAATAAAGTGTACTAAGTTATTAACAAAGCGTAAAAAAAGTTTATATTGTAAACAAAACGTAGACTGAAGTAAATAATGCAAGGCAATAATGAAACTGTATTGTATTGTTTTTGAAAAATGTGCACCGGTCAAAGCGTAGTTGCACAAGTATGAATGGCAAGTCAAACGCCTAGCCCCGGAAGAATATGATGCAAGGATGGAAGAAGAACTTGAAAGTCAAAAATCGGATGACAAGTTCGGCCTTTCTTCAGGATCACCAACTTCTCCAATCTTTGCCTCTTTTGCTTGTCTTGCTTGTGTTGCCTCCTCTTCCGTCCTTTTAATTTGTGTGGATTGATGAAGTATTTATAGGGTTGGGCTAGAGTTTAAAGTTTTATTTTTATTATTATTATTATTATTTTTATTTTTAAATATTGCAGATTGGAGGGGAAGGGTAGTTGCTGGTGGTGTCCATAATGACAGCGACGGCGGCAGGCAACAACGGCGGCAGGGGTGGGTGGTGTGAAACAGCAGTGCGGTGGTCAGCAATGGAAGGCGAAAAAATCAGCAACGCGGTAGGGCAGCGGAAGACAGCAATACGACGGTGCAGCAGACAACGATGCGGCAGAAAAATCGGCAATGCGGCCGCAGCAAAAACAAAAGCGCGGCCCAGAAGCAGTGGCGTTGGAGGGCAGCGCAGTAAACAAGGGCGGCGCGGTAGGCGAGGTAGGCGTGGTGCACGAGGGCGGCGCAGTAGGTGAAACGCGGCGCAGTGCAGGCGAGGGAGAGAAAAGCGGCAGGGAGCGGGAAAACAGCGTCGGCGCGGCAGGTGAGGGCGGCTCAATGGGGCCCAGAAGCAATGAGGTTAGGGCCGGCAGCAACTATGCAAAATAATGGTGTGGCTTGGCTTGAAAAACAGCAACGCGACGAAAGCCAGAAATCTGCGGTGGTGAACGGCAGAGAAATGACAACACGGCAGGCAGCAAACGGTAATGCAGAAATAGTACTGCAGGCAGAGGCAGTGGGAGAAGCAGGCGCGATGAAGGGGCAGAGACGCAGAAGACGCGGAGGTGTCAGCGCAGCAGTGCCAGGGCAAAGTCAGCGACGCGGCCACAGCCGAAACAGCAGCGTGGTGGTCGCAGAAAATAGCGGCGTTGGCAGAGAAACGCGATGCAGCAGCGGCTGGGCAAAAGCAACGATGGCAGCAACAAAATTGCTAACGGCGGCGGCTGAAACAGCACCCGGACTGTTGATGTGTTTTGCGAAAATAGTGTATGAGACAGTGAGCCAGCAAGCATGTTGTGCCTTAAATTCAGGATTCTGAGCTGCGGAAGGGCCAGTAGATCGGCTGTGAGACTTGTACCAAACCTGTTCCTTACGTTCACCATTTTTTTGTGTTTTTTCTGTGCCTGTGCCTGTATTTGAGCTCCTTTGCCTGAGTCCGATGGCCTCTGCATTTGTATAATCCAAGCTTGAGATGCTTGAAAAGAATTGAATTATTTTCCACTCAAAGTGCCATGCTGAAATTAATGGTGTTTCAGTATAAAATAGGAAAAATTTTAAAAATCACAAAATCAAAAACGTGGAAAACAAAAAATAGAAAAATTGAGTAGCCATATGGATGATTAGATTGGATGGCCATCTCCCCCATGACTGAGTTGGAAGGAGGAGATTCAAAAAATTGAGCATGGTTGTCCATCTGTTGAGGTATATGTTGTACTAGCTTGTTTGGGCTCATAGAAAAGCATCACTTGTTGGATGTTGACCAAATATTTTTTATTTGAGCTCTCAAGTTTGTATATGATCATGGCTCCAAAAGAAAAGCTTTCTTCAATTATATAAGGTCCCTCCCACAATGTTTGGAACTCTTTTTTTTGGGTACATGTGTGGGGCTCCAATAGAGAGCCTTGTCTCTAAGTTGAAATGTCACTTTCCATATTCTAAGGTCATGTCATTGCTTGTTGAATGTCTTGTGCACTTCATTCAAAGATAGGACCACTAATCAAATTTTATCTAGCACATTGAAGTTGATCAATCTTTCCTTTTATGCTAAGCTTAGGTCAAGATTCAATTCATAGGCTGTTAAGAGTGTACAAAGCTTAGATTGAATTGGGAGCATTGGAAGTTTTCTATACACTAGCTCGTAGGTAGAGTAGCCAATAAGGAGTTTGCATGTTGAGTGGTAGGCCCAAAGGGCATCGTTGAGTTTTGTGCTCCAATCTCTCTTATATTTGCTCATGGTTCTTGTTAGGATTTTTGTGGTCTCCTTGTTAGTTACCTCTGCTTGATCGTTGGCTTGGGGGTGATAGGGTGATGTTAATTTATGTTCAACCCCCAAGCATTACATAAGTTTTCAAAAGGTGGCATTTATAAAATGAGTTTCATTTTTAGAAATCAGTGCATTACTTCAAACCTATTTACAACATTTTGTTATACAAATCTAGTAGTAATGGATGATGTACAATCAATGACGGCTACTACTTCTACCCATTTGGTACAATAGTCGACTACTACAATGATATACGTCTTTTCATTGGACATGAGTGTGATGGAACCCATGAAAGTCAACGCTCCATATGTCAAAGAGCTCTAATGGTTGAATCCACTATTGAGGGTCCTCCATTCATGCAGTGATCCCACCATTTGTTTGAAAACATTCACAAGATCAGACAAACTGGTGGACATCCCTAAAGATTATAGGCCAATAGTATCCTACCATCAGGATTTCTATGACCATGCATCTCCCTGCATAGTAGCCTCCGCAAGGGCCTTCTTGAGCATCCTAGAGAATGCACAATTAGTCCATATTAGGGACACACCAATAAACTAGGCCATCAATGCACACCTTGTAAAGGTGTTCATTGATTTCTATGAAGTATTTTGCCTAGTGAAGAAACTATTATTTCTTTCTAAAGTTTAGATCTTATGGCATCTCCTAAGTAAGAAGGTATGTGAGGATGTTATCCTACCATTTGTTTCAGTGGGCACTTGATCATTTATTACTCCTATAAAGGGGAATTCATTTGGAAATTGAGTAGAGAGTGGGCTCTCCTCCTCTTTGTTATCCCATCTTAATCGAGAGAGATGGTTAGTCACTACATTCTCAGTCCCTTTTCAATCTACCATTGTAAGATCAAATTCCTACAAGATCGTGAGCCACTATACGATACAAGGGCTCACCATTGGCTTATTCATCAAAAAGCAGATGGCACTGTGATCTATGTGCACAAACACCTGATAGCCAAGAACATAGTGCTTAAACTTTTCAAGAGCATACACCATTGCCATTAGTTCTTTCTTAGTTGTCGTGTAATTTAACTATGCACCCACAATTCTTTGGCTCATGCAATGGATGTAATATGAATGTTTCTTATCATCCAACTATGTAAGCATAGCTCCCAAGGCATAATTAGATGCATCCATCATTATATGAAATGGTCTAGACCATTTTAGTGCTCGTAGAATTGGAGTTTCCATGAGTTTTTTTGTTAATAGTTGGAATGCACATTTGCACTCCTTGGTCTAAATGAAAGAAGCATCTTTCTTTACAAGCTTAACCAACAGCTTTGCAATCTTAGAAAAACTCTCTATGAATCATCAACAGTAGCCAATGTGTCCCAGGAATGATCAAACATCTTTGACTATGCCTAGTTGTCATGTGATTCCTTAGATGACCCTTATCTTTTCTAGGTCTACCTCAATCCTTGCTTGTGAAATTTGGTGCCCTAATACTATGTCTACCTAGACCATTAAATGGCTTTTCTGTCAATTGAGCCTAAGGTTTTTTTCAACACATCTTTTCAGTACTTACTCAAGGCGATCTAGGGCTTGCTCAAATGTAGCCCCATAGGTAGAGAAGTCATCCATAAAGACTTCTACCCTGCTATCAATTTATTTTTGAAAAATAATAAGGACCATGCATTGAAATGTTTTAGGGGCATTGGACAAACCAAACAACATCTTACAATATGTAAAAATCCCCCAAGGACCTGTGAATTTTGTCTATGCCTAATCTTCTAATGCAATTTGGATTTGGTTATAGCCACTATAACCATCTAAGAAGCTATAATAGCAATGCCCAGAAATGGTGTTCAACACTTGGTCCAAAAATATCAATGAGAAATGATCTTTAAATGTTGCTATGTTCAATAGCCTAAAGTTGATGTAGACTTACCACTTGTCACCTTACTTTGACACACTTACGAGTGGGCTAACCCACTCACTATCTATAATGGAATAGATGAACCCTACTTTGAGGAGTTGTCTATTTCCTCTTTGATGATCTACTTCAACTTGGGGTTTAGCCACCTTTGTGGCTGCCTTCTTGGCTTCATGGTCAAGTTAGTGTAAATGTGATGCTGGCATATTTATGGATCAATTCTAGTCGACTTGGGATATGACCAAGCAAAGGTTGTTGGCCATTTATTGACCACTTGCAACAATTTGTCTTTTTGTTTGGGAGCAATATTTACATTGATTATAACTAGCTTTCCATTATTTAGAAATGCATAATCCATGCCAACTGGTAGAGTTTTTAACTCTAGGGGCTCTTTCTTGAAACTATCAAGGATTACCAACTCTCCCCAACAAGTATCATCATCTTCATCATCAAGGAGTTGGTGATGAACTTGCTCAAGTTCATTCATGCCTTTGACATAAGCACATGTCAGGTTCTCAGTTGGTTCAATGCATAATGTGCTATTGTTAGAGTCAACTGTTAGCCACTAGGTGCCCTCCTATTCTATGGCTACTACATACAAGCACTTTTAAATATTTGTTTCATGTGCACACTAATTACATGCTTTAATGATTGTACTCTTAATGAACCAAATTTTCTACATGCAATTACACTCGCTATCATTATAAATGATGCATGGAACATGCTTCTTCTTTAGGCATCCAAGTTCATTCTCCTTGGAGATTTCCAAGGAGAGATCCCTTATGCTCATTCATGCATCAATCGTGCTTAACCAAACATGTCCCATGATGATAGGAAAGTTACCTTTGTAGTTTTCTACCTTGATCACCAGGAAATTGGTAGGATAGGACCACCCACAAACTGTTGTCACAATGTCCTCCACTAATCCTAAAGGAATAGTGTTTGACTAGTTTACCAATTCCAAATGGATGTTTCTCTTCTTGAGAGGTGGTAGGTTCCAGACCTTGCACATGTCATAAGAGATGAGATTGACACCAGAAGCAGAATCAACAAGAGCCTTTCATGGCTCATGTCTAGTGATCTACAAGTAAATAAGAGGACTTCCCATGTTAGATATTTTTGTGGAAAGGTTGCTAGCCTTGATCCAATTGGAAATAGAATGAGTTAGCATCACGGTACAAATTTGAGCCAATGTTTAGTTTGAAGGGTTCTCGAATGTGTTTGATGTAGAGGATGAGGATGTTGGAGATATAGGGTGACCAGCCACATTAGGTTGTGATGGTATAACCCCCCTTTAAGGATCAATACCAAGTTTTGAACTCCTTTATGAGTATCTTGGGGAACAGTTTGAGTTTTTGCTAATCATTTTCAATGTTTTTCAAGGCATAGGCATCATGAAAAGCTTGTAGATGTGTCTATGGATCAAAGTTATAACCCCCTTAAATCTTGGAATATTATTCATGTCTAAGCACTTGATCCAACTATCTTTCACATGCGTAATTGGAATCTTAACTACCTCTATAATGTTAAGCATGCTTCAAGTTACCAACAGAGGCTCATCATCATCATTATTTCATTGTCACCAATGATGTCCTCTGTTACTCCTTCATTCATTATGGGCTTGGTGATCAGTATTGTTGTCCCATTGAGCACCTTCATCATGGTTATTCTTTTTGCAGTGTCTTTTAGAATCAGAAGAAGAAGAAGAAGAAGATGCACATAAAGTAGACAAAGAGGAAGGAGGACCACCACCACCATGGTGTTTGCCAACTTCCCTTCAGTTGTCACAGCCATGTTCATTTGATTTCTTATTATCTTCATGCTTGTCCAAGCTCCTGCCTTGACTACCATATTTTCCTAAACCTAGAATGTTGATAGTAGAATGTAGATTCAGGTTCACACCCTCATCATTAGTAACTAAGGATGGAGAATTGTCATGTTGAGAGCCCTCAAAGGGAGGGTCCTTGTTGTTGTCTTGGTTTAGTAGGAACAAGGGATTGGTGAAGTGTTTCTCCTTCATAGCCTTATGATGTTTCTCCTAATGTCAATCTCTCTTGTGTTGTGTGTTAATGGGATGGTAGTCTCGATAGTCGTAGTCATGCATAGTGTATTATTCTTGAAGATCATGAATGCCTAACTTCTTAAGAGTTCGAAGCAGCATCACAGGCACAGATCAATCAGAGGGCATTACGATGTTGCCCTCCTTATCACACCATCCCAGTTGATCATCCTAATATAGGATGAAGGTTAAGTTGAGCATGTACTCATCTAGATGAGTATATACCACCTTGCACTATTGTGGGACCGGTGGTTTGACATCTTCATGCCTATGAGAAGAAAAAGACATTTTGCAAATACATAAGCTTTTATAATTATATGTTGTTTGAGAGTGATGTTGAACTTGGGTTCATCTAATGATATTAATAATGTTCACTAATCCTAGATAGCACACATTTCAACAAACAGAGCCCTTAGCAACGACACCAATGATGAGTGGTCAAGGTATCTCTACGCCCAACCATACAAATCATAAAGCATTCATGCATGATCTAGTTGAATTCTGCGAACTCTATAGTTTTTGGTACACTAGTCTTTTAGGAAGTGAACCTTATCCTAAGGTCATTCATTATCTTCCCAATTACACTTGTGATGTACCAAGGTATGGTTAAGTGTAATCAAGGCATATGATTTTTATTGTTTTATGTTTTATGCTCTTTGGTGCTTAGAGTAGAGAGATAAAATCATTTAACAACTAATTTAATTTAACCACTTAACTAGTCTCTAACTAATCCTAACATAAGCATCTGGTCCCACTTTTTGTACATGTCTTGAACCCATGTATCCACTACTAGGTTACCAAGTGCTATGCTACTAGACATACCAAGTAATAATGCTACTGGGATTACCAAGTGAATACATATTTACGCTCAAAGTAGTCATACTTATGTGCTTAATCTATTTAGCTTAAACAAATAACTAATTGCTTAAGGTCTAGTGTAGCTTAATTTATCTTAATTGGTTGCATATTTAATAAAAATAATGAATGCATAAATAATTAATTAATCTATTCTAAGTGCTGCAAGGTTTGATCAAAAGACTTGTCTTTATTGCCATACATGCTAGTGTGGTTCAGGTATAATAGTGCTTAAATAAAGATCTGTACACTTTCTGACTCCTACTGCGGGCACTCAAAGAAATATTCTAACTTTCAAATAGACAAACTATAAGAGCTCTAATAGTACTATGACTTCTATCCCCATAAACATGGTTGGAAGCTCCTATTTATAATTTTTGCTATAGTACTACATTGACAAGGCCTCGTAGATGTAACAAACACTACATCGACATGGCCCCATTGATGGGGCAACACCATGTAAACAAGGCCCCATCAATGGGGGATTATCGATGAGGCCACGTTAATGAGGGCCTGTTGACACAACACTATGATGCTTATAAGCTAGCCCCATCCATGGAATTCAACCAGATCATCCATGAACACTTGTGATTCGTATGGTTGAGTGTAGGGGTACCTCACCGCTCATCATTGGTGTCGTTGCCAAGGATGGTGCTAGTTATCTATATTAGTTATATTATACATGATCATTGTAAAGGTATTAATGATCTATCTCTTAGAAAATATTAATATATTAAGTCACACACATCATTAACTAAAAACAATGTCTCTCTCACAAGGAGGCGATAATGCATTGTATAGTGAAGGCATTCATTGGAGAACTAATGAGACATATGATGAAGAAAATTGGAGTGATCAACTTCATGTAAGGGTTTCATATGTTCATGAACATCCTAACGACACTCAAGGACTACATTCACCTAAGGCAGACAACCCTAGAGGTGACAAAGTAAGTCTTGGACAAGGGGAGGCCTTAAGACCTAAGGCCTCCTCAAAACCTAGGAAAGATAAATCAAGGGACCCTGGGGAACACCATAGAAGCCATGGCAATCCTCCCAATTCCTCATCTTCCTCTTCCTATTAATGTCTAATTCTAACAAAGATGAATGTAGGTATAAAAACCAAGCTCATCATTACCATGAAAATAAAAATAAAAATAAAAATTGAAACCATAGGAAAAATTAAAGACATCCAAATGAACATAGACAAAATCATCACAATCAAATAAATAGGAATAGAAATTTTCATCACAACATGTCTGATGATGATGAACCCTTGTTTGCCACTAAGAGTTTGATCCATATCACAGAAGTAGTTAAGATACCTCACAGGCATCGTAGGAAAAGTTGCCTACCTAGGCTTGATATGAATAATATCCCTAAATTTGTGGGAGGCTACAATTCGGATCCACAACATCATCTACAGGCCTTCCATGATGCTTGTACCTCATACAACATTGAAAGTGGGTGGAAAAAGCTTAAGCTCTTTTTTAGGACACTAACCAATAGGGCCGAAGTGTGGTATAGATCATTGAAGCCAAATTCAATCTAATGGTGATCTAAATTACTAGAACTCTTCACCAAGAAATACCAAACCTATGTAAGGATGTCCAACCTAAGGAGACAAATCCAAGGATGGAGATAAGAACAACATGAACCCTTGGACATGGCCTTAGATAGATATTTTTCTCCACTGAATAGATGCCTAGGCCATGGTTTCTCTAAGGAAAAGCAACTTTTCCACATCATAGATGGGCTTCATGATGAAACAAGGGAGACCCTTGGGATGTATGCTCCAAGTCAATTCTACAAGCTATGAACTCATCAAATCTAAGAGCTAATTAAGCATGTGGCAAAAGAAGAAGGAGAGCTATGAAAATGGGAGAATGTTGAAAAATATCACTAGGATCCAACTCTTTAAAAGGAAAAGATCCACATTTATGATAAGGAGAAAGAGGCAACTCTTGATAAGGTGATTCTATAACAAACTTTGTCGATACAAAAGTCTATCTACAAACTTGAAGCAAAGTTTGATAGGATGTCAAAGTGGATAAATGAGAAAGTTACAACTTTTGTAAAAACCATAGAGAAGAAAGTAATGCAAAATGAATTAAGCGATCATAATAAATAGAGGAGGAAGAACCAAGAAGCAGCTAGGAACACTTATCAGCAAATAGGAAAAATGGCTAAATAAAGCAAGGCTATAGACTCAATCACATATGAAGATGATAAATGTCACATCTGCATATATGACCACCTAAAGGGTCATTGCCCTGTCATGTTACATCTACATGAGTAATGGGATTTTGCATTAAATCCCAAGTTTGTATAGAAGCATATGCCCAGGAAATTCCCTTTTCCACCCAATAGTTATAGATAGTTCCACAACCAATCGTACTATCCTAGGGGGACTTATTACCATCCTCAACACCATCATCAACCGCAGTGGAAAAACCCACAATCATGTGGGAGGTCATCACCAAACTAGCCCTACCCTTACTACCAGTTGACACCATATGGATATTATGTTCAACAACCTATTTCTCCAACTAGTTCTACGTCCTCTACTTCAAATTGTTACTATCACTCTCCCGAGTATCATCAACCCATGACATCCCCTGAAAGATCACCACCTCACACCTCTTATCCTCCATCCTATCCTCGATTTTCTCATACTCCATCCCATTACATGTGATTGTTAGCAACACAGGAAGGTTCAACACCACAAGATCAATAAATGAATGCCACTTGTGCTGCAAATGTGCATAGCCATGCTAATGCCAGTAGGTTCCTACTACAAACTTGGAAACATTCCTTCTTTAGGATGGCTTCCATGTGTAAGTGCAACACTCATGGACCTACCACATCATTCAAACTAGCATAATGCCAACCAAGTGTAGCACTTTCCCTCTCACAACCAATGTTCTCTAATTCTACGCAAGGGCTACCATCCATTGTTACTCCAACACCCAACAGAAGAAATGAATCTAGCATTGTGAAGAGACAAATGAATCCATGCATACCTAATAAAGATCAAGGGTGCAATTGTGGGCTAGACATTTATAACGTTGACACACCTCATACTCTGACCCATCGTACATTTAACAACCAAGTGTGTGATCAATAACTTGTCTGCATAGTTACCACTAAACCAAGAGACACCTAGTGGCTTGAAAATGAAAAGTGATCATTGTTTTACACATTCATGGAGCCTACCGATCTACTTATTAATTTTTGTCATAGCCAAACACTTTTTCATGGGGAAAACACCCCATTCTAACATTCAGAATTAATAAGTGTTTTTCATCTTTTTTTTTACAATTTTTTATCATTTTCTTATTTCTTAATACAAATTTTTCCTATCCTTTTCAAATTTTTCCACATTTTTTTTTTTCATTTTCTCTATCAATAATCTCACTTGTGAATAAAACAATCATATGGCCCATTGAGATGAGGTTTTCTCTATGTTGTCGAGTCATAAGAGATGGATTATTTGAATAGTGAGGCCACATCATCCATCCATCCATTCCATTAATAAGAGGTCCTTACCCTGGTCATAATGATATTCTTTTCCATCATCAAACTAACAATAAATTTGTAATCATTATGTCTAGATAGAAAAGTGAAGAACTAAGGGGGAATGTGAAGGGTGTGACATCAAGGGAATTTGTGGATTTTCTTTGACCACTTCTATATGTTCTATCATGTTGCTAAGGTTGCAATTATATCCTTGAAGATCTAACAAAAAATGAGAGTAAGAGTAAAATAAAATGGCACTAAATAAATTTCTCAGAATTTTGGTAGAAAGACATGTTACCCATGTGTGAAGGTTGGCAGCTTCTTAGAATTAAAAAAAAAAAACACAAAACATGCCATGAATAAACTCCTCCCTTGGACAAAATGCCAAGTGATGTTACTCCTTATAATAATAGTCTTATGGTTGTCAATTGAAGAAATGAAACAATGTGATGTCATTGGTTGGAATGTGGTGTGGACTTGGTTTAAATCTTGGGCAAAAGGGCTAATGATTATTTAACCATTAATAACATAGAAGGATTCATTATGCCTATGGTAAGGCACCTCACATCCCAATTCCTACAATTTCTTCTAAAATCCATCACATTTTGCTATCTATATGATCCTAACTTGTGGTTTTATGTAACATAGAGTTATTTTCTCAAATTGGTGATTTTAACATGTGTGTTTTGTTTCATAGGTATGTGTTACATTCAACCCCTTTGGTGCCTACAGAAATTTTAGATGTGGTTTTACAAGTGTATTAAGGGCTAATGCCTGCTTTGAGGAGGATCCACTTATATAACTATTATGACTTGTACTTGTTTGACACAACCACATCATCTTAAACCTTCCAACTTTATACATGATAAATTCAGTGCTTTCCCTTATCATATAACCAATCCGTTCCACACCATAAACCTAATACCCCTTTTGCTTGCATCTTCCAAAGCTTTTTATGCCCATGATTCCATCTTCTAACACTTCCATTGCCTACATATAAATCCTCCCTTATCCCAGAACTTTGGATTTGACCTGAAACCCTTCCATCTATCATAGAGCTTTATTTTCCATGCTAACTACCCTCATAGTATGTATATTTGAGCACCCCAATATCAACTACCCATTATCATGTCAGACTCGACGTCGAGTACCTGATATTGGGTACATGATATCAGGTTTATAAAAACTATATATAGGATCCCTGTGGTGCTCCAAAATTTATTCTCATCATTTGTAGCTAAGGAAGTTTTTTAATTTTTCTCTCACAACTAAGAGCTTTATGCATTCAACTTCCACTTATGATATTTTGCTCCATCCTAGTCTAGTTTTCATGTTTTTTAAACCCTATTTGAACTTCAAGTGTTCAATTTAGTCGAGGAAGGGTACTTGCATGAAAAAGTGCACTAATTTTTCAAAATTTGCTATCGCCCGAAAGGTATTATAAGGATAAGAATGTTAAAAACCTTAAGTGTTTTAATGAAAAATCAATCGTATAAATGCCAAAAACTCTAATTCTCTCACCCAAAGGATCATGACCATCATTGTTAGCCATACATAAGGAAAAATAAACCAATTGCAAAGGGTCATGAAAGAAGATTAACACTTTTGGGCATTTTCCTAAAAATTTTTCTAACTCTACAATCATATGAGCTAAAAGCTTAATCGAACTAAGGTTATGAGTAAGGTATAAACATGTTCATGATAAATGATAGCACCTTAGTAACACCAAATCCTTGAATGATTGTATATGGTCCCAAAAAGAGGAGGATAAGAAAGACCTTTACAAGGTGCAACGAAATGCTCAAGAGGTGGCAAAGGCCGACCAAGAGAATAAGGCCCACCAGCCAAACATGAGGAACAAGAGGCCCAATCATTTAGCATTCAATAAGAGGCTCCTACTATAGGGTAGTCAATCTAAGGAGAGGCCACAAAACCACAAGCTCTAGTGTAAGGACAATGTCTCATGTTGTTCCAAAAATGCCTCAAAGTCATCCAGAAGAAATCCATGTTGACCATGATCATCGTGGAAATGAACTTCAGTCCATTTATGGCATTTGCCCCTAAGGTAGTTTGAACTCAACTCTAAGCATCATCATTATGATATATCCTTTCAGAAAGTGGAGAATGGTACCTCAATTAGACGTACCAATTTTGGCATTACAAGGAAGAAGGCACCATAGTTAACATTAGCGAAGTCACTATAACTTTTTCTGTCAAAGTAATCATAGAGGCTCTAAATCTAAAAAATGTGGGAACCAAGTTGGTACATTTGTCCACAAGGTCTGATCTAAAAACTAGAAAGTTGTGGTTGATGCAGCCATACAACAAAGACAATAAGACATACAATGAGTTGACTCTCAAAGAGATGACTTATTTTGAGATAGGCACATGCCACCTATTTCCAACTAAAGAGCTCAATAGAATCTCAACCTACGCAGCCAGGGGGAGTACAATATTAATGGGCAAATACAATGTCAATCTTCCCCAAATGTACTTCATGGAAATCCAATAGTGGTGTGAAGAAAAGAAGGTAGGAAAACCAACACTTCCATTCCCTTACCTAATCAAGAAGTTGTGTAAGCATGCAAGAATCCTATGATATACTAATGATGTTCCCAAGAGATCTCAAAATGCTTCTTTTGTTGAGTTGCTTAAGCCTGCAACACCAAGGAAAGACCTTGGTGAAGAATAAGAAACAAAAAAAAATCCAGAATTGAAAAAAGAAACAAAGCAAGAGCCCTAGCAGTGGCATGAGCCACACGTTCCACCACCACCACCACAAGATTACCAGCCTGTAATGAGCCATTTGCAAAGAATTATTGAAACTCTTAGTTGGGGAAGTAGGGATGAATCAAAACTCTTCCGAGTTATCAATGATCTCATGCAACCCACCATTTCTACTTATCCATCAAGAGGGAGAATTTCTTTATAATCAAGAGGAGAAGCCCAATGGTCTCAATAAATCTTTGGTAATGCCACATCTTTTCAAGTGATTCTTGAAATAGGAGAAGGTGCCATAGTAGTGGTCATGCAACATTAGGATGCAGCAAGCATAGTAGAGGTAATAACAGATCACATTAAAGAATCTTTCAATGTGCCTATTGTGCCCCCAGTGGACTTGACTAGGACCAAAGATGCACAATTGCTTGCTAGGACTTCAATGACTCTAGTGGCCCATGAGAATGTACTTGATAGATTGTTGTAGACTGGACAAGTAATGATAACTCTTTTTGACATCCTCAGTGATGTCACTACAATGTAATCAAACCTCATCATCACAAAAGGAAAGTTGGTTATGGCAGAGACTAGGGTAGACCATGTACAAACAAAAGTGCATCAACTGCAACAAGAGCTAGCCACCCTAAGAGCTGAAAGACAAGACCCTACCCAATTTGTCATGCCTAAGTAGCAAGACCAATTTTGAATGGAGCAACTAAACCAATTGATTAAATAAAACAAAGCTATTAAGAAAGAGAAGGAGAAGGTGGTCTAGAATGTCTTAGCTATTGAAGCTCAAGCATATGCCCATAAGAAGGCATTGACCACCACACAAAAAGAGAACAAGAATTTTTCTGCTGATAATGTCAATTTGATCACTATTGAGAAACAGAAGAACATTTTGAAAGAAAGTGTCCACTAGTTGAAAGAACAATTGGTGAGGATCAACCAAGACATCAATAGATTGACTAAAGAAAATTGAACCCTCTCAATGGAGGAGGTCTGTGCAATTTATCAAAAATCTACAATCGAAATAAGCACGTGGAAAAATGAGGCCAAGAAACATGAGAAGCTGAAGGAGCACTTCCAGGCCCAAATCGACATGTACAAATAGAATGAAAAAGAAATCCTGATTGGCAGCAAATCTTGGATAGTTATGCTTTAGTCCATTAAGGAAAGTAAAAAAAAAGACTTGTAGATTAAAAATTTAAAAGAATACATGGCATTAGCTAACCTTCAATATACCAACCTTGCCATGTTAACAATAAGCTGGCCTAGAAGTGAAATAGAATAGGAAGTAGCAACCACCTATGCATTATATGAAAAAGAGTTTGCAAATAGGAAAAATGCTCTACAAAAACTCCACATGAAAAACTTATAATTGGAGGTGATTAAGGCCCGCTACCATGAATAGAAAGATGTAGCCTCAAACCTAGCTAGGAGATTAATGGATCACCATGAATTGAAAGAAAAGGCCAAGGCCTTCGAGAAGGAATGATGGTAGTTTATGACCTGGTATGTGAAAGCCAATAAAATGTTTCCATAGCTACCGTTTCCATGGGATGTACCGAGCCCAACACACATTAGCTCAATAACCTAGATGATACATGATCTAAGAATGGAGGAGGAAAAGTTGTAGGTACTCCTAAACCGCTACAAATTTTAGAAGCCTAACGACAAGGGGAAGTGATCAATGGAAGAGCCATCACCTCTAGGAACTACATGAGCTTTCCCAATTTTGTGTCTTATAATGTTGTGTCCATATTTTTGTAAAACACCACTGTAGCATGAAAGAGTCAATTTGTGTATTTATTTAAGCCAGTTAATAATCCCATACCTTTTCAATCTTTTGTAAGGAACTTGTTCCTTATTTTGTTTCACTAGAGGACGAGTTTCATTTAGTTGTGGGGCTATGATGAGTCATGTTTTGAAGGGCCGCAATATCAAATATTTGATATTGGGGCATAACCTCTAATGTCAAGCATCTGATATCATCCCTTCCATGCTAGCCTTTAAATACCACACTTGGGTGCACAATTGGGATATAGCATATAGCATAGAGAGATAGAATAAATTCATAGATTTTTGATTTCAAGTTTTGTTAATTTCCAATGCATGCCCACAGTGTGATGTTAAGTGATTGTACGGCATCCTTATTTGAGTGTGACATACTTGGACATGTTACATGACCAGCAATAAAGATTGAGATTACTTTCATCATTACAACATCCACTTAGATTTATTATTACTTTTAATTGCTTAAATGTTTACTATTTTCCTTAGTTAATGTTTTCATTTATTGTTCTTTATTATTCCTATCATTAAGTGGAATGAGTATGACTAATCGTGAGTGCTTAAGTGTAATTACTTGGTAGCCTAGCAATGTATTGTTTGGTACACCTAGTGACATACACTTGGTAATCCCAGTGGTAGTTGCGCAAAGTCCAAGGCATGTGCAGATGATTAGGAACAAATACTTATCGCATGTAGGCTAGTTTAGACTTTACTTTCCATTGTTAATTAGCTTAATTAATTAATATCTTTATTATCATTAGGAGTACCTTAGGGCCAAACAACATCAATCATCATAAGCCTCACTCTAATCTAAACCATACATGAAAAAGCTACCACTAGTCCAAGTGGGAAGATAACAAATTATGATCAAGGCATAACGATTTAGATGCACAACTAGTTCCATCCACGTAATTCAACCCAATCGTGCATGAACACTTGTGATTTGTATGGTTGGACATGGGGGTACCTCGCCACTCATTATTCATGTTTTGCATTACACTATGAAGCAAAAATTTGATTCCAAGGCAAGTAACCCAAAATTTAAATAAACACATAACATGATGGAAGATCATCTACAAATGACTCATATACATCATTAGGGAGAAAAAATTCGTGTCTTAGTTGTATTAACATTACTATAAGAAGGTATTGTAAATTTTTGCTTATCAACTTGTAAATTTTCATTCTTAGAATTAAAAGAAATTTTTGCATTAATAGAAGAAGCAAAAATTATGGAATTATTTTAAAAAATCAAGGGAATTCAAAAATCCCCCATGTGGAATTTTTAAATGACATTAAAAAGGAAACATAAGATAAAATCCCTTGGTATATACTATTTGCCTATGATATTATGTTGGTTGATATAGCTCAAGAAAATATTACTACTAAAATGAAGAAATGACTATATGCTTTAGAATCAAAATGCTTAAAAATTAACAAAAGTAAGAGAGAATATGTGAAATGTAGTTTTAATAACAGCATAAATAGTGGTGAGATATATAAGTGATAATTCAAGACATAAAAGTCCCTCACTGCAAATAGTTCTACCACTTAGGATCAATCTTTCAATCAAATGGTGAAATTGATAAAGAAATAAGAAATAGAATCTAGGGAGGATGGTCAAAATGGAGATAGGCTAGTAGTGTTCCATGTGATAAAAGAATACTAATAAAACTAAAGGTGGAATTTATGTGACCATAATTAGGTACGTTATATTATATGGTACTATATGTTGGGCAATACAAAAGAGACATGAATAACGAATCAGCATGGCAAAAACATAAATGCTTAGATGGAGATTAAATGTTACCAATAGAGATAAATTACATAATATAGACATTATAGGAAGACTTAGAATGGCTTCTATTTCAAATAAGTTACAAGGATGATGACTTAGATGGTTAGGACATGTGTAAAGGAGATCAAATAATAAGCCTATAAAAAACGTTGTTACAATACTATTCTAGAAAAGCCACCAAAAGAAAGACAAAAAAATACATGGGAAAATAATTAAAGATAATTTGCAAAAACTACAAATAAACAAAGATCTAGCTCTTTATATAGGTAAATGGTGAAAAAGAACTCATGTAGCCAATCCTATTTTATTGGAAAAAGTTTAGCATGATAACGATTATTGTTAAAATTCATAGCTCAATTGATTAAAGTGTGCAACTTGTGATTTGCAAGTTAGGTTTAACCTAAATATGGTATGTTGAAACATATATCAACTTAAAGCCATAGTAAACATATAGGTTTACACTATGACATATGTAGATAATTAACCATAAATAATCAATGTCAAATCCTTTGTCTATCTTAATAGGATAAAGGTGTTGTAATGATGATCATTACTATGATAAGTGGTATGTTGGAACCCTAAAATAATTGTAATATAGGTACACCCAAGGATATATTGTCCAATTAGAACTTCATAACTCAGCATTGCCCATCAAAATTAAACCGATGACTTCAAATTTTTAAACCAAAAGTCTTACGACAAGGCTAATACCTTATTATTGATCATCATTACTAAAATAAATAACTTATTATAACTATAAAGGCTAGGTGGATCAAGTGGTTAGCTCATTATCTTGTTAAGCAATATGTTATCAATTCAAGTTATACTTGAGGCTTAGTAATGTACCTTTATAATTCCTCTAAAGTATCATGTTGGCTATATGTCTTGGAATTACATGTAGTCAAATATTAACTGAACAAAGTAGTCAACTAACACTAGATGTAACAATAAAATATCATATAAAATTTTTACTATAATATTATATTTTTATCTCAAATGTTCAATCTAAGGGTAACTAAGAAAAATGTTATGTGATGAATGGCGAGGTACCCCTACACTCAACCATACGAATACAAGCATTTCACACATGATTCGGTCGAACTCCAAGGACTAAGTGCTTACGCGCCTTAATGGAACACTCAAGGTTAATCAATCGTTGTCTTCCCAAACTTACTTGTATTGTCTTGGTTGTATGGTTAAGTAAGCTTGAGGTATATGATTTTTATAACTTTTATCTTTTAAATGTCTTATGCTAATAGGGGAAGGTAAGGAGAACTAAGTGAATAACTTTCATTAACTATTCACTAACTAAGTTCTAAGTGTTCCTAACACCAGTATTCATTCCCACTTGCCACACACATCCTGAACCAGTGCAATGCTGCTGGGATTACCAAATGCTAATCGTTACTGGGTTACCAAGTGCTACACACATGCTCGAAGCTGTCGTACTGAGTGTACTTAACTAGGAGAGTCAAGGGTTGAGAGAAAGATTAATTAACTAGGAAATCATTTAAACATTCAACAATAGTTAATTACTATTTAGCTTAATCTATATGCTGCAAGGTTTATCATAAAGTTCATCTTTATTGCCGTACACAAATGTGTGCTCAGGTACAATTTGCTTGAATAAAGATCCGTTCACTCTATGACTCCTACTACGGGCACACAGGAATTATTCTAACTCTAGAATGGTAAAACTACAAGAGTTTAGCTAAGGGTCTAAGTCTTACTTCCTTGAACAAGGGAAGCCGCCTCTTATTTATAGATAATGCGGTAGGACACGATATCCCATACGCAATATCACAGCTCATCATACCCCCATGACTGAATGAAAACTTGTCATCTTATTCCTTAAGAAATATTGGGAAGGTATGGGATTATTGACTTAAATGAAACTAATGGTGAATGGGGTGACACATGAACGGATCATCATTACAATACATGGCAATACTAGTGTTCATGATCACAAGAGTGAACACTATACACATTTGACATCCAACCTTGTTTGGCAGCTGAGAGAGAAGAGAGAGAAAAGAAGAAGATGTGTTTCTACCGATGCCAAAATTGCACCTTCCGTTGTCCATCCATAACCATGCCATCAATCTTGTTCCTTGCATGACTGTTCCAACACCAATCCATCCTAAGTGTTTCCTCCAGCTCCAGTCCATTGTTGTATAATTACCATCTGCACACACAACACGGTCTCATATTAGCAAGGATAAATAAATCACAATACAATTGATACCTTACCTTGGTGTACGGTCCATTGGCTAAGTTGTGATATGGCTAATACAGATTCTAGAGAAATAACACTGGTGACTACCCAAGGTGTAGGGGGTTAGGAGAAAATTGAAAAAATTGGACCAAGACCCCCGTGACTAACAACAATCCTCTAGTAGCGATAGAATGGAAAAATATAAGGAATAAGAAAGATGGAGAAAAAGAAACAACGGCAACACCAATAAAATGGATGTCAGAGGTGGAAATGAACAAAATAAAAGTTGATTGTAGCAATGTTTTAAGGGAAAGAAGTTAACTGATGCACCAAGTAGGAATGCTAGTGGGTCCTCCCCAAAGCAGGCTCATGCCCTTAATGCCCTGACAATCCCACATTCAAAGAGTCTGTAGGCTCTAGAAATGCCATTTGGAAGCAAGAGCTAAAGTCTTAACCACAAGAATTTACCCAAAAAAAAAACAATGCATCAACCAAAATATAAACTACTGATACAACCAGTAATGAGGTGGAAAATGGAGAAAGAACGAATGATGAGGAGAAGAGAATGGAATGGAGTCCCAAGAATAAGGTGGTGTACAGCCCCTTGTGTATTCATGGTTAATGTGACTTAGTACATCTCATTCCAAATCCAGCCTCAAACAATCCACATCTAATGACTTTGCATTAATACACTTGGCCAATCCATCCACTTGAAGTAGCAAGAATGCTTCTGCCAAAGAGTCACCACCATTCCAAGGAAACAAGAAAGGAAAAAGTCGGAAGTGAGAGAGGGCCTTAGTTAGAACACATTTTTTTAGTTCCATAATCAATGCTTGTAGCCTAGATGGTTATTTTTTCTAAGGGGTGTGCTTTGAATTCTCACTCCTTTTTTTTTTTTTTTTTGCATGAGAACCACACCATGCAAAGACTTATTATTTTTATTAGCTCAGCTTTCCAATAATGGAGCAACGCCAGAATGGTAAGAAAAACTCAAGAAGAAAACATCCAAGCACCCAAGAGAATAACTAGCATAAATGCATCAAATCCCCTTGAAGTTACACCCTTTTCAATCCTTAAGTCCTTCCTTAGTTTGAGAAATGCCCAGTCACCAATTCGTTGATAGTTCTATTATTTAAAGAAGGGGATTGTACATTTCCAAGCCAAGAGAGACCATAGAAATTTATGAATGCATGGATGACATGGACTCATTGCCTATTATATCAAAAGAACCATACCTTAGTATCAACATTATAACTCAAAGGTAAAAACCAAACATTAGCAATCAATAGAATATAGTTCATACCACCATCAGGAGCACTTATTAGGTGACAAATCTAACAACACAAACAAAAATAAAAACACAAAGAAACGAAAAAGTACAAATGATGTTGCAAAACAAAAATAAGAAAAGTTCAAGAAATTTATAAAACAAAAATATGTAAACAAAAACTTAAAGAAGAACTGAGGGCTTTAGTGGATCAGTAGAGGTGGCCATCTCCCCCATGACTGAGTCAAGAGGTGCATCTAAGCTTTTGATGTAGGCGCAGGTTATTCCCTCAGTTAATTCCATGCATGTTGGTGAGTTTCTCTCTTGATCAGCTATCAACCACTAGGTGTCCTCTTGTTGTGTGGTTGCTACATACAGGAATTTTTGTATGTAAATTTCTTGTGCATATTGGTTGCATGCAGGTAATGTTGAACATTCATGCACGCAATCACACCCTGTATCACTGTATGTGATGGATGGAACCTTGTTCTTCTCAATCTTCCCAGAAGTGTTTTCCTTAGATATTTCTAGGGAAAGATCACGGATTCCCAGGCATGCATTTATGGTACTTAGCCATGCCTTCCCATGATTATTGGAAAGTCCCCTTTATCATTGTTTACTTGTATCTCTAGGAAATCAGCTGGGTATGACCATCCACACACAGTGGTAACAATGTCCTCCACCTTTCCAAAGGGAAAAATGACGGATTGGTTGGCTAGCTCTAGGCGAATATTGCTCTTCCTCAATGGAGGCAGGTTCCAGGCTTTATACATCTCTTGCGATATTAAGTTAACTTTGGAACTTGAGTCTAGAAGAGCTTTACATGGTTCATTCCTAGCGACTTGGAGATAGATTAGAGGGCTTCCGGGATCAAAGAATTTCCTAGGAAGGTGGCCCTCCTTAATCTAGTCAATAACGGCATGTGTTAACATAACCGTGTGCGTTGAGCTCAGTATTTGGTTTGAAGGGAGCTCTGAAGCCTTATTTTATGGAGAAGCGTTCAGAGGTTCAACCATTTGCGGTTGTGAGGGCTTGGTTGGACTATTGGTTCTGAAGAAAGGTCTTCTCTTCATACGGTTGTCAGAACCAGCAACGGATTGAAGATTCATAGCCCTCATAGCATTGTGTTGCTACGGTTGAGTGGGGAGTTCCCCTTGCATTGCTAGAGCAGGTGGTAATGGAGCTATCCATGTAAGAGTTGTAGATGGATTCGAAGGATGGTATTCTTGTGGGTTATCTCCCCTAGGAGAAGGAGTTCTAAAATACTCACGAGCTTGATAGTGATGTTGTGGTGTAGCGTGACCAATAGAGTCACGAGAAGAAATCGGATGCTGCACATAGTAGCCATATGGTTCTGGTTGCCAGTAGGGGTATTGTTGCCTTGGTGGTGGCATCCCCCATGACTATGGGTATTTCCATTATTGATGTTGCTCAACGGGTTGTGGTGGAGTTCCACTTGGGAAATATCTTGAAGGTTGGTGGAACTGCCTTAGGTTACCTTGGGGATAAGGTAACCGTTAGGGTGCTTGCCATTTATTAAATCGTGGGTTGAGTGCATACACCCCAGACTCTTGTAGATGTGATATTACTGGGCAACATCCCTTAGGATGGTCATATTGGCATATCTCACATCCACCATCATTGTCTGTGTCTGAATCCACAACCTCTATGGTGATGGTCATTTTACCCTTACCCTTGTTACGTGCATTGTCTACTTCTCTCCTTTTCGTTTTGTCATGCTCACTACCTCGCTCTCTAAACTCCTCTACAATTTTAAGAATAGTTTCAAACCTACTATCTAGGGAGTCCCACATTTGGTCTACCTTTGTCGATACTTCAATTGTTAGCTTTTAGAGTGGCAAAGTTTTCCTATTCACCATCTCTTCAAGTGGTGACTGTTCTTCCTCCTCACAGAATCTCACTCCCCTTTTTCAGAGGGAAGGATCTCGATTGTACTCTTCCACACTTTCTCTCTTTCGTAGCTCACCTTCTTCTTTGGCTACTTGCTCTAGCAATCTATGGATTTGATGAGACCTAAGCTTTGATAACCTTCCTTGGGCATACATCCCAAGGGTTCTCCTTGTTTCATGCCTAAGTCCATCTACAATATGGCGTAGTTAATCCCACTGTGAATAACCATGGCCAGGGCAACGATGTAACAATGCGTAATAGTAGCCCATGGTAGCATCCAAGGGTTCATGATTTTCTTGCTTCCCATCCTTGGATTTTCTTTCATAGGTTAGACACTCGGGAGTACGTTTGGTACTTATCATTAAATAGTTCTAACATTGTACTCCACCTCCGAATGGATTCCGATTGTAAGGACTAGTACCAGCTTTCCGCTTCTTTCACTAGTGTCCTTGGGAACAACTTCAGTTTTTGCCATTCGTTTTCTATGTTCTGCAAGGAACATGCATCGTGAAATGCTTGTAAATGGTTTTGAGGATCAGCATTGTATCACCCCTCAAACCATGGGATGTTATTCATGTCTAACCTCTTCATCCTACTATCTTTTTGGTGCCTTGTGGGAACTCTTATGGCCTTCGTTATGTCTAGCATGCTTCTAGTTGCAAGTAGGGGTTCTTCATGGTCATCTCATTCATAGCATCTATGGTGTCTACACAGTTCCCTACTCTCCCTTCTTCCATGCCTTGATTCCTTAGAGTGCCCTCATCCTCATTCTCGACTGTCTCGTCGATGTTTTTCATTCTGTTTACCTTTATCCTCACGGTTGGTTTCCTTATGACTGCGGCAGGATACCAAAGGAGAGGGTGAATGTGATGATGAAGGTGAAGAAGAAGGAGAACCATCGCCATGATGGTATTTTCTACCTTCTCTTCTGTGGTCTCGGCCACGATCGTGATCACGATCAAAACATCCACCCTTATCGTGTGTTTGTGTTCCTTCCTTGAATACTTCGTGTTCATGGGTATTAGAACCAGGGTTGTGAATCGTGGAGTGTAGGTTCTAATACACCACCTCCTGACAATTGTTAGGAGGAGGAACATTGTTTGGTGGGGAACCTGTTGAAGCAGGTTTGCCACCCCCAATTTCGCTTAAGACGTGTACAGCGTTATGAGGTCATTTACCCTTTGAGGATGTATAGTGACTCTCCTGTCACAAGTCCCTTTGACGTTGTGCTTCTGTGGCATGGTAGTCCCTTGTGTCATGATCACATGCAACATATTCTGCGTACAAAAATAACATGCCTATTCGTAAAAGAGCATGAAGAAGCATGTTGGGGACTGATCTGTCTGGAGGCAACACTATGTAACCTTCCAAGTCTCTCCAACACAGTTGTTCATCTTGATGGAGAATAAAGGTAAAGTTGAGTACATACTCATCAGATGAGTATATACCACATGAAATTGTTGAGGAACTAGCGGATCTTGGTTACGTGTGTTCTGCCACCGACTGTCTCTTGTGTTAGTCCTAGGCGGTGAAGTGCTCTTGTGCGAAGAAGAAGACATTTTCGTCTTGTTCGGTGTGTGATTTACCGTTGTCTTATCTTTCCTTGATTAACCCTAAGGGTTCATTCTAGCGTCCCAACAATATGAATGATTCCCCATGTTCTAGGTAGCACACAAACAACTAAGTCCCCGGCAATGGCATCAATGATGAGTGGCGAGGTACCCCTACACTCAACCATACGAATACGAGTGTTTCACATGTGATCCAATCGAACTCCAAGGACTAAGTGCTTACACACCTTAATGGAACACTCAAGGTTAATCAATCGTTGTCTTCCCAAACTTACTTGTATTGTCACAGTTGTATGGTTAAGTAAGCTTGAGGTATATGATTTTTATAACTTTTATCTTTTTAATGTCTTATGCTAATAAGGGAAGGTAAGACTAACTTTCATTAACTATTCACTAACTAAGTTCTAAGTGTTCCTAACACTAGTATCCATTCCCACTTGCCGCACACATCCTAAACCAGTGCAATGTTGCTGGGATTACCAAACGCTAATCGTTACTAGGTTACCAAGCACTACACACATGCTCAAAGCGGTCGTACTGAGTGTACTTAACTAGGAGAGTCAAGGGTTGAGAGAAAGATTAATTAACTAGGAAAGCATTTATACATTCAACAATAATTAATTACTATTTAGCTTAATCTGTATGCTACAAGGTTTATCATAAAATTCATCTTTATTGCCGTACACAAATGTGTGCTCAGGTACAATTTTCTCGAATAAAGATCCGTTCACTCTATGACTCCTATTACGAGCACACAGGAATTATTCTAACTCTGGAATGGTAAAACTATAAGAGTTTAGCTAAGGGTCTAAGTCTTACTCCCTTGAACAAGGGAAGCCACCTCTTATTTATAGATTATGCGGCAGTACGCGATATCACGAGGTGGATGCGATATCGCAGCTCATCATTATGTTCACCCTCAAAATCGCTTGATCCACATAGCCTACATATGCATTCTTTTATAGGAAGTTGCATCCATCTTTCATTCCAAGATAATGCGAACTCAAACAAAGCTTACTGATAAAAATGTAATAGGAGTACAACTAATATATAGTGAACTTCTAACTAGTTATTTCTTATGCATTCAAAATAAAGTTGTTTTTTACCTTGTATCTATTTGAAATATCATCTTCTTCTTCTTTTTTCTTTTTTCTTTTTTTTCTTTTTTTGCTTCAAGAATTACTTTAGAAAATTTAATTTGGTTTATTTTTGCTAAAAAGGAAGGGATGTTGAAATCAAAACATTTGTTTAATAATTTTTACCCCAAGATATATAGTTAAATTAGTACCTTATAACTCAGTATTGTTGATGAAAATCAAATCCATACCTTGAAGTCACCAAATCAAGAGTCTTACTACTTTAAAGGCTAACACCTTATTATTAGTTTTATTTTTACTAATTTTTATATATATGCAATAAACTGACAAATAGCTTCTACTCTTAGAGGAAGTAGATTATACTCTAATAGGCAGATCTAACAATTTCTTAGCATATCTAATCTTTCTATAATAGATCTAGTTTTTCTTTAATAGTTCTAATGTTTCTACAATAGATCTTATGTTTTTGAAATGGATCTAATTTTCTCTCTTTGATTTTTCTCTAGAAGATTTAATTTTCTTAGAATTTTTCAATGGGGAATTTTTACTCCCAACCTCTTAATCCAATACTAAAACTTTTGCTTTTCCTATTGATATAGAAATTTTTGTTGATTCTAAAAATGTAGGTTTACAAGCTAGTGAGTAAAAATTTATGATGCTTTTTTTTCATGATGCTGCTCTACCTGAGACAGCTAATTTTGTTTTCCCTAATGATGTATATGAATCACTAGTTGTTGATCTTACATCATGATATGCATTCATTTAAATTTTGGGTACAATCCTTCATGCTAGATATTATACTTGATTTTTTTGCTTGTTAATCTAAATAATGCTTTGATGATCAAAATGCCCTAGAGATAAGGTTATTTATATATAAGCATGCAATTTTAATCATTCATAAGTGGATTCCATATTTTAAGGTCGAATTTGAAAAATATTCCAAAGTTCCATGTTTTATTAAGGTATTTAATCTTCTACTGCTTTTTCAAAAAGATAAGTAAAAAATTGTTAATCTTATTAGTCCCATTAAGTATATGGAATCTATTTTTACAACATTTTATTTTCATAAATGTTTGGTTTTTTGTTTAAATCAATATTCTTAATTGTAAAAAGGAATTTATATTACAAGCATGTAGGAATATGTATATTCAAATAGTGACATATTATAACATTCCTTATTCTTGTAACTTTTTCCATTGTAAAGGATATTTGTTTAATGCACGTCCTTTTCTACTCAAGAAAAAAGATGTTGAAGAGAAAAAAAAAACATGTTGAAGTTATAGTTAGTGATGAGTTGCATTAAGTTGGCTGCATCAACAAGGCCTCGTTGATGCAGCCTCATCAATTAGGCCTCGTTGACGAGGCCTAGTCAACACATCTTACCATGCACCGATGAGGCCCCATCAACGCAGTGTTGGTTATTTTGATTTTTGGCTATAAATACGTGTTTGCAGTTACATTTATGACATAAGTATATTGTAATTGCAATGGAGCTCTTGCATTTTTTTCCATTTCAAAGTTAGAATTTTTCTTCCGAGTGCCCGTAGTAGGAGTCATTGATTGTATGGATCTTTATCCGAGCATTGTTGTACCTGAGCACGACAATGTGTGCAGCAATAAAGATGAGCTTTCTAATAAACCTTGCAACACTTTGGATAGATTAGCTACTTTATTTATGTATTTACTATTTCCAATTATTTATTAATTTTTTTCAATTAATTATTAAATATTTCCTAGTTATTGCGTTAATGAGACAATTAAATGAGATAGATTACACACATAAGTATGACTACTTTGAGCATAACACATATTTGCTTGGTAATCTCAGTAGCATTATTGCTTGGTACACCCAATTGTGTAGTGCTTGGTTGCCCAGCAGTGAATACGTGGGTTCAAGATGTGTACGAAAAGTGGGAACGAATACTTATGTTAGGATTAGTTAAATGATTAGTTAATTAGTTAATTTAGATTAGTTAATCAAATCCCTTTTTATCTACAATTCAAGCACCCAACTATAAAACATAAAAAATGATAAAAATTGAATGTCTTAATTACACTTATGTATACCAAGGAACATCACAATTGTAATTGGGAAGACAACGATTAACCTTAAGGCTAGATTCACTTTCTAAATGGCTAGTGCACTAGAAACAATAAAGTCCACAAAATTCAACTGGATCGCATGTGAACGCTTTGTGATTTGTATGGTTGGGCGTAAGGGTACCTTACTACTCATCATTGACACCATTACGAAGAACTTTGTTTGTGGAACGTGTGCTATTTAGGTCTAAGTGAATACCATTATATCGTTGTACAAACCTAAAGGTCAATATCATTCCCAATATACATAGAATTATAAAAGCACACTGATAATTTCATTTTGTTATGAAAAATGTCTTCTTCTTCTTACAAGCACAAAGATACCAAACCACTGGTCCCACAAGAATGAAAGGTGGTATACACTCATCCAAATGAGTTTGTGCCAAATTTCACCTTCATCCTACATCAGGATGAATAGATGTGATGGTGTGATATGGAGGGCAATGTCATCTTGCCTCCCGATCAATCTGTGTTCGAGATGCTATTCAAAACCCTTAAGAAGTTGGGCATAGCGAATCTTCATGAAGAATACTTTGTAGATGGATATGACACTCAAAACTACTATCCCACTGAAACACAACATAAACAAAATCAATGCCAAGAGAAACTCCATGAAGCTACAAAGGGGAAACATTACACTAACCCCTTGTTCCTACTAGATCATGAGGATAATGAGGATCCTCCCTTGGAAGATTCTCAACATGAAGATTTTCCATCCCCTACTATTGATGGGGAGGGTGTGAACCTGACCCTATGATCCACTATTCACAAATTAGGCTTAGGAAAGAGTGATAGCCAAGGTAGGGACTCAAGTAAACATCGTAATAACAAGGGATCTAAGGATGGTGATCATAATAAGTGTAAGAGTGGTGGCAATGGCAGTTCATCTTCTTTTTCATCCTCTTCACCTAATTCTAAACATTCCTATTTATTTAACAATTCTCATGGAAGCCACCGTCAAAACAACCATGATGAAGATGATCGGAAAAATAATAATGACCGTGAAGGCCACCAAAAACTAAAGGGGTGGTCGAAACCATCAGTGGCATCATCAATGTAGTGATGATGATGAACGTTTATTGGTGACTTGAAGTATGCTCAATATTGTAGAGATAGTTAAAATCCCAACTAGGCATATGAAGGATAGTTGAATCAAGCACCTAGATATGAACAATATCCCAAGATTTGAAGAGGGATATAATTCTGATGCACAAACACATCTACAAGATTTTCAAGATTCTTATGCCTTACAAAACATAGAGAATGAGTGGCAGAAACTCAAGCTTTTCCCAAAGACACTCATTAAGGAAGATAAAAGCTCATACCGGTCCTTAAAGGTAGAATCTATCCACAGATGGAGTATCATGTTAGAACTATTTCATGACAAATATCAAACATACTCTAGAGTGTCTAATCTGAGAAGAAAAATCCAAGGCTAGAAACAAGGAGTACATGAACCCTTGGATTTCGCCATGGGTTGATACTATTCACTCCTACATTGATGCCCTAGCCATGGTTACTCTCAAAGGGAACAACTTTGCCACATTTTAGATGGGCTTAGAGTATAAAAAAGAAGAACCCTTGGGGTGTATGCCCAAGGAAAATTATTTGAACTAAGAGCTCATCAGATCCAAAGGTTAATTGAGTAGGTAGCAAACAAAGAAGGTGAGCTACAAAAAGGGGAAAGTGCTGAAGAATATAATAAGGATCCTTCCATTAGAAAATGAGAGGTCCGATTTTGTGACAAGGAGGTGTCACCACTTGATGAAGTGGTGAATATAAAGACCTTACCCATTCAAAATTTTGTTTTTGATATTTTGGCTAAGGTTGTAAAGTTATGGGACTCTTTTGATGAAAAATTTCAAACTACTTTGACGATTGTTAAAGAACCCAAAGAGAAAAATGGTGATCGTAATCGTAGGAGGCAAAAAGAAGTTGAACGTGCCTACCAAAGAGGTAAGGGCAAAGTTGTTGTAGTAGAGGAAGTTGTGGAGTCTAACTTTGATGATGAAACTGAATGTGACATATGCCAATACAAACATCCAAAGGGATGTTGCCCTATGGTGTCACACTTACAAGAGTCTGGAGTGTATACATTGAATCCTTGCCTAGCTCGTAGGCAAGCTCCAAGATGATTACCTTACCCTCAAGGTATTCCAAGGCAGTTCCACCAACAACAAAAAGCTTACTACCCAAGTGGAACTCCTCTACAATCTTATGAATAATACCAATAATGGTACCAATCACAATCATGGGGAATGCCACTACCAAGGCAATCGTACCCTTATAGGAAACCAGATCCATACAGGCATTATGTTCAGTAGCTTGTCTCCCCTAGAAGCTCTGCAAGTCATGCATCATTTTAGCATCACTATTACCCTTCAGAGTACCACTAAACACATTCACCATATACTCAAGGGAAAAACCCATATATGTATCCTTATCATCCTCCACATCCCTCTACACCTACACCTCCACCTTCAATCCAATTACCTCCTACTTCATCTATGCAGGGTGAGATTCCTCCACAGCTGCAACAACAAAATGCTACAAGGGCTATACACTCACAACCAATTTTTCAACCAAGTGGTCCAAATAATCGATCAAGGAAATGACCTTTATTCTAGCCCAACAATCCTCTCTAGCCCTCACAACCTACTCTAGCTAATCTTCCTACATCTCCATCACCCTCATGCTCTACATCAAATATTGTCAAGTAACCTTCCAATCAAGTTTCACCTAAGATCCACACTATAATGCTAACTCATGTTGTTTCTAACTAAATTAAGGTTGGCAATCTTCCTACAAAAAGATATTATCTAGGAAGTCCATCCATTTTTGATCGCTAAACAAAAGCCATACAAAGCTCTTCTTGACTCTGGTTCCAAAGTTAACCTCGTCTCCCATGATATGTACAAGGCCTCGAACCTACCACCTCTTAAGAAGAGTAACATTCATCTAGAATTAGCAGATCAATCGATTACTATCCCTCTGGGATTAGTAGAGGACATTGTGATCATAGTTTGTGGGTGGTCCTATCCTGCTGATTTTTTGGTAATCAAGGTGGACAACTGCAAAAGTGACTTTCCCATCATCATGGGAAGGGCTTAGTTAAGCACAGTTGATGTGCAAATGGGTATAAGGGACTTATCTCTTGAAATATCTAAGGAAAATGAGCTAGGAAAGATTGAAAAGAAGCATATTCCATGCATCGCATAAAGAAATAACGAGTGTAATTGTGTGCAAAAGATTTGGTTAATCAAGAGTACATACATTAAGGCATGCAATCAGTGTGCACAAGAAATTAACATTCAAAGGTGTCTGTATGTAGCAACCACAAAGTAGGAGGAAACCAAGTGGCTAATGGCTAATTCAAATAGCAGCACAATATGCATGGAGCTAACTAAGAGCCTAACATGTGCATATGTTGATGGCATGGACAAAATTAAACAAGTTCATTCCCAACTCTCTAATGAATATTATGATACCTATTAGGGAAAGTTGGAAATCCCTAATTACTTTAAGCAGGTGCCCTTAGAGCTAAAAACTTTACTAGTTGGTATGGAGTATGCATTTTTAAAGAATGGTAAATTTGTCATCATTCATGCTAAACTTGCTCTTGAACAAAAAGAAAAATTGTTGAAAGTGATGAACAAATGGTCAACAACCTTTACTTGGTCATATCCAAAGCTAACAAGAATCGATCTAAGGATATGCCAGCATCGCATCTACACCGGCCTGGCCATGAAGCCTAGAAGGCAACCACAAAGGCAGTTGAATCCCAAATTGCAGAAAATCATCAAAGAGGAAATATAAAAACTCCTTAAGGTAGGGTTCATCTATCCAATCACAAATAGTGAGTGGGTTAGCCCACTCGTAATTGTATCAAAGTAGGGTGGTAAATGTTGAGTCTGCATCAACTTTAGGCTATTAAATATGGCAACGTTTAAGAATCACTTTCCTTTGCCATTTATGGATCAAGTATTAGACACCATATCTAGGCATTGTTATTATAGTTTCTTAAATGGTTATAGTGGTTATAACCAAATCCAAATTGCACCTAAAGATTAGACCAAGACAACATTCATGAGTCCCTGGGGGACTTTTTCATATTGTAAAATGCCATTTGGCCTATGCAATGCCCCTGCAACATTTCAACACTTGGTCCTTAGTATCTTTCAACAACAAATCAGTAGTGGTGTTGAAGTCTTCATGAATGACTTCTCCACCTATGGAGCTACCTTTGAGCAAGCCTTAGACCAACTTGAACAAGTGTTGAAAAGATGTGTAGAGACAAATCTATGGCTCAACTAGCAAAAGAGCCATCTCATGGTCCAAGAAGGCATTACGCTAGAACACCAAATTTTACAAAAAGGGATTGAGGTAGACCCACAAAAGATAAGGGTCATCCAAGGAATAACACATCAACCAAAAACTATTAAAGATGTTTGGTCATTGCTTGGACACACTAGTTACTACCAACGATTTATTGAGAATTTCTCTAAGATTGCAAAGCCATTAGTAGAACTTACAAAGAAAGATGCACCTTTCATCTAGACCAAGGAATGTGAACATGCATTCCAACAATTAAAGGAGAAACTTGTAGAAACACCAATCCTACAAGCACCAGATTGATCCAAACCATTCCATAACATGATAGATGTATCTAACTATGCTTTGGGAGCAATGCTCGCATAGATGGATGATAAGAAACATCCATATTATATCTACTACATGAGTCGAAGCATTGTGGGAGCACAATTAAATTACACCACCATGGAGAAAGAATTAATGGCAGTGGTGTACGTGTTAGAAAAGTTTAGGCACTATGTGCTAGGTCACAAAGTATTTGTGCATACGAACCATAGTGCAATTCGCTTCCTCATGAATAAGCCGACGATGAGCCCTTGTATCATACAGTGACTTGTGATCTTGTAGAAATTTGTTCTCACTATGGTAGATTGAAAAGGGACCAAAAATGTGGTTGATGATCATCTCTCTCATTTAAGATGGGATAACAAAGAGAAGGAGAGCTCGCTCTCTGATTAGTTTTCAGAAGAACTCTTCTTTACTAGAGCAATAAGTGAACAAACGCCTAAAAAAGCAATATGGTATAATGGCATCCTCACATATCTTCTCACTCAAGAGATGCCACAAGACTTGGATTTTAGGAAGAAGCAACAATTTCTTCATCAGGCCAAATACTTCATGGAAATTAACAGACACCTTTACAAGGTGTGTGCTGATAGCCTGATTCATTGGTGTGTCCCTGACAAAGATCAATTGTGTGTTCTCCAGGATTATCATGAAGGGCCTTGCAGAGGCCACTATGCAAGGAGATGCATGGCCATAAAAATCCTGATGGCAGGATACCATTGGTCCACAATCTTTAGAGATGTCCACCAATTCATCAAGTCTTTTGAACGTTGTCAATGTGATGGGGGGATGATCACTCGCATGGAAGGTCCTCAATAGTGGATTCAACCACTAGAACCTTTCAACATATGGGGCATTGACTTCATGGGTCCCATCACATCCATGTTTAATGGGAAGGCATATATTATAGTAGCAATTGACTACTGCACAAAATGGGTAGAAGCAGTAGCCGTTACTGATTGTACATTATCCACTGCTGCCAAATTTATACAATAGAATATCATGAATAGATATGGGATGCCATGTTCACTAATTTATGATAATGAAACTCATTTCACTGGTACCACATTTAGAAAATTAATGCAACACTTGGGGGTAGAACATAAATTAACAACACCTTACCACCCCCAAGCCAATAGTCAAGCAAAGGTAACCAACTAGGAGATTACAAAAATACTAACATGAACCATTAGCAAATATAGGAAGGACTAGAGTACAAAACTTAATGATGCTATTTGGGCTTATTGTTAAACTTGAAAACTTCCTATTAGCTATTCTCCCTACGAGTTAGTATACGAGAAACTTCCAATGCTCCTGATTCAATTCAATCTCCATACACTCTCAACAGCCTGTGACCTAAATTGTAACCTAAGTCTAGCGTAAAAGGAAAGATTGTTCAATCTAAATGTGCTAGATGAAAATCACTTAGTGGCCCTATCCTTAAATGAGGTAAACAAGGCATTCAGCAAGCAATGTCATGACCTTAGAATCAGGAAAGTAAAACTTCAACCAGGAGATAAGGTTCTTTACTAGAACCCCGCACATGTATCCCAAAAGACAGAATTCCAAACATTGTGGGAGGGACCTTATATAATTGATCAAACCTTTCCCTCTGGGGCCATGTTGATCTACAAACCTAACAATCCAAATAAAAAGTAGTTGGTCAACATCCAACAAGTGAAGCCTTTTCTAGAATGAAAACAGGCCAATGTAAACACCGCCTCAATTGATGGACAACCACATTCTATTTTTTGGATCTCCTTACTCCAACTCAGTCGTGGGGGAGATGGCCATCTATGCTAACCATTAACATGGCCTCTCAGTTTTTCTACCTTTTTGTTTTTCACGTTTTTGATTTTTGAATTTTTCTAATTTTACATCATCTTTAATACCTTTGAACTTTCTTGATTAGTTTACACTTTCTTATATATTTTGGTTTTGTTTTGTTTTGTTTGAGTGTGAAATTTTCTTATTTTTGCTAATAAAGAGTGCTTTATTGTCATAAGACATAGTGTTGTTATTGCTGTTTACTAAAGATGGTTTGTGCTTAATGTGTGATTGTTGATGTTTGGTTTCTATTTTTGAATTCTAATGTCTGATGACTTTGACATGGTTTATTTTTCATGGAATAGGCAATGAGTCCGCGTCATCTACCCATCCAATGAAATCTATGGTTTTCCTTATTCTGGGAATTTGAGGTCCCTTCCATTAAAGAAACTTTTAATTAATTGGTGACCTTGGTTGTTCTAAAATTGGAAGGATTCAAAGGTTTGTAAAGGGTATGACTTCAAGGGGACTCAATACTCTTTATCCTATTCTTCTTGCTTGAGTGCTTGAGTGTTTCTCATGAAATTCTTACCGTTCCACACCAACCACTAATAGAAAGTCAAATAACGTCATTCCATGGTGTGGTTTCCATTCAAAAAAAATGATGGGAATTCAAAGCACACCCCTTAGATAAATAAAATGGCTACAAGCACTAGTTATGGGACTTAAACAATATGTACCTATGCCTAAAGGTCTCCTCTAACTAAGCCCCTCTCTCTCACTTCCTACTTCTCTTTCCCTCTCTTTGTGGACTAGTGGTTGTTTTGTGAAAGCATTCTTGTGTCTCAAGTGGGTGGATTGATCTTAGAGTGGTGATGCACAGTCACTGAAAGTGGTTAGCTTTGATCTGGACTAAGGATGGAACTTCTTGAGTCATTTTAAACACAAATTTCATAAGGGACTTCTTATGACCTCAAATTGGAACTCCATTCCACCTTATTTATCATCCATCCATGCTACCGTAACTCACCTCGCTGATGGGTTCTATGTTATGCTCTATGTCTTAGTCTAATGTGTTAGGATTCTTGAATGGATTCTTTCAATTTGATCTTTAACTTTTCATGACCATTAATTGAAAATGGGACCCATAGACCCTTTAGTTAAGGTTATGCAAGGGCAAAAACGGCATGAGCCTACTATGGGGAGAACCCACTTACATAGCTCCTAGCTTGATTAGTTAAGGTTCCTTACCTTTGACATCGCTACAATCCTACCTTTCACATTTTCCATTGTGTAAAACACTCAGTACTCCTTAATCTTTCATTTCATTCATCCACTAAATCAATTTTTTTCCATTTTTTTCAAATTTATGAAATTCAACACCCTCTTCTTATGTTTTCATACTATTCTTGGTCTTATGAACTTCCATTTAATCCCAATTTCATCCAAAAATTCCTTATATTTTAAAAGTTTGACCAAGTCAATGATGGTCATTGACTGCGTTGACAAGGCCTCATTGACGCAGCCGACCGCATTGATGAGGCCTTGTTGACTAAGCCTCATTGACGCAGTGCTTAGATCCTATATATATTACTAAATACTTTGCAAATTTCTCATAAACACACAAGGAATTTTTGCAATTTTTTAGAACCCAAAACTTTCCAAGGCTCCTAACTTCCCAACCGATTATCCAAATCACTTCGTTTTTCAATCCTGCGCTTACCAAAGGTAAGATATTTATCATGGGGGTCACAAACCTTAAGGTTGCCAATGAGAAATTGATGAAATTTATTGGAAATTTTCCTAACTCCCCCAAAGAGTTAGTGACCTTAACCATATATAAACATCAACTTTTTCCCAAGTTAACCCTTCCAACAACCTTTAGGATGAATTATTCATAATAACACATAAAATTAATACTAATTTGATTAATTAAATCAGCCATAATCACAACTTAGCCAAGTGTAACTATCCTCAAGTGTTAAGGTATCCTAATTGTTTTAAAGTTACACAATGATTATTAATCCATGGTCTTATTGTGATTACAGATGCCATCCAAACAAAAATGTCCACAGGAAGGAGAACTCTGACAACCATGGGAGAAACAACCCAAAGCTAGAAGGGACCAGTAAGAAAAAGGCCAAGAACTACCAAAGGTAACCCATGCAATAGGACCTCTTTGGGAGGAGCCCAAAGTGGAATCTGTCAGATAGATTCCAAAGGAAGAAGTGCCAACCAAATAATCACAAAGAGGAGAAGTTCCTAGATTCACGCCAAGGCTTGAGGTCATGTTGACTTAAGCCTACCTATATACATCATTCAATCCTAAGACACTCAAAGATCGGTCCTTCAAGAGATCAACTTCAGGCCTTTTTTTGAAAAAGCTTCACAGGATGGCAAGACACAACCACAAACCTCTCCCATGTGGCCAGTCATCACATCTAGTGGAGAATGGTACATAGGACAGACCTATCTCTTCTAGAGTAGCCGAAGGCCAAGGTCCATTGTTAACATTAAGGACATTCAAGTGTCCTACTCAACAAAAGCCATTGCACAAGCACTTGGGTTGCCTAACATAGGAACACAACTGGCTAAATTGTCTACAAAAGGCGATCTTGAAGCTAAGTGGGAGTGGACCCAACAATGTTATGGGGTGGATCATAAGAAATATGGTGTGCTCACATCGATGCAGTGGATTTATTTCAAGATTATGGCCTATCACCTCAATCCAACAGTGAGGCCAAGAAAAGTGACTGCTTTCTCCACCTGAGAATGCACCGCTCTAAGTAGGAAGTTCCTCATTAACCATCCACAACTGCTATACTTGGAGATTGAAAAACGTTTTAAAGAAAATGAACATGGAAGGAAGACCTTGTCCTTTATGTGCCTCATTAGAAAACTTTGCGAATGGGTAGGCATTATTCACTACTCTAACAACACTCTCAGGCATGTTCCAGTGGCCTCATGGGCAAAAATCATGAAGGATAAAATGCCAGCGACAACCCAAGAAGAGGAGTTGTCGCCACCACCACCCACTCAAGAAACAATGCTGGAAGCTTGCATATCCATTAAGCATCTACACAAAATTTGAAAACAACTCTTGAGCAAATAAGAGCAACAAGGAGGAACGAGTGGGGTAGATCCATCTATGTATCAACCTATGATGAGTCACCTTAATGAGGTGGCCCAAATAGTTAGCCAAATGGAGAGAGGTGGCCCTATTTTCTCTACCTAAAGAATGCAGCTACCTTTGAGGTTGGATCCCAACACTCGAGAGGTGATGGTGTCATTAGCAACACATCATCTATTCCCAAAAATCTCTGGGAATGCTACCACTTTCTCGATGAGGTTGGAGGAAGGTGAAGAGGCAACTATCTTGGTGATGTAGCACCAAGGGCAAGAAACAGTAGCAGAAGTGGTAGCTGACCATGTAGCTAAAGCACTAAATGCACCCACAGTGTCTGTACTAGATGTATCTACACTCTAAGATGTGTAGACGTCCACAAGCATGATCAGAAAAAAGTTAGATGCAGCTCAACATGAAAAATTGCTAAAATGACTGGTATGAAGTGGGAAACCAACTCCAGACATCTTTAATCTTCTGAAGAACATCACCATAACCTAGTTAGAGCTGCTGAATGTAAGGGGTATATTTATTATTTTAGAGGGGCAACTAGAAATAGCCCAAGAGCAAAATCAACACTTGGTGATGGAGGTTGCCAAAATTTGTGCCCGACTTGCAAAACAAACAATCCTCAGCCTAGAAATGATGAGAGATGAAGCTATCAAACAACTTTAAGAATGATTTTAGAAGGCTAAGGAGGAGGCAGTGATGGCCATCTTTAAATAGGTCGTAGTAGAAGATGAAACATATTCAATCAAAAAGAACTTGAATTAGATGTGCTAGCAAAATGAATCATTGATCACATAGAATTATCGCCTGTGAAATGTTGATGTGTAGAAAGGTCAAATGCAAGAATTCATTCATCAACAGCAGAAGTAGTTTTCCAGGGTAAATATTGAAATGAGAAAATTGGCCATGGAGAACCAAAATCTGTCAATGGAGGAGATATGCACCTTGTGACAAAAGTCTGCCATCAAGATTGCTGCTTGGAAGAACGAAGCACTCAAATTTGAGAAAGTGAAAAATCACTACAAGAACCAAGTTGGTTTGTAAAAGGAAGTGAATGAAAAACAAATCCAAATGGCAAAGGCAAAACTGAATGAAGCCCTCCAGCAAGAAAGAGATATGTGGTAGCCCATCCTTAATAGGATTGACACCTACAATAAAGCGAAGATCTATTTGAAGGAGTTGCAAATTGAAGAGATGATAATGTACATGGAGTTGGCTAATCTCCATTATGCAAACCTAACAATGCTGACTACCAAACAGTCGTGGTCAGAATTGGAGAAACAAGTGGCTAGCTAATATCTGCTATATGAGGTTGAGTTTAAGCACTGCAAAGACACTAAGCAAAGGCTTGAGACTGCTAACGCTAAACTTGAAGTTCTCAAAGGAAAATTCAGAGATCAATGATCTATCACTGAGAACCTAGCCAAATGGATGAATTATTACCAAGAGTTGAAGAACACAGTGAGAGCATTTGACATTGAATGCAAATAGTTTGCTACCTGGTTTGTCAATGCCAAGGAGTTATTTCTAGTAATCCCATGTCCTTGGAATGTGCCCGTTCCAACCCACATTGGGGAAGCTGCATGGATGGTGCATGATCCTAAGAGTAAGGAGGAGAAAATGAAAGAATAGCTAGATGCTTTCCACCTCCCTCCTGAAGTCACAGTAGTAACATGACAATCACAACCACCTCAACCACCGCCAATGCATGAAGCCAGTGAAGGTTCCTTGGAGCCTCAGGAACCACCACCACCTAGGACCATTTGATCTTCTCCAACAAGCTTCACACCATCAAGGAACGTGTTATTTTATTTTGAAGAGTTGAATCATGGTGTTCAATTTTGTATCCTGGACACATTCATTTTTTGTAATGTGTTGATCCATACACTCCATTTTTTGTCAAGTCAATTAGTTTGTTTTGTGTGAAGAAAAGTCAGTCAATAATCCCATACCTTTCAAATTTTGTAACAGAACTCAAGAATGAGTTTTCATTTAGTCGTGAGGGTATGATGAGTTGTGTTAAGTTGGCTACGTCGATGAGGCCTCATTGATGTAGCCTCATCGACGAGGCCTAGTTGATGTATCTTACCATGTGTCGATGAGGCCCCGTTGACACAATGTCAATTATTTTAATTTTTGGCTATAAATATGCACTTGCAACTGCATTTATGGCATAAGTAGATTGTAATTGCAGCAAAGCTCTTGCATTTCTTTCCATTTGAAAGTTGGAATTTTTCCTCTAAGTGCCTGCAGTAGGAGTCATTGAGTGTACGGATCTTTATTTGAGCATTATTGTACCTGAGCACAACAGTGTGTGGTAATAAAGATGAGCTTTCTAATAAACCTTGCAACACTTTGGATAGATTAGCTACTTTATTTATGTATTTACTATTTCTAATTATTTATTAAATGTTTTTAATTAATTATTAAATATTTCCTAGTTATTACATTAATGAGACAATTAAACAAGATAGATTACACACACAAGTACAACTGCTTTGAGCGTAACATGTATTCGCTTGGTAATCCTAGTAGCATTATTGCTTGGTACACCTAGTCGTGTAGTACTTGGTTCCCTAGCAGCGAATACGTGGGTTCAAGACGTGTACGGAAACTGGGAACGGATACCTATGTTAAGATTAGTTAAATAATTAGTTAATTAGTTAATTTAGATTAGTTAATCAAATCCCTTTTTATCTACAATTTAAACACCCAACTATAAAACATAAAAAATGATAAAAACTCAATGCCTTAGTTACACTTAACCATACCAACGAACATCACAAGTGTAAGTGGGAAGACAACGATTAACCTTAAATCTAGATTCACTTCCTAAAGGCCTAGTGCATTGGAAACAATAAAGTCCACGAAATTCAACTAGATCGCCCGTGAACACTTTGTGATTTGTATGGTTGGGCATAGGGGTACCTTGCCACTCATCAGTTAGAAAAAAGAAAACAATATGAAGTTGAAAATATATCAAGTTAATATCAACAATAAGAATGATCAAATGATAATAAATAATCTAGAGAAGACAAAAGCTTCTATGAATATTTTTACTTATAGTAGAGGAAATATTGATTAGTCCAAACATATAGCTTGTAAGACAAAGTTTTCCTTATCTAAAAAGAATACTATCAAATCAAATATTAAAACTAGTATTGACAATAAGGTTATAGCTTATGGTAAAAATTCTTGGCATAAGATCAAGATTAAGTGGCAAAGTAAAGGTCATCTAAAATGTGTGCAACCATTCTTTGGTGAATCTTGCTTGAATATAATTATTAGTATAAAGCCACAACTCTCTATGTTGAACTCTTTTGCTATTTTAAGTTTAAGCATGGATGTCAAGAGTGATGCAAGTGTTGTTAAGACTAAGATCTTCCTCTCCATTAATAATTAATTTTTTATACTTGATTTTTCAACGCATAAATTGTAAGGTTGTACACCTAAGTGGAGATTCCTAACTATAAAATGCTTTTTCTTTCCATGTTATTTTTGATGTTATACATGTGATGTATTCTTTTTTTTTTTTTACTTCTTATTAATTTTTTAGGTGCAATAACCCCCCTCTAATAGAAGCATGAAATAGAATGTTTGTACATTCACCTTTAATTCATTAAGTAAATTAAGGTAACTATCAAGATAACTATATGTCTTATATTGACATATAATTATGAAAAAAAAATATTAAACCACAATAATAAAGGATTGATTAAAAATTATAAGGAAAAATTTTTATATATAAGTTTGAATTGTGCTTACGTGACAAGGGATCTACTGTGAGGGAGTAGAAGGAAGGAATGAGGGGTTGTTAAAGCTAGAAGTAGATTAGGAAGAGGGGTTTGAAATTTCTTTTTTCAAAATATTTACCCCCAAGACTATATATACCCTCTAGGATCCATTGTAAGGGAGCAGGGAAGGAAAAGACGAAAAGGAGAGGTTGTTAGAACTAGAACTACATGGGAGAGTGTTGGAACCCAAAACTTTTATTTTAAAAAGATTTATCCCCAAAATTATATATACCCCCTCGACATACAGCCATCTTGAAAACTTTCATAAATTTAAGCAATACTTTATGACTTAACATTACCCACTAGAATCTAATACATGACTTAGTATTTTCAAATCAAGAGTCTTACCGATAAGCTAATACCTCATTGCTACCTTATTACCTATGTTTTATGATGAGACGCAGATTGCACAAGCCGCGATATCGTGTACGCGATATCG
>MNCI01015561.1:1490398-1583716 GCA_015680685.1 Gnetum montanum
GTAACAATTAGCGTTTAGTAGCCACAGTTGCACAGTTCAAGGTGTGTACGGCAAGTGGGAACGGATGCTGACGCTAGGACTTAGTGTTGTAGTTAGAGTTAGTTAGTTTCTCAACCCTTCACCCTCATAGCTTAGGAGATAAACCGAAAAATACCAAAAAAATAATATACCTCAAACTTGCTTAACCATACACCGTGACACATACAAGCAAGCCTGGGAAGACAACGAACGATTAACCCCAAGCGTTCCTTGTGGCGTTCAGGCATTTAGTCTGCGGAGTTCGACCGGATCGCGCGTGCTACGCTCGTTTCATATGGTTGAGTGTAGGGGTACCTCGCCACTCATCATTTTACTAGAGTATCGTGTTAGCTTTATAGGCTAGTCAAAGTTTTAATTTCAACCAATAAGAGGATATGTCAAATGATAAGTTTTTTGGGGTATATTAGACCCCTTAAAAATGAAATAGTATTAGAAGATAATAAAGGACATGTATAACATTAATAATAAGGAAGCTCTAAAATAATAGTAAAAAGAAAAGCGCCAATGGTTTATGATCATTGTAACATCTTACATAGCATAGATTTATTTTTTACATACACTTTACATTTCACTTGTCATTTACATTTTAATTTTTATTTAGATTTCTAACGTATGTTAGTATTTGGTGGAGTAAGTAGGAGTAATCTCAAGCATTAAGCATAGTTGTTTGGTAACCTAGTGGTAATATCACTTGGTTCGCCTAGTAATGATTTACTTGGTAATCTCGATAACAGTTGTATGAGTCCAAGACATGAACAAAAAATTAGGAACAATTGCTTATCACTATTAGGCTAAAGTAAATTTACTTTCCATTGTCTCCTAGTTAATTGAAATCGATATTTATCTTACAATGTTTAATTTTTACTACTTTAAAGCTAAACAACATGATCTTATCTTATACATTACTACGAGTTAAACCATACAGATTAACCACCACTAACTCTAGTGAGAAGACAACAATCAATGAGCCTCATATTAACTAGTTAGAGTCCATATTGTTCCATCCATGGAATATAAATTGTAAGGTTGTACACCTAAGTAGAGATTCCTGACTATAAAATGCTTTTTCTTTCCATGTTATTTTTGATGTTATGCTTAGTGTCAAACATGTGATGTAGTCTTTTTTTTACTTATTATTAATTTTCTAGGTGTAATACCCCCCTGTAATAGAAGCATGAAATAGAATGTTTGTACATTCACCTTTAATTCATCAAGTAAATTAAGGTAACTATCAAGATAACTATATGTCTTATATTGACATTTAAGTACGAAACAAAATATTAAACCACAATAATAAAGGATTGATTAAAAATTATAAGGAAAAATTTTTATATATAAGTTTGAATTGTGCTTATGTGACAAGGGATTTACTGTGAGGGAGTAGAAGGAGGGAATGAGAGGTTTTTAAAGCCAGAAGTAGATTATGAAGAGGGGTACAGAATTTCTTTTTTCAAAATATTTACCCCCAAGACTATATATACCCTCTAGGACCCATTGTAAGGGAGGAGGGAAGGAAAAGGAGAAAAGGAGAGGTTGTTAGAACTAGAACTACATGGGAGAGTGTTGGAACCTAGAACCTTTATTTTAATAAGATTTATCCCCAAAATTATATATACCCCCTCGACATACAACCATCTTGAAAACTTTCATAAATTTAAGCAATACTTTATGACTTAACATTACCCACTAGAATCCAATACATGACTTAGTATTTTCAAATCAAGAGTCTTACCGATAAGCTAATACCTCATTGCTACCTTATTACCTATGTTTTACTAGAGTATCATGTTAGTTTTATGGGCTAGTCAAAGTTTTAATTTCAACCAATGAGAGGATATGTTAAATGATAAGTTTTTTGGGGTATATTAGACCCCTTAAAAATGAAATAGTATTAGAAGATAATAAAGGACGTGTATAAAATTAATAATAAGGAAGTTCTAAAACAATAGTGAAAAGAAAAGCACCAATGGTTTATGATCATTGTAACATCTTACATAGCATAGATTTATTTTTTACATACACTTTACATTTCACTTGTCATTTACATTTTAATTTTTATTTAGATTTCTAATGTATGTTAGTGTTTGGTGGAGTAAGTAGTTGTAATCTCAAGCATTAAGCATAGTTGTTTGGTAACCTAGTGGTAATATCGCTTGGTTCACCTAGTAATGATTTACTTGGTGATGAGTGACAAGGTAGCCCTACAATCAACCATACGAATATGAGCATGTACACGCAATCCAGTCGAACTTCGCAGACAGACTAGTTGTGGCACCTAGATAATTATACGTTGATCGTAATTCGCTGTCTTCCTACCTAGACTAGTATTTTCTTTGTCACATATGGTTTAGTCTAGAGTGAGGTATATGATGTGATTCTAAACTAGGCTACGCCGAGAGACAATGGGAAATAATCTTGATTAAGCTAATAGGCAACATAAAGTAAAATCTAAGTTAGCCTAAGTGCGATAAGCATCCTTCCTTAATCATCTGTACACATCTTGGACCTCATGTACTACTTCTGGGAATTCCAAGGACACATTACTTGAGCACTACTAGATACACTACTGGGTTACCAAGTAGTTACACTGAAATGTTGTGATTAAGTCATACTCATTTCGCGTTAGCAATAGGAAGTGTAAATAACAATAAAGGAAATATTAACTACATAGAAAACAATAGATAATCAACAATTAAAGTAAATAAAAGCTAAGTAAATAAGAATAAAAGTGAGAGTAATTAATTGCTAAGTAGACTATGGTCTAATCTAGCCTAACACAAGTAACCGTTTCCACTTCCCGAACACATCCTGAACTTCGTGCAAACACTACTGGGTTGTCAAACGCTAATCATTTTTAAGTTACCAAGTGGCACATGTATGCTCGAAGGGGTCATGCTTGTGTAATTTAATCAATTTGCTTAATTGATTAAAATGAATTGCTATGCTAATAACACGAATGTAAAGTGCATAAAATAAATGCGTAATAAAATAAAATAAAATAAATGTGTAAGAAAACAAATCTCAAGTGCTACAAGGATGAATCAAAGAGCTCATCTTTATTGCCAACACAATGGTGTGCTTAGGTACATCAATGCTTGAATAAAGATCCGGTCACACTAGACTTCCTACTACATGCACTTGGAAATATTCTAACTTTCGAATGGACAAACTACAAGAGTTTCCCTACTTGACTGCTAACAACTTGCTCCCAATTGTGTGCCTGGGCGCTATATTTATAGACCTGAGAGTAACCTGGGAATAACTGCTCTAATAATTAGAATAATTACTCTAATAATAATCACTCTAATAATTAGAGTAACCGCTCTAATAATAACAATTCTAATAATTAGAGTAACCGCTCTATCATACCCCCACAACTGAATGAAAACTCATCCTCAAGTACAGAAGAAGAGGAACAAGTTCTTTCCAAAATAGATTAGGGGGGTGTGGACTTATTTGACTGACATGCAAAGTGACACAAAGAAAACAGACAAATACAAAAGTGCCCAAGTATACAATATTACAATTATGTATCAAATTGGTATTCATGACAATTAGGAAAGAACACCAACGGATCCAAAGGACATCCAACCCTTCTCTACAACAGAAGAATGAGGGAGAGGTAGAAGAGATCCAGTGGTCATGAATAATCTCCTGCAAGTGATATGGTTGCATCCTTCTTAGTGACAACAGTCCTGCTTCCAGTCCACACTTCCCACTGCAATCACAACAAAACCAAGGATTAGTATATATAGTACATAAATAATGGCTGAATACCTCATCTCATTAGTGATTTTATCTAGCCAAGGTATGATTGTGATAGATTGATTACTTGATATTATTAGCGGAAAGATTGACGAATGGGTTGAATAAGAGAAGCGATCCATACAATTCAGAAAAAGCTTAGCACAAGGAGTAGTCAAAAGAGGGTATTCACAACAATAAAAAGGAATTCATTACAAACAGTTGTGAAGGTGCGTACAATTTGGATGACATGGATGCGGTAAATATAAAGAATTTGATTGTAACAATGTCTAAAGATAAAGAACTTAACTTAACCAAACTAAAAGATATGCAAGTGGATCCTCCCCAAAGCAGGTACAGGATTTTTATGCCCTTGCATAACTTCAAACCAAGGAGTCCATGGGCTCCATGGATGATTAATGGTTATGAAAATTTAAGTACAAAAACCCAAAAGTAACTAACTAAGAAACCTGACACATCAAACCAAAACATTGAATCAAAAGATGATACCAGAAGTGAGGTGAGATATGGAAAGCATAGATGGATGACAGCGAAAGTGGAATGGAGTTCCTAATTATGGTCACATACAACCTCTTGTGAAGCTTGTGATTAATTGACTTGGTAGGATCCTTACTTAGTCTAGATTAAAACCAACCACTTTCAGTGACTTCGCATCAACATTCTAAGGCAAGTTCATCCCCTAGGACATAAGAATGCTCCCACAAAACAACCGCCATTCCAAATTGGAGTGAAGATTAGGAGTGAGAAAGGGCCTTAGCTAGAGGAGACAAGGCAAGTCTCATAACCAATGCTTGTAGCCTTTTTATTTGGTCTAAGGGGTGTGCTTTGAATTCCCATGTTGTTGTTGTTTTTTTTTTTTTTTTTGAATGGGAACCATATCATGCAAAGACCCATGCATTTTTTCACATTTATTTGGTCCAAGGGGTGTTCTTTAAATCCTCATCTCTCTCTCTCTCTCTCTCTCTCTCTCTCTCTNTCTCTCTCTCTCTCTCTCTCTGATGAGGACCACACCATGCAAGGACTTATTTGACTTCCTATTATGAAATGATGCAGAATAGTGAGAAGCTTATAAGAATACTCCTACACACAAGAAAACAGAAAAGCACAAAGAATACCACATCCCTTTGAAGCCACACCCTGTCCAAACCTTTGATTCCTTCCCAATTCCAGAAACTACACAAGTCACCAATTTATTAAAGTTGCATTAATGGAGAAGAGACTGCACACTTCCAAAATAAGGAAAACCATAGAGTATGTGGATGGGTGGATGATGTGGACTCACTGCCTATTACATGAAAAGAAACCATGTCCCAATTGTTAGTAACAACATTCAAAGTTAGAAACCAAACATCAACAATCAAATTACAAATGAAACATACCACCATCGAGTAGCACATTACCATTGTACCTGGCACCTTATTAGCAAAAAGAGTACAGAATTATACCAAACATAAGAAAATATAAAAGAAAGTGAAAGAGTATCTAAGAAATATTAAATTTACTAATGATGGTATAAAACAAAAACTTAGAAAAGATCAATACTCCTAAAAAATAAAAAGATGTAAAACAAAGAATATGAAAACAAAAATTTTTAAAACCAAAAATTTGTAAAACAAAAAGTTAAAATACACTTAAGAAACTAGAAATTAGAATGGGGGATTGATGAGTGGCGAGGTACCCCTACACTCAACCATACGAATACGAGCGTTCACGCACGATTCAGTCAAACTTCGCAGACGGACTAGTTGTGATATCTAGATAGTTACTCGTTAATCGCAGTTCACTATCTTCCCACCTAGACTAGTATTTGCTTTGTCACGTATGGTTTAGTCCAGAGTGAGGTGTATGATGTGGTCCTGAGCTAGTGCTACTCCTAGAGGCAATGGAAAATAACTTTGTTTAAGCTAAGAGGGAAAGGATGAAGAGAGTCTAAGCTAGCCTAAGTGCGATGAGCATCCATCCCTTAATCATCTATACACATCTTGGACTTCATGTACTACTACTGGGATTACCAAGCACATGTCCTAGGTACGCTACTAGGATACCAAGTAGTCACACTTAAATGCTTGTGATTAAGTCATACTCATTCTACGTTTAATAACAGGGATAGGAGAGGAAGGTACAGAGAGATTAAGTAAGAAAGTAATAAATAATAGTTAAAACTAAGTTAATGCTACAATGATGAAGTAATCTCGAGCTTTATTGCTAGTCATGTGCATGTCCAAGTACGTCACACTCGAATAAAGGTTTCGTAAAATTACAATCATCACACTGTGGGCATGCATTGGGGAAAGGGTTGAGAGAAATTGAAAACTGACAAAAAGATCCTACTCTAATGCTACCTTTTCCTATTACTTTCCCGTGTGCCCCATTGTGTATTTATAGGCTCACACAGGAACCGCGATATCATGTATCTGATATCGCTTATTAGGTCACGATATCGCGTACCCGATATTGGGGGTCTAATGTCTGGACTCATCAAACCTAATATCTTGTACCTGATATTAGGGGTCCGATATCAACACCTAGCAAACCATGATTCATCATACCCCCACAACTGAATAACAACTCGTCCTCAAGTTAAAGAAAGTGAGGAATAAGTTCAATTGATTACATAGTGGATAGGTATGGGATTATTGACTAAATAGGAATTTATTCATTCAACAGTGTGGGATTAAACAAAATTTGGACACAGACATAAAATACAAAACTTGTGGAACTCATGTGGTTCCTGGTGGTGGTGGCTCCTCCATGGGTGCCTTTCCTTTGTCCTGTGCTTCAGGCTTCTGAGATTGATACCGTTGAAGAAGCACCTGATGTTTCTTCTCTTCTATTCAAGGATTATGAGCCATCCATGCTAATGTTCCAATGTTTGATGGAGTCGACACTTCCCATCGACACGGCAGCTATGGGAACACTTGATTAGCTTTAACATGCCATGCCACAAATAGTCATTGTTCCTCTTCATAGGCTCAAGCCCTGACCTCTCCACATTTTTCTTGGCTAGATCATGTAGTGACAGGAGTTCCCTGATGGATGCTGAATGATTATGCCTCCTACTCTACATGTTCTACATGAGGTCCTTGGCTTCTGCCTCCCCCTGGGCGTTTAGTTGCACCTTGAGAAGGTCCTCCTTGTTGTCCTCTTTTAGGGGTCATCTATAATCACACAAAGATCAATTGTTAGTAAGGTTATTGAAAGAAGTTCAATTATTTCATACCTTACTTATTACCTTTAGTAAATGTTGAATTCTTTGCTTAGTGTGATTTTAAAGTTAGAATTTTTTTCAAGGAAGTTGCCCTAAAAGTTTAATGTCAGACCTGGTTTGTTTAGGTGACACATCAAAGGGCACATAATGGTTTTGAGAAATGTTTGATAAAATGATGACAAAGGAAAGAATAGATTTGGCAATGAAGTACTTAGAGGGTATAAAATGATGTGGTGGTGTGCAACAAGTAAAAATTACAAAAGTCACACAAGTGGGTCCTCCCCAAAGCAAGTTCCTACCTATAATGCCCTTACATAACCACACCTTAAAATGTTCATAGGCACTAGAAAGGTCAAATGTAATCCACACCAGTTCCACAAAACACACACATGTAGATACCACCATGATGAGGTATGAATTCAATGCTACACAAGACACAAGTTACAAATACATGAACAATGAGATGCGGCGAATTGTAGAAGGGATTGCTGAGATTGGGACATGAGGTAACTGATCCAGGGCATAATAAATCTTGAGTGTGAGGCATGATTAATGTGTCATTAACCCATCACTCCAAAATCAATACCAAGTCCATTCCTTTGATTAGTGACATCGCATTGTTTCATCCCATGATGGACAACCATAAGAGTACCATGACAACAAGGCATACGATCACTTGGCGTTTTGTTTAAGGGAGGAGTGATTCGGAATTGCTTTGCGGTACTTTGATCTTGATCTTTTCTTTTTCTTTTTGTGTGGCTACTTTGGCACACTCTTCTTGCTCTTTTTTTTTGTTTTTTTTTTCCTTTTTTTTAAATGCTTAATCTAGAGAAGCCACCTACCTTCAGGCATGGGTGCATGTCTTTCCAGTGGAACCCCCTAGAATAGCATTGATTTTCTTGACTAAGTGCCTTTATTACTCTTACTCCCATTTTTCGTTAGATCTACAAGGATCTTAGTACAACCAGGCTGCATGGTAACTCCTACAGATGTCCCCAAAGAGAATCCACAAGTCCCCTTGATGTCACACCCTGGCCATTCCCTCTTGGTCCATCCTTCTTCACTCTAGGTATAATAAGCACAAAATTACTTTAAGTTTTAATGATGTCAATAATATCATCGTACCCAGAGTAGAACCTCTTATTAATAGAATGGTTGGGTGGATGTGATGGGCTCGCAGTCCAAATAATTAGTTACTCGAGACTTGATAGCAAAGAACAACACCTCAACCAACGAGTCACGTGAGTGCTTTATTCATAGATGAGATTACTCATAAAAAGATAAAAAGATAAAACAATAAATTGAAAGATGAAAAACTGGAAAACAAAAAATTGTAAAATTAAAGAAAAAGAAAAACATTTATTAATTCTGTTTGTTAGAATGGGGGATGTTCCCCATAACTAAACCTTTGATCATGGCGAGAATTAATAAATGGAAAGTGTGGATCCATGCATGTTGGAAATGTTGGGGATCGATCATATCCCAACCACTGGGTGTCTTTTAATGTCGTGGTTGGGATGTATCCAAATTGGGGTGCACACATTGTATTAAAGTTAACATAGTGGGGCAAGTTCGAAGATGAGTTTAATTGATATGGAGTTGACCCACTATGGCATCCTTGACCGTAAGATGATATGCAAGGATTGATATGTTTGCCTACGTGGCTATATTCATTAGGCTACATAGTTGTTGGAGTGTTGAGTGGTGGCCCAGATAAGGTAACACGAGGCGTTGGGTTCGAGCAGAAAGATGCACCATGGTGTTGAACTTGTGTTGAGTGGGAGGATGTAGTGGTCTTAGAACTGTGCAATCCCTTCCTATGATCATGTCTAAAGAAAGGATGCTTCCAGTGTTGTGGAGGACCTCCACTACTATTGATAGTAGTAGCACAAGTGACATTCGTGGGTTGGTGCTATGGTGCAAAACCTTCTGGAACAACTAGTGGCGATGTAGAAGGAGGTGAATGATGAGAATATTGAGGGTAAGGAGAAGTATAAGGAACATGAGGTGATGATTTTGTTGGAAAGGACATGGGCTGATAGTACTTAGGAGAATAATAACAATGTGGTGAGATAGAATATGTTGACCCGATTGGGGAAACAGGATGTTGAACTTGATAAGCACTTAGGTTCGGATGATATGAAGGGTGTGACCAGTTTGAGGGTGGCCTTCCCCATGACTGGGATTTTTGCCACTGTAATTGAACATAGTATTTTTGTACAAACTCTAGATGTAACATTCCTCCCCAATGCTCATGTAAATGTGACAAGATTGGGCATTGACCTTTGGGGTGATCATACAAGTAAAGGTTACTTTGATATGTATGATTAGCAATTGAGTTCTTATTCTTTTAAACCCTTATTTTCGATTGTCTAAGGGTGTTCTGTCCTGCTTCTTGGTTCACCATGGTTCTACCTCTAATAGTGTTGGCATATTCTCCACAGTTTTCATGTATCCATTCCATCATCTTCTTGATCTTTACCTCAATTTCATCTAGCGATTGTAGTATTGGCAAAGATGATTCCACCTCCTTGAGGCGAGTTGATTTCTCCTCTTCATGATTAGGGACCTTTGCTATTTCAAGATTTTGGTCTTGTTGAGAGCTTTCAACATTCTCCCATTTAGCCATTTCTCCTTCTTCTTTTGCTATCTGCTTAATAAGCTCTTGGATTTGGGGGGTTCGCAGCTCATATAGTTAACCTTGGGCATACATCCCTAGGGTTTCCTTTGTTTCATTACAGAGCCCATCCATGATGTGATACATTAGCCTTTCCTTAGAGAATCCATTGCCTAGGCAATTGTTTAACAACGAATAGTATCTTTCTAAGGCCATGTCCAAGGGTTCATGTTGCCCTTATTTCCATTCTTGGATTTTTCTCCTCAAGGCTGACACTCTTGCATAGGTTTGATATCTTTCATTAAAGAGTTCTACCATTGTTGGCCAACGTCGAATTGATTTTGGTCTTGAGGACCTATACCATACTTTTGCTTGGCCAATGAGTGTCACAGGAAAGAGCTTAAGTTTTTACCATCCATTATCAATGTTGTTCCATGCACAGGCATCGTAGAAGGCTTGTAAATGTTGTTTCGGATCTAAATCATAGCCTCCTAAAAACTTGGGAAAGTTGTTTAAATCGAGCTTGGGTAGACGGCTTTCCTTGCAATTCCTACGGGATATGCGAACAACCTCTTGTATATGCATTAGGCTCTTAGTGGCCAACAAGGGTTCATCATCACTAGGTAGATTATGAATTTGTAAGTTGGGTGATGTTGTCTTTGTTTATGTACATAGGAGACCCCTGCATTAGATTGAGTACTCCAAACTTTATCTTCATCATCGTATAATTCGTTGGTTCTCCAATGAATTGCCTTATTGGTTGTTGCGTTATCATAGTCTTGTGAGAGAGACATTATTGTGAATTTGTGTGTGATCTATTTGCAATTACTTCTTTCTGAAAGATATATCGTCAAGGCTTCGTTACAATGATCTTGGATGATGTAACTAATCTAAATAACTAGCACCGTCCCCGACAATGACGCCAATGATGAGTGGTGAGGTACCCCTACACTCAACCATACAAATACAACCATTCACGCACGATCCAGTTGAACTCCGTAGATGGACTAGTTGTAATATCTAGATAGTTACTTGTTGATTGCAGTTCGCTGTCTTCCCACCTAGACTAGTATTTGCTTTATCACGTAGGGTTTAGTCCAGAGTGAGGTGTATGATGTGGTCCTAAGCTAGTGCTACTCCTAGAGGCAATGGAAAATAACTTTGTTTAAGCTAAGAGGGAAAGGATGAAGAGAGTCTAAGCTAGCCTAAGTGCGATGAGCATCCATCCCTTAATCATTTGTACACATCTTGGACCTCATGTACTACTATTGGGATTACCAAGCGCATGTCCTAGGTATGCTACTGGGATACCAAGTAGTCACACTTAAATGCTCGTGATTAAGTCATACTCATTCTGCGTTTATATAATAGGGATAGGAGAGGAAGGTAAAGAGAGATTAAGTAAGAAAGCAATAGAATAGTTAAAACTAAGTGAATGCTACAATGATGAAGTAATCTTGAGCTTTATTGCTAGTCATGTACGTGTCCAAGTATGTTACACTTGAATAAAGGTTCTGTACAATTACAATCATCACACTATGGGCATGCACTGGGGAAAGGGTTGAGAGAAATTGAAAATTGACAAAAAGATCCTACTCTAACAATAACTTTTCCTATTACTTTCTCATGCGCCCCATTGTGTATTTATAGGCTCATGCAGGAACCACGATATCGCATATCCAATATCGCTTATCAAGCCACGATATCGCGTACCTGATATCAGGGGTCCGATATCGGGACTCATCAGACCTAATATCTTGTACCCGATATCAGGGGTCTGATAATAGGGGTCCGATATCAACACCTACCAAACCATGATTCATCAGGGATGACCCCCATGACTAAACATTTGGTCATGGCTAGGATTAATAAGTGGATGAATAGGATCCATGCATGTATGAAATGTTAGGGATCCATCATGCCCCAGCCACTAGGTATCTATTGGTGGTATGGTGGCTGGGTAGAGAAATTGTTGATCACACACTTAATTATAGAAAGCATAGTGGGGCAAGTTAGATGATGTGTATACATTATGAGATGGTAGTATGCATGGATCTGTGTGTCCCTTCACATTGGTGAATTCACTAGATGTTGGAGTGTAAGGTGGAGGCCTAGATAAGGTGATAGGAGGCATTGAGTTTGAAGAGGAAGGTGCATCACAGTGTTGGGCTTGTGCTAAGTTGGGGGATGCAATGGTTTCAGAACCATGCTATCTCTTTCTATCGTCATGCCTAAAGAAAGGATGCTTCTGATGTTGTGGAGGACTCCCATTATTATTGATAGTAGCAGCACAAGTAATGTTCGTGGGTTGATGCTGTGGTGCAAAACCTTTTGGTACTACTGGTGGCGATGTAGGAGGAGGTGAAGGATGAGAGCATTAAGAGCAAGAAGAAGTATAAGGAACATGAGGTGGTGATCTCGTAGGAGAGGACATGGATTGATGATACTTGGGAAAGTGATAATGACGAGGTGAAGTAGAGGATGTTGATCTAGTTGGAGAAACAGGGTGTTGAACATGATAAGTACTTGGTTTCAGATGGTATGAAGGGTGTGGCCAGTTTGGCAATGGCCTCCCCCACAACTGGGGGTTTTGCCACAGTGGTTGAGCATAGTACTAAGGGCAGTAAGAATTCGTCCATGGATAGTACAATGAGTTGTGGGATTGCCCATAAAGTTGTGGAACAGGAATGCGCCCAACCATGTACTTCTATATGAAATTTGGATGTAACATTCTTCTCTAATGCTCATGTAGATGTGACAAGATTGGGCATTGGCCTTTTGGATGATCGTACAAGCAAACATCGCATTGATACTTATGTTTTGCAGATGAGCCCCTATCCTCATTATCTTCAATCCTTCTTTTCGATTGTTGAATGGTGTTCTGCACTATTTCTAGGTTTAGTATCCTCTGTTTGTTTTGGTCATCAAAGTTATCTTGCGTGGGTCTCCCCCTAATAATGTTTACATAGTCTCTACATTTCTCATGTACCCACTCTGTCATCTTGTTGATCTTTACCTCAATTTCATCTAGTGATTTTAGTATTGGCAAAGGTAGAAATGGTTTCACCTCCTCGAGGTGAGTTGATTTCTCCTCTTTATGATTATGGACCTTTGTTACTTTAAGAGTTTGGTCTTGTTGAGATTTTTCAACATTCTCCCATTTAGCTATTTCTCCTTCTTCTTTTGCTACCCACTCAATAAGCTCTTGGAATTGATGGGTTCATAGTTCATATAGTTGACCTGGGGCATACATCGCTAGGGTCTCCCTTGTTTCATTACGGAGCCCATCCATGATGTGATACATTAGCCTTTCCTCGAAGAACCCATGGCCTGGGCATTTGTTTAACAAAGAGTAATATCTTTCTAAGGCCATGTCCAAGGGTTCATGTTGCCCTTGTTTCCACTCTTGGATTTCTCTCCTCAAGGCTGGCTCTCTTGCATAGGTTTGATATCTTTCATTGAAGAGGTTTACCATTATTGGCCAACGGTGAATTGATTTCGACTTTAAAGACCTGTACCATACTGTTGCTTGGCCAACAAGTGTCATAGGAAAGAGCTTAAGTCTTTGCCACCCATTATCAATATTGTTACATACACAAGCATCGTAGAAGGCTTGTAAATGATGTTGCGGATCTAAATCATAGGCTCCTGAAAGCTTGGGAAAGTTGTTTAAATCAAGCCTGGGTAGACAGCTTTCCTTACAATGCCTACAGGATATTTGAATGACCTCTTGTATATGCATTAGGCTCTTAGTGGCCAGCAGGGGTTCATCATCACTAAGTAGGTCGTGAGTTTGTGAGTTGGAACGATGTTGTCTATGTTCATGTTGGCATTCTTGATTTTGCCCGTGGGTTCAATTTTTATTTCTATGCCAACCCCTTGAGAAATAGTCATCCATGTCGCAATCCAACGTTGAAAGAGTAGAGGAAGAGAAGGAACTGAAAAACTTGTCATGACTTTTGTAAGTCTCCCAATCATCCCTTGATGTACTCTTGCTACCCATTGATAAGGTCCTAGGTCTTACAGGCCCCCTTGTTCTAGGGGATGTCCCATCTTCACTAGAGGTGTCTAAGTTGGATGATAAAAGTCCTTGAGTATCGTTGGGGTGTTTATGAACATATGAAACTCTTGCATAAGATTGAGTACTCCAAACTTCTTTATTGGTTCTCCAATGAATTGCCTCACTAGATGTTGTGTTATCGTTGTCTTGTGAAAGAGACATTGTTGTGAACTGTGTGTAACTTAATTGAATTTAATTTCTTTGTCTGAAAGATATATTGTTAATACCCTATTACAACAATCTTGTATGCTATAACTAATCTAGATAACTAGCATCGTCCCCAGCAACGGTGCTAATGATGAGCAGCAAGGTACCCCTACACTCAACCATATGAATACGAGTGTGTACATGCAATCCGGTCGAACTCTGTGGATGGACTTGTTGTGGCATCTAGACAATTATACGTTGATCACAGTTCGTTGTCTTCCCACCTGGACTAGTATTTGCTTTGTCACATATGGTTTAGTCCAGAGTGAGGTGTATGATGTGATTCTAAACTAGGCTACTCCTAGAGACAATGGAAAACAATCTTGATTAAGCTAATAGGCAACATAAAGTAAAATCTAAGTTAGCCTAAGTACGATGAGCATCCATCCTTAATCATCCATATGCATCTTGGACCTCGTGTACTACTTATGGGAATTCCAAGGACACATTACTTGAGCACTACTAGATACACTACTAGGTTAGCAAGTAGTTACACTTAAATGTCGTGATTAAGTTGTACTCATTTTGCGTTAGCAACAGGAAGTGTAAATGACAATAAAGGAAATATTAACTAGATAGACAACAATAGATAACCAACAATTAAAGTAAATAAAAGCTAAGTAAATAAGAATGAAAGTGAGAGTAATTAATTGTTAAGTAGACTATGGTCTAATCTAGCCTAACACAAGTAACCATTCCCATTTCCCAGACACATCTTGAACTTCGTGCAAACACTACTAGGTTGTCAAATGCTAATCATTTCTGAGCTACCAAGTGGCACACGTATGCTTGAAAGGGTTGTGCTTGTGTAATTTAATCAATTTGCTTAATTAATCAAAATGAATGACTACGCTAATAACACAAATGTAAATTGCATAAAATAAAATAAAATAAAATAAATGTGTAAGAAAACAAATCTCAAGTGCTGCAAGGATGAATCAAAGAGCTCGTCTTTATTGCCAACAAAATGGTGTGCTTAGGTACATCAATGCTTGAATAAAGATCCGTTCATACTTAGACCTCCTACTGTGGGCACTTGGAAATATTCTAACTTTTGAATGGACAAACTGCAAGAGTTTCCCTACTTGACTGCTAAAAACTTGCTCCCAATTGTGTGCCTGGGCGTTGTATTTATAGACTCGGGAGTAACCTGGAAATAACTACTCTAATAATAACCACTCTAATAATTAGAGTAACTACTCTAATAATAACCGCTCTAATTATTAGAGTAACCGCTCTAATAATAACCGCTCTAATAATTAGAGTAACTGCTCTAATAATAACCGCTCTAATAATTAGAGTAACCGCTCTATCACTTGGTAATCTTGATAACAATTGTATGAGTCCAAGACATAAACAGAAAATTAGGAACAAATGCTTATCACTATTAAGCTAAAGTAAATTTACTTTCCATTATCTCCTAGTTAATTGAAATCGATATTTATCTTACAATGTTTAATTTTTACTGCTTTAGAGCTAAACAACATGATTGTATATACATTACTACGAGTTTAACCATATAGATTGACCACCACTAACTCTAGTGAGAAGACAATAATCAATGAGCCTCATATTAACTAGTTAGAGTCCATATTGTTCCATCAATGGAATATAATATGGTCACATGTATACGCTTGTGCAACTTATATGGTTGGGTATTGGGAACTCTTACTATTCATCAACAAGGCTACTGTGACATCCCATTCTTAGATTTTATGGAAAACATCAAATATACATAACATTCGACATTGTCTGTAATAAATGTAGCAGTGAAAATGCGGAAGGAAATAAAAAAAACTTTATTAATATGTAAATTATGTATCTGGTCATGCTTTGAGGGTTCCTTGAGGTTATCTTCCTTTAACATCTATCCCTTAGAGGCAATCCAACATTCTCACCATGGTTCGGTTTGTTCATAAGGGATGGCTAGTCACCTTCTCATTTTGCTTCACTTCACACTTGTTTCTCACCTTTGTCAGCTTCCCAACTCCATGTTGGCATGACCTCTAGTTCCTATATATAAATACCTTAAGTCAAACCCCCATAGGTTGATGATATGTTGTTATTACAACATGTCCTTTCAAGTCTCATTACAACTTGCTCTCTAGGTCTTATTACAATAATTACATTATTTGCTATAAAGCAACACCATCTTTGTTATGAAATGATTCCATTTAGGAATGGGGATGTGATAACTACTTTGCTAATACACCTGTGAGCAAAGTTAGGAATTGAACCCATAACCTCCTAACCAAAAATGAGTGTTTAAATCATTGTACTACACACATGGGTGCATATAGCTAAAGTTTTGGAACACTGAATTATAAAATATTTAAAAGTTATTGGGTTTTCAAAAGCAAAAATAAAAAATTGTACCAAATATTAGGAAATTAGTTCCAACAACCCTCACTACACTACTCCAAGAAGCTCTTCCATCTCTTCTTCAAATTCTCAACAAAACAAAAGAAAAAAAATGCTATTCCTTTCAATTTCCAAATAATCATAAAAATTAAAATAGACTATTCCAATGATCCCATGTCCAAGTACAGTTGGGAGAAAGTGAACTACCATGTGATTTAGTGAATGTTTTTTCCAAAGGTAGCAATTGATCACACAACCTCCAACCAAAAGATAAGTGTTTTAACCAATGGACTCCACCCATAGGTGGATATATAGCCACAATTTTAAAACATTGGATTATAAAATATTTAAAGTTACTAAGTTTTCAAAAACAAAACAAAACAAAAACAAAAGAAAAAATAAATTATCACATAATATTGGGAGATCTATTCTAACAACCCCTATTACCCTACTCTACGAAGCTCTTCCATCACTTCAAATCCTAAAAGCATTCCGTTCCTTCCAACCTTCAAATAATTGTTAAAATTAAAATAGACTACCAGTGATCCTATGTCCAAAGAGAGCTGAGAGGAAGTTAACCACCATGCAGTTTAGCGAATGTTTCCGTCCAAGCTCAATCTTTCTTACAACACTACTTAGAAACCAAAAAAGAAAATTAAAAATAAATACTTCCTTTGGTGTAAAAGGCATGTAAAACGCGTTCAAGTACATAGCATCAGAAGAGAGTTATCTCATGCCAATGGAAAATCGCAAATGAAGAGAAATCGCTGCTGGTCAAGGGTCGCTGCAATTTGTCTGCGGTGGTGTGTTTCCTTATAATTCTTTTGCAAGGGTTTCGACGTTGCCTGTCCTGGCCAGACTTGTTCTTTCCCTGTTTCTCCGTATTCTGATAAAAATTTCAGGTACATCGATCAAGTATTTTGCTTCTTATTTGGATATTTTCAGCCTGTTTTCGTCCGTTTCCTGCTTCCTTCGCTATTTTATTTGTATTTTGATGCGTATTGCTCCTAAGGAGTTCGGTACTCTGCAACAGTTTATTGCCATAAATTGTAATATGGATTGATCAACAATATTTCCAAGTTCTCGCCTAGTTCTTAAGTATGCGGTTTCTGCATAGTGAAAGTTTTGCGTTTTTGCTCTCCGCGTAAGGGTTTCTTAGGGTTATGGTTGACAGCTTCGATTTTCGAAATTTCTAGAAAGTAAGTAATTGAGCTTTTGGATTATATATGAATATTGTTCTGTGCCGTGGCCCCTCTTCTTTGCGGAAGGCTTGAAGAGAAAAGTGATAATTAATGACGAATGCGGATAGCGCAAATTCTCTCTTTGTGCGCCGAAAAAGCATGTCGCTTTCCCTAAAATGAATATTAGCGAGCGTTTGTCAGCTAAAAATTTGCCGCGTATCATATCTTGCAAAGATAGTTAGGGTTAGATCTACATTATTCTAAGCATGCTTAAATTTCATTTATTGAATTCTGAACCGTCAGAAAGTAGGAGTAGAAATAGAGATTGGCGTCTGAATTGTAAGTTTGAATATTTTGGGTTAAAATAAAGTGCATTCAATTATTTTGCTTGGTACATTGTTATCGGAAGGGATATATGGTTTTCTTGAAAGCATAAACAGAAGTTGATTTGGTAATAGTATTCGGCTTTGGTTCTGGAAATATATATTCTGTAAGTTTCATAATAGTGGAAATCTAGTTGTTGATTAGTCAAAAACTTTTTTTATTTACAGGTAAGGTTATTATGTTTTAGAGGTTTCTCTGGATGACCAGATGGTAATATAGTTAAAATGAGTTTGGTTGTCATTTTTGCAATTATAAAATTCAGTGCATTTAGATATTAACAGCTATTTAAGAATGGCTTTGTTTAGCACTTAGAAGCTTATTCTACATTGATATACTATTGAGGGAGGTTGAATATACGGTCATTGTTCACATCAGTATTTAATTGTACATATTATCATGAATTTTAATAGAAATTTTTGAAGTATTTTGTACTATTTGTTGTACATGTAACTGTTTGAAAATAACATGTCACAGGGAATAACATTTAACTTAAGAATGGAAGTACAGACATGTGGGAAATCTATTGATTCACTACTTGAGAAGGTTCTTTGCATGAATATTCTGTCATCGGATTACTTCAAGGAACTATATAGGCTGAAGACATATCATGAGGTTATTGATGAAATTTATAACCAAGTTGATCATGTAGAGCCGTGGATGACGGGAAATTGTCGTGGTCCATCAACAGCTTTCTGCCTTCTTTACAAATTCTTTACCATGAAGTTAACAGTAAAGCAGATGCATGGACTTCTAAAGCATCCGGATTCTCCGTATATTAGAGCTGTAAGTTTATAGGTGCAATAAGCATTTAATATCTAATTAGTACAAGTTATGTTTAATGTTTCACATGATATTTGAGATTTTATAGTTTCATGTGAACCTTGTTCTTTTCTTTGCAGATTGGTTTTCTGTATTTGCGGTATATTGGAGATCCAAAAACATTGTGGGGATGGTATGAGCCTTATGTCAAGGATGATGAGGTGTGTGCATGTGTTCTCTGACTTTTCTCTTGAAATTCATAGTGCAATTTTTTGTTAATTTAAAACAAATCTACTCTAGTGATGCAACGATATTGCGTGACAATGACCAGTTTATTTTTTTTATTTTTTATTTTCTAAAAGGTAGAAAGAAGTGATATTTCATGAATTGTGAAAATCATTTTAGTGAAGTTTTATTGTACATCAAATGGTTTATATTACTATATTTTTCAGACTAATTTAGAAAAATTATAATCATGATCATTAGTTTGTTGGTTAAAAAACTTTTGACAAATTCATCTATTTACTTTACAGTAAAGCAGCAATAATCTTATTTAATTAATTCTTCAATAAATAAATAAATAAATAAAATATCACATTTTGATTTTGTTCCTGTTGCCTGTTGGCAATTCCTTTGTTTTATACACAAATATATATGTTCATTTTGTTATAGATTTTCTTGGGGTACATGTGCTTTAGTTATGCAACTTCATGTTTCCATCAAACATCTTTGTTTCAAAGTTTCACTATTTAATGAGATCTGACATTTTGGTTAAGGCATGTGACTTTTAGAATTGACATGTTTGACCTATTGCGTTAAATTTAGTGAGTTTTGTTGTAATATATAGGCATTGTGCAACAGATATTGGCTAGAACTGAACTGGTCCGATAGATCTAGCAGGGTCTAGGGCATTATACAAAGCAGTTCAATACGGCTTGCTTCACTTCACTATTCATGTGTGGATAATTTATGGTAGCAGACTATGTTTTGAAATTATAGATATTGATTCTACATCTTTTACTTGTTATTGAACCATTCAACATAATTCAGAATTATGAAACATTGCTTTTCATATATGATCAAAAAAAAATGAGAAGATGAAAAATTGTTTGCATTGTCATATTTCTCATTTCATATAGATTCAATGATTTAGATTTTAGTTTTCATTTTTTTTAAAAAAAGCGCTTTTGATGTGGGTCTTAATTTGTTATGGACATGAATTTGGTTAAATATATTTCCTTGAAGGTGTATATTATTTTCTGAAACAGGAATTCTCCCCAGGCTCTAATGGTCGGACGACAACAATGGGTGTCTATGTGCGTGATTTGCTTTTAGGTCAGGTTAGTAAATCAATCTCTTTGCACATTTATGTAGTCTTTAGGTTGTCATTGCTTTAGCTGATAGGCTTTGAATGCCCGTACATCTGCATTGTTATTTCAAAGATAATATTTAATAGATATTCCAGTTTGGCAGTGCTATTTTGATACGATCTATGTGAACAAAGAGCATTTTAATCTTTATAAACACCTTCTTCCCAGTTTCACAAGTGGTACAATGTTTTTCTTAAGAATGAAGTTAGTGAACATATACAGTTGTATCCTTGTGAAGATTATCAATTGTGATTATCAGTAATGTCTGCATTCATCAGTCCTGTTAATGGGAGCATTGATTATAGATCTTCCTGGAGGTTTGGTTCTGAGAGATGACGGCCAACTGTTTCTCAGCATCACTGTTTAAGGTTTGTAATGTTGATACTAGAGTGATAGATGATCGGATTTCAGTTGCTTATAACCCTCTCCGCTACTTGCCGATTAAATTTCTCTTTATTTTAGTATGTAATGCAAATTTTCCTTTGTGAGTTCTATAGTATTTCCTAAGCTAGAGAAACATATATGCTAGGCTTGTGTTCCTATGGTATATAACCTGAATTCATTGGTCAAGATGTTATGAGATTTGTTTTGCGTTTATACTTGAAAGAAACAATACGCACTCTTTTCAACATTTTTAAATGCTAGTAGATGCTTATTTTGTCTAGGTGCAATGTTTATTTCTGAACTCTGAACTTCTTTATAAAACGATTTTTGAATTTTAATTTTTTTACTAATTTTTGGGCTAAAACTATACTAATAGTGGATGTTGAATGCAGTACTACTTTGATACACTTTTCCCCCGCATACCCGTTCCCATTTTGCGGCAAATCACCGGCAACTTGGAAAAGTTAAAGCTTCCTACTGGACATTCTGGTGTCACGGGTGATTCAAATCGTTATGGTTCCGATGATACTGCTCGAAGACCTCCTTCTGTTAAGGCAGCTTTGTCTGTATCATTTGGGCAGCGTGCTCCGCATCGAGCTTCAACTCGAGATGCGTCTCCTGTGCGCAGGACCTTGCCCCGTGATCGCAATGATGATGAAGATCTGCCAAAGTCTTCAAATGGCAATCGTTACCGTGAACCAGATAGAGAAAGAGATAGAGAAGTAGATAGAGATCGTGAGAGAGACAGAATTAAGGACAGGGAAAGAGATCGAATCAGGGATTACGATAGGGACAGGGAAAGAAGCAGGGATAGGGATCGTGACAGGGAGAGGAGCAGAGACAGGGACCGTGACAGGGAGAGGAGCAGGGACTGGGACAGGGGCAGGGAGAGAAGCAGAGACAGAGAGAGAAGCAGGGACTGTGACCGTGACAAAGAGAGAAGTAGGGACAGGGATCGTGACCAGGAAAGAGGCAGGGATTATGATAGAGTTTGGGACCGGGAAAGAGAAAGAAGCAGGGATTATGATAGGGCTCGTGACAGGGAAAGAAGTAAAGATTATGACAAGGATGACAGGGTTAGAAGAAGCAGGGAAAAAGAGCGCGATAGGGAGCGTGACAGAGATAGAGCAAGGGACTATTCTAGGGTGCATGACAGGGAGAACAGTCATGGGAGGGACTATGAAACAGAAAACAGAGACAAGGCCAAAGAAAGAGTTGATCGCCGTGACAGAGATTCTTACAGGAGTGAAAGTAGAAGTCCTCGGAAACGTCAAAGAACCCCTAGTCTTGAAAGTGAACATAGTCCTAAAAAGCATAAAAGCTCCTTGATCAATTTAGCTAAGCTTCGGGACATATATGGAGATTCAAGCACAGCTAAAGAGGATGAGGTTGCCCCTAATAAAAGGGACTTGGGTAGTGAGGATGTTATCAGATTAGGTGGAGCTACATCCTGGAGATAGCAACATTCAACTTCCAAATTATTTTTCTGTAGTAACGCCATTTCTTTCAATTTTATCATAAAACCAGTGATACATTTACATTAAGATGGAAAGAAACCAGACATTTGAATTTCGCTGCTAAAGGGTTGTGGCCCATGACCAGTTATTTGTTCAAACTGTGCTTTCTAAAGGTAATTTTATTGTTCTAAAACTGATAATGTTTTGTGGTTTGAACAGTTCAAGAAATTTATTCAAAACAAACAATTTCATTTGGTATTGCATCAAATATCCTGTAGTGCTGGTCGTTATGTTGAGTTTAATCGAGATGTTTGTGATGCATTGTTTCTTTAATAGTAATGACTGACAAAAGCATCATTCTGTTACAATAATTTTGCATCTAGAGCATTGCATTATAATAGTTTATGGGAAAATTGTAACGCTTAGGAGATACTTCATTTCCAGCTGCAGACTTTAATTGAATCATATTGTTGTTTTGTTTAAATTTCTTATGCAATACAAGGTTAGAAATTTCTGTATTACTAATTTGTTGTTAGGCCTCAATTGATGCGTCCTGCAGTTCATTTAAAGCAGAGAGATTTGGTGGTTGGTTATTATTGAACAAATGAATGGCTGATATGCAGATTAGATGTGATTGCTCTTTAATACCAGACAGTTTATTATGTAGAAGGAAATGATATGGTGAAATTCATGTCTACTTTTTGGTTTTTGCTACACTGCAAGATGGTGCAAGGAATTTAGCAGATGATGGATGATGAAATATGCAATTATGATGGAGTTATGATAGATTGTTACGAAGCTTCACTTAGGCATTATTTGAGGGGGAGATACAAATGTGGGCTTAATGAGAGCATATCATCTACTATCGTTACTTCATCTTATTTTGGTTACTAAATCGTACACAGCTGAGAGAGCAGATGGATCTATATCTGCTGATCAGTCTGCCACTAGTGCCAGTTTAACAGTGCAAACAACAAACTTAATAAGCATACCATTCTTCTTGTGATACCAAGCACGATTGGGATCATACCACTAGTAAACAAGTCAGAGAGAGAGAGAGAGAGCAGTATGTGAGAAGAGGAGGTTTACTTGCTGCTTGACAGGCAGGGATCAGACCAACCCGACCTCTCTGTGATGTTGTTGTTGATGTTTACTTGAATAGCTGTCATCTATATTTTTTAAGCAACTATAGAAACAGAATAGACGTTTTTAAAGCCAAGAATAAGCCAAAATGAATGTATCTAGAAGACTCCATAGTCCACCAGACAGGTGATTTTAACATGGCTCTTATGTTCAGGTGTTTTTTATGTTGCAGTAAACTTGGATCTTTATTGCGCACTAACCTGATGCATTTTGTTTGAATGTTCTATCCATTGAGGTTGGAGTTACAATGTCAATGAGAGTATCTCAATTGGCTGCTTTGCAAACTAAAGCAAACGCAAAGTAACCAAGTTATGAGTTTGAGTTGCACTTTATATGCACAATTACACCGAGTTATGAGTTTTAGTTGCACTTTATGCCATACTACGTTTGTTAAGTTTTTATGCAAGTTTAACAAGGTATTTCGTCGGTTTGATATATTTGACTTTTAGCGAGGTATTAGTTGATGGTATATATTAGGGATACATGTGATTGGACAGGTTCACATTGGAGTGAAAATTGTCATTACCAAAATAATTATTAAAATTAGTTATCAATCATTGTTTCATGAATAATAGAAATTAGAAATTATTTATATTTTAAGCTATAAACCAATAGGTTGTAAGCTTGAACTAGTTGGTTAAAATGCCATGATCTTGTGTTCGTTAGTGGACTTTGTTTTATTGTTGCAATCTTTCAATTTTGGAATATTAAATTTAAAATTGTTCCTCTATTTCTTCATTATTAATCTTTTATCTTTCATACAACATTTGGGGTTATTTCTACGTGAGGTTAATAGTTAGTAAACCATGTTGTTGAACATGGTGTTTTTATGCTTGTATAGTGCCTATATGGTAAATTGTGTTAGATGGTTATGGTGCCTTGTAGCAATGAAAAATTACATTAGGTCATTAGGTTACATTAGGTCATCAATTGTTGAACAGGGCACTTTGTATAGCACATGTATGGTTACTTGTGTCAAATAGCTGTGGTGCACTATAGCCTTTCAAAATCATATCATGTCATGAGGTATTTAATCTTTAATCCTAATTACTTTATGCATATAGAATTTTTTTATGTATTTGTAAGTTTTTTTTTTCATTGAAGCTTTATTTAGAAAACTTGCAATAAGATTTTTCTTTACCTTCCTCCATGAGCAAAAAATATTACAATGGAGAGCACTTGTGCAATAACATGTAAAACTTCATTTTGATGTAAAGATGGAGATCTTGGTAAATAAATGACAATACCATGAGAAATACAACACAAACATCATAATCTTGGTACTTTTATCATATTTTTGATGGCATGATCATTAAGGTAGGTAAAGGATGGATTTGATAATGATTTATTATGGTTGACTATTTACTTAACGTTATAGTCCTTAAACGTATATTTTCATTATGTCATAGGTAGCACGTGTTTGGCATATCCTTTGAAATCAAACCTATGACTTGTAGACTATAAGCCACATGCTCTCACCAAGTAAGCAATGCTCCACTAATTAGAAGAAAAATACAACACAATGTAATATCATTAATATCATCATTTGGAAGAGTGAAATCAATAAAACAATCTTATTGGCAAGAAAAAAATTAATTATATCTTAGATTTGAATAAAGTTATCAAAGTTTCATTTGGTATTTTTGTAAATGAGAGAACTTGCAACTATAATACAAATATTCATATTGATACCTTATTTATTGATACTTTAAGGTAGATCATTCATTTCAGGTTTCTTCCTTTCTTGTAGGAAACTAGAGTTGATCCATTTGAATAGTAATACCTATTGCTAAATTAGAAAAAGACAAGAAAATCATATTTGATTTTACACTGAGTTGTTTTATGGTATTTGAAATTGTATTTTATTAATAAAGTTTCATAATCCATTGAAATCCAAAAATTTTACAAGAAATAATGTAATTATTTTTTCCTAAGAATAAGGCCTTAGAATTTTGAAAAAGTGCTGGACTCCAAACAAGTTAAAAGTTATTAATGATAGATAGAATATATTTCTATTGATTTTGATGGATTTCTTAATCAAAATGATATCAAGCAATGAATAACAACAATGTAAAAACACTATAGCAAGATATTGGACTTCAATCTAAAAACAAAAGTATACAACCTAATGAAAGAGTGTTTCCTCGCAAAGTTACTCTAATGTTTTAACCTTAGGTTACTCCATTGCTACTATCTCATAAGTAAAGGCATCATGATAGTGGACTTCAATCTAAAAACGAAAGTATATAACCTAGTGTAGTGAAAGAGTGTTTTGTTGCAAAGTTACTCTAATGTTTTAACCCTAGGTTACTCCATTGCTACTATCTCGTAAGTAAAGGCATCATTTAAAGGCATCATTAAAAGAGTTTTTTACTACAAAGTTACTCCACTACTTCTTACCTTGCATTTCAGTACAAGGATGTGTCCTCAACAACATCCTACATCCTTTAAAGCATTCTTGCATTTTTGCTGCATACTGTAAGTATATAACCCATAACTTTCTTTTTAAAAGATAACTGTCTTCATCACTGCAGTATGCCCAGTTGCCAACCCAACCACTTTCCAACCACCCCTTTGCGTAAGAAAAATCTCTGGAAACATTACCAACCGCCAAATTAACATTCAATGCAGAAATGAATTGTGGAATCGCTGCACAGGATCATGGATGGCCATCTTATGCAAGTCCTTTTTAAATGCACACTAGTTTGAGTAATCGCAAATCGTTTTCTTTCCAAAGCTACCCGACCTAAAATCGACCTTTGTGAGGATCTTATGACTTTTTTACTTCTCATGGCATCTCCCAGGAACCTTAGCAGATTGTTTATTGTTTTTTCCCCCTGTTTTAACAACCTTTGGACAAGTCGATACCGTAGTTCTTAACTAAGCCCTTTGAACAAGTTTCGGGAGCACGCCTGAACCAATTGAATGTTCAACAAGTTTCGTGAGTACGCTTGAACCAATTGAATGGAGGGGCAGGATCTTAACTCTGCTTGTGAGTGGTAGGTGGTTAAGATCGTAATAAGAATAGTTGAGTGAGACCCACGCAGATGAGTAGATTCCCATAAAACAACACAAATTACATGTTTCTCGTTAACAATTATTTAACAAGTTATATTGACTTTAGATATTACGTGTTTCTCGTTAACAATTATTTAACAAGTGTTTGTTTCCCGTAATAGTACTAAGTAAAAAAAATTAAATTAAATTTTACCCAATAGAACAAATTTATGTAAAAACCATCATGGATGATGCAAAATAGAAAATATCGGAATCATCAATTGCCCTCTGTTCGACAATTATGGGCTAAAATAACCACCCATAACAAAATGTTAACAATTGTCGCAAAAAATGACTGAGGAGCAAAATGTTAACAATTGTCACGAAAAATGACTCATGTGGGCGGCGCCTGACAGTCTTATTCTCTGACGCAACTAAGGTACAACAGTGAAGCAATCTCTTTCACTGTAGCAGTCAAGTTCGGAAAGATCTTAATCCAGGTAGTTATCCATGTGGTCCTTGGAAACTTGAAGCGGATAATCCAAATCCAAATCAGCCTCATGCAAAGGGAGGGGAATCCCAACACGATCAGCAATGTATTTGGATGAATCAGTCTACTACACTTTCATTCGTTAAAGAAATCCAAAAACTCTTCGTTTGAGACGGCCATGGTCAGATATCCTGCGCTGCTGAGCTTATCCAACCAAGCAAAAGTTGGAGAAAAAAAAAGCAGCCACCTTAGCATGACACAGTAATATTATTCGGAAAAGAGGGTTAAAAGCAAAACTACTAAGTGGTTCTGATGCTGAATTCCATTCATTAGATTTCAGTTCGATGAGATGTGACTGGCGCTGCTTCCTCTAACGCATCTTTGCCTTTGCGTCCATCCTTGAAATTAACAAACTCCATTCAAGCATTGTGATTTGGTTAGCTTGTGACGTAAGGTTTCCACTGGTGCCCACATCCCGAAGGCCTTGAATTGTTGGATTTGATTGGCCACCATCGTACCTGCAGAAAATCCTAGCCTCATTTTGTCGGTTTGTTAAGTAAATATGGAGCACCATCTGCTACTACACTAATGCAGACCATCACGGGTTTTTAACTTTGATAGTGGTGGGTTGTTGAAAACTTAAATGAATTTGTATTCCTGGTGCCCTTTTTGCAGCACAACAGAGAAAAGGTTTTCAGTTTTGCCTATGTATGATAATTTAGTTTAACATTACAGCGACTAGAAAACTAAATCCCACTAGGGTTTGGTACATATTTTATCGTCTTGAATTTCACGAGAAGAGTGGATTATGAGTAGATAAGCATGTATCTTGATTACTGTGGGTCTGTCGGTGCTAACAGACTGATAATGCGTCAGGTCGTTGCTCAACTGGCGAATGAAGAAGTGGGGACTTTTAGATGATGCAGGTGACCCAACAACAACAACAACAACAACAGGAGCAGATGCAGAAGCAAAAGCAGAAACTTTTCTTGCAAGTTTAGAAATCCTGATTGGATTAGATTTTGTCAGTTTGTATGGCTTTTTGGCATCCACCCACAACAAAAACGAAAAGCCAGGTTAGATCTTTTGCCGCCCAATCTGGTTAGCCCAGTCACAAAACTGTGAAGGCAAGCAGAACGAGCAAGTAATAGTATCTTTGGTGGCAGTACTTTGTCTTTTTTTCAACGTGGGGTTGGATCCGTGGAAAATGGATTTGCATTTTGGGGCAGCATTCAGCTGGATTAGGTCAGATGCATGAATATGTGAAAATGTCATAAACCAGCAGGCCCACGTTGGAAGTGTGAGATTATGATAATGGAAATGAAAGTAACGAGAAACGTTAAAAGTGTGAAATGAAAAAAAGGGGAATCAAAATGCCGGCAACAGGATTTTATATATATCCATTATATTGGGGTCCTGTGTGTCGAGCTTTGGCAAGTTCGTGAGTTTTTGGAAACTGTGAAAAAGATGAGGCTTTTGATTAGCTTTTTGGTTGTGGGTGCCTGTGTTTTTTGCACAGTAGCAGAGCATGCCATTGCCAATGCAAATGCAGCTCACAGAGCCTACAAACGCCCTCGCCACTTATTGGGAAATGGGCTTGGTAGGACTCCCCCGATGGGGTATGCTAGTGCCACTCTGTTAACTCTGTTAGATCTTTACATCTTCCATTCTGTATTCATGTTCCAGGATTGTTTTTGGGGTTTAACGTTTGATCTGTTCTATTTGTTATTGTGTGCAGGTGGAATAGTTGGAACCATTTTGGTTGCAATATAAATGAGAACATGATACGTGAAACAGGTATATTTATTTTACTGAACAAATTCTGAAGAAGCATCGTGTCTTTTGCCTCCATATTTTCATAATTTTAGAAGCTGAAACTTCATGGCAATAGTGAGTCTTTGGAGATAAAAGCCATTAGAATGAATAGCAGTAGCACTTTGATTTTTTCAGCCGACCAATCAGACAACACAAAAGGTCTGCGATTTTTTTGTGTTGGGCTTGCCAACCAAGGGTTGGACCAGTTAAAGTCGTGATGAGCTTCTTGAACTTGTTACCTTATTAATCGAATCTTTTTGTCATTAGGTGAAAAAATCCTTCTTGTGTATTCGAAGCTCTATGTTGAAGCTTATTGACACTCATGTAATTGATTTCCGTGTGAACCGAACTCATTTAATAAATGCTTAATTTTGGCATTTATCATGCAACTGCAGCTGATGCAATGGTAACTACCGGCTTGTCAAAGCTTGGATATCAATACATTAATCTAGGTAACACAGATGCTTTTGTTTAATAACAGTCAACAGTCATTACTAGCCAGAGGATTGATGTTACTGATTCCTCTTGGGTTGCTGATGATTGACAAACAGATGATTGCTGGGCCGAACAGAACAGAAATGCTCAGGTTCAAAGATATTATCAACCTCGACAGAGTCATAAAACTACTTATTTTAATTTCTTTTTTTTGAGGAAACCTCACAATTAAGAACCATGTTCATTGGCAGGGCAATCTGGTTCCTAAGGCATCTACTTTTCCATCTGGGATAAAGGCTCTTGCAGACTACGTGCATTCTAAGGGTCTAAAACTTGGCATATACAGTGATGCTGGGTGGGTATATAAATCTCTTTTTTTATCAACAGGACCGTGTATACAATATTTCAGTCAACTCGAAATTCAAATTTCACTCCAAATAGGATATTTTTAAGCTTGGGTCCTCGATTCAATCTGCATGCCTGATAATTGAATATTTTCGGTCGAATGAGCAGGCGTTACACATGCAGTATGACCATGCCAGGTTCCCTGGGTCATGAAGAACAAGATGCCTCTACATTTGCATCATGGGTAAATTCTTTTGTTATTATGTTAATTGGCAGGAAAATAAAAAAATCATTCAACTTTACTAGGCATTCAACATGTTGCTGCGTACGATGACAGGGAATTGATTATTTGAAGTATGACAATTGCTATAACGATGGAACAATGCCACAACAGCGGTACATTCAATTGGATCGATCAAAGTATTGTGCTTTGGTGATTTTAGTCATACATTAACTTCTCATAGAAACAATTTCAGGTATCCAAAGATGAGTCAAGCTCTTAAAAAGACAGGTCGCCCCATCTTCTATTCTATGTGTGAATGGTAATTTGCAGTTCTGCACAACTACCAGTGATTTCTTAAGAGGTATACAGCAGCCTGACCTGTGATTTGGCAGGGGTCAGCAAGATCCTGCAACATGGGCACCTAACATTGCAAACAGCTGGAGAACTACCGGGGATATTAAGGACAGTTTTCAGAGGTAAATTGGAGAATAATTTATGTAACTACTAACAGCCTTTGTTTTAAGTAACAAGATTTTCGAGCTACTTCTTCAACATAAATCTATATAATTTTCCTATGCCAAGTAGTGTTTGTTAAATTTTTATTTATGGTTGCCCTGCCTGTTTTATTGGTTCAGCGTCATGTCTCTAGCTGATCAAAACGATAGGTGGGCAAGTTATGCAGGGCCTGGTGCATGGAATGGTATATTAAATGCCCCATCTCAAAGTATTTTGCAACTACTTAAATGATATTTAAGATTACAATTCAAAGATTAACAAATTTTATGAACAACCAGACCCCGACATGTTGGAGGTTGGCAATGGAAACATGAATAAGGAGGAATACAGATCACATTTCAGTTTGTGGGCATTAATGAAGGTCAAAAGCATTTTGCAAAAATTAAGGTTCACAAAGTGAAAGATTGGATAAAGGTTACTAACAATAAACTTTGGCTTCAATAATTCAGGCACCTTTGCTGATTGGATGCGATCTCAGGTCAGCAAGTCCGGATACTTTGGAAATTTTAGGTAACAAAGAAGTGATCGATGTTAACCAAGGTAAGATGAGGAAATCTACCTACATTTTGATTTTAGAACTAGATTTTCGAACAGCATCCAGTTTCCATTTTTTTAAAAAAAATCATTAACTTAGAGAGAATCCTGTAGATTCCCTGGGAGTGCAGGGCAAAAAAGTAAGGAAGAATGGGGATCTTGAGGTAAGTAATGCATCTTTCAACTAAAAATTTGTCTATTGTCGTTTAATTCAAGTCCATTATAAATATTTCATTAGTACTTCCAACACCATTATAAGAATGCCATCCCATTCCTATCCAGATATTTAGAAAAAAATAATGTAAATTCCGTGGATTGTTAAATCTCCCCAATCCCCAGTTTGAAACTACATTCCCCAGCAGCTTCACGTATTGTTTAAAACACTAAACCACTGTTATTGTCAATGAAATATCAGTCGTAGATTATTGATGATGATATTGCTTGGGCAGGTGTGGGCTGGTCCACTCTCTGGGAAAAGAGTAGCAGTGGTCCTGTGGAATAGGGGCAATGCAGCAGCCTTCATAACTGCCAACTGGGCTGACATTGGTCTTCCTGCAAGCTCTGCCTTTGTGGTCAGGGATTTGTGGAAGGTAAGATATTCTTCACTCAAATTAATGATTTTCAATAAATTAAATGATTTTCAATGTTTTTATTTATTGGAATGGATGTTGGTTGTTGGTTTGAAAATGCAGCATTCAAATCTTGCTCCAAATCCTGTTGGAAGCCTCACAGCTGTTGTTGATCCCCATGCTTGCAAGATGTATGTTTTAACAGCTGCCTAGGGCATTTTTTATCCTTCTTTAACAACCCAGTAAAAATAGTGCAGAAATGCATCTCCCTCATGCACATGATTGATTCTTCAAAATTATCAAAGAAGATGATGTTAGATGTCCGTGGGAAGCAAATATTTCCATGGCTCAATATCAGCAAATGAACCAAAGAATTTCTCTGCTGTGGCTCCAGGCTAATAAGACAAAGGTCAACACTGGGAGAAATTGGGCTCAAAAGGATGGATGCCTGTCTTTTCTCTTACAAACTAGATATCAATATCATATTTAGAAAGCCTGATGATCTTATCATCATAATTTTAATCTTATCCGAACATTTCATGGATTAGCTGTATGAATTCTCTTTCCTATTCGCGGAGCCAAATTAACATTAATACGTAAATTTCAGATATATCTTTGATCTTTATAATGATAGAGTGAGATGAGAGTAGAAAGAGCAGTGACTGAATTAAGGTTAAATAATTGACATAATAGTGAGGAACAAGACACGGAATGATCAATGGGAAGGGAGATTGTCAGAGTCGTTACGCACTCAAACCATAGCTCGCTTTACTGTTTTCAAAATATTCACGGCATATAATTGGAATTCGACGTGTAACTTCGCATTTTTCAAATAGTTGTTGGGTAAACAATGTAATTTTTTAATGCAGAGTGTTTAAAAATATTGAATAGCGTATATACCACGCTTAACAATTTTTTATAAAAAATCCGTCCGTATAAATTCGATTACACATGATATTTATGCATTTAAAGAAAAAGAAATTTAATAGAGTTAGCGGATGGACATGCACGGACCACAAAATGTTCTTTGCGCTATGACTGAGTGGGCTTCAAGTTTCTTTCTTCGATTTCAAATAAACAGAGGTACACATGTAATTTATTTCTTTATCCTTCAAACTCTGAAATTAGTCTCGTAATTTAGATTTATGTAGAAAATTTTTAAAACATTTAAAATATTAATATGAATATTTTTTTGTGCCCCAATCTTTCATTGTGAAATAGCTTATTTTCGACCCTTTCCAAAGCCGAAAACCATGCTTGAAGTTAGTTTTGATGCCTGAGATTTTCCATTTACAACCTCGGCTACCTAATGTTGAATTTATTATTTAAAAGTTATAAAATATAAACCATATCCATAATAACATATCCACAAGGCTTCTAACAAATCATTCACACTTCCATAGAATAGATCGAGTCTAAGCCTAAGCGGCTGTGGACTAAGTCCTGATTTTGGTATCTCTGGGATAATGGTCTTTTAAATATGGCTTCTTTGAGACGTTAATATGTTTGGGTCGCAATATCACTTTTAAAATTGAATTTTGACCCCTTCGTAGAGAATTTTTAGTTTTTTTTTCTAAATTCATAACCAAGTAAAGTTTCTACGTCTAAACTCTTACCAGTAATGTAATAACATCTTATTAATTTTTAAGTATAAAACCCACAAGAAAAACTGGCCGTATCATCTCTGATATAGCCATGGACTCTGTCCACTCCTTCCAGGGAATACTCAAGCTAATATCAACGGATTCCATTGATGGTAATAACGGCATATTTGTATTCCTGACCGATCACCCTCAGATATAATAAGCTTTAGCTTGAAGATATTCAAAGTGGGATATTGCTGCAGATCTAGAATAACATTTTTGAAGCCTTGAACACGATAGATCATCCTTCGTGTTTGCAGATATCTTAGCAGCGGGAAGAAGCCCTGAACCCCTGCCTGCAAGAAGATAGATAGGAAAATAACAAACTATGTCTGAGGAGCTTTCACAGGACATTGACAGTGGACTATGTCATTACATGTATCCCTAATTTCAGCTCAAGCAGCAACGGTAGAAATCCATAATTTTTACCATTTGTGTTGTGCTAGCTTTAAGCTTTTGTGGCTCTCCTTAAGGTCTTAAATCATTTGGAAAGCTTGATCTAAGCCTTGGGACATCCTTGTAGGTTGCAGTGTTTGTATTGATGGTTGAGGAGGAGGGTGAATGACTTGATAGTGTACTATGGGCATTACTATAGACAAAAGAGCTTTGAGTGAACACTATCGTAGGTGGGTTAAATAAGGAGAAGGTGGTTTAAGTTAGCACATAGGAATAAAGGGAGCAAAGGAAATGTGAGAAGCTTGTGCAGTTTGGGGTCTTGCAAAGGGGTCCGTTGGGATGATGAAAGGAGGTGGTGTGGTAGATATCATTGATGACAGTTGTACTAAATGATGTTGAGTTGTAAAAGATATTGATGTGAATAATGAGGTCAAGTGGGAAGCTTGTTGAGATTGGTGTGTTGCAATAACCAGTGTTGGTCCAAACATGGGAGGATATAAGGGGGTAGATTGGGCAATTTGATCCATGAAGGATACAAGTGTTGTGGAGTTAGGGATGGTTACCTCTAGAGTTGACCAGTGTGAAAGATCCCCTATGAAAGTATTTGGTTCATACTACACCTTAAACTCATCCTATTCCTCTTGGTTTTCATCTGAGCTAATCTCCTCACTCACCTCCTCTAGTTCTACTAGTTGTGCTAGCATATGCATATAGAAATTAGATAGCTTGATTTAGTCATAAGGTAAGGGAATGTACTCCTTTCCATTCTTGTGAATTATCTCAAACTAATGTTTTAATTTTGACTCTCTACGGGGAATAAACAAGCTAGATTGAATTTTTGAATAGATAAAGTTTTAATATTCCTCATTTATGTTTATGTAAGTTGGTTCTAGTCTCATCTGCCTAAGGGACTGTCTACACTCAACCACGGTTGGATCCTTATGATCATAGATGTGAATAGCTTCCTTGTATGAGGCCATGTGTGTTATGTTGTGAGGTATGATTGTTGAACAATGAAAAGACATAAACAATGTGCTAAACCAAGCAACCAGTTAAGTCTCCTAGCATGTGAGAGTCGTTGTGAGAACCTTAGCATATGAGATAGTCTCAACATATGAGAACCTTAGCATATGAGATAGTCTCAGCGTATGAGACAATCCTTAGTGTATGAGGCAATCTCAGCATATGGGAGTGTTAGTGGATGAGCTTCCTAGTGTATGGGAGTCTTAGTGTATGAGATTCCATAACCTTAATGATGTTGCAACCGTAGAGTAATAATAATTAAAAAATTTATGAAAGGAAAATGACCAAGAAATTGTAAAATGTGAGTGGTGGAAACAAGGATTGTAGTGTACACTACAACTACAAAGGTAGTGTAGGTGGTTATGGTAGCACTATGCACTACATTGGGAGAAAGCTAATTTTCTTACATTGTAAAGTGCAAGGGAGGGGAGCAACACTACACACTATAGCCTGAAAATTTAAAGTAAAAATTGTTATAAATAAAATAAGTTGCAGGCTAGATGTTGGATTTTGAAAAACCCAGAATAAATGTTAAAAATTAAATAAAGCAAAATAGAATGCAGGCTACATGCTAGATTTTGGAAAACCTAAAATAAATTTTAGCAATTAGTACAAACAAGATTAGTTGTAGGTCACATGCTTGCCTTTTGGGGAAATCCAACACTTAATAGAAAAATTTAAAATGGTCAAGATTGTTGTAGGCCATACGTTGGGTTTTGGGAAAAATCCAACTTTAACTTTGAAAAATTTAAGTGGTTAAGATTGGTTGTAGGCCATACGCTAGATTTTTGAAAAACTTAACACTAACAAAAAAAAAAATTAGAATGGGCTTTAGTGAAGAAGTTGAGCATAGGCCCTTTTTCTAGCACTAGAAAACTATAGCATTTGAAAAATTTGATGCTAGAGATTCGAGAAATTTTAGCATAAAATAGTTTTAACTTTGGATCCATGGGTCTTACAAAAGGATCCAAAGCACCTAGGATGATCTTTTTGATTATCCAAGGACTTATAAATCTATTACCAATACTTGTAATAAAAATTTAATGAATATGAAAAGGCAGTTGACATGCTAGAATTGAGTGCAGAGAAATGTAAAGAAAAATGTGGCAAACTAATGAAACTGTAAACTTGTATTAAAATGATAAAAAAATCATGGAACTAAAGTTTAGAGAATACATGTTTTGGAAATCTAATGTCCAAGAGCTCAAAAGGAAATCCTTGGGACTTGATATAACTCACAGGATGTATTTTGTAGTTAGACCTATATAATGTCCAAGAGTATCCTATATGATTTTCTCTTTGACCTTTGCTCATCATTGGTTTTCTCTGCTACTTTGATTTATGTTGGGAAGAAAATGGTTGCTAACTCTTGGGTATTTGCATTTCTCCAAAAGTCTCAAGTTTAGCCTAGAAGAAAATTTGTCAAAAGTCCTTATGATAAAATAGATCTTTATTTGATAGGTCTTCGGTCCCTATTTTTTTGTTGGTTAATTCTACCATGATTGCTAATAGATTTTTGGAAAATTCTATTGCATCTGGAACACCTCCATGTAGCATATGATCAAGTTTAGCTAATTTTTGCTCTCCATATGCTGCCCTCACATGTTGCCCAGTGTGTGGGATTGGAATGCCCAATGTATGGGATTAAAGCCCAAATCTTACATGTTGCCTTTACAAGCTATTTGGTGTATGGAACTACAATGCTTGGAGTATGAGACAAAAATAGCAAACTTTATAGCTATTGCACCTAGAAAATTTAGTTACTAGAAAATAAAAAATCGTAAGTGTGGCATAGTTTTGCACCTAGGTGGTTTGGCCAATCACCTAGGGACTTAAGAAATGTAAATAAGGGTAAAAAAAATGTAAAATATTGTTGATCTAATCTAGGAAATAAATGTACAAAATAAAATCATAATAACTTTACATAGCAAATAAACTATGAATTTTATTACAATGAAAATATTGTAAATACAAAGTTTGCACTATAGTCAACTCCATGATCCAGGTATTCCCCACCTCCCAAAGCCAAAAATCCTTATAGGTTTCTCTCATAGATCTACAATGTTGGTCATAGTGAGGTAAGGTGTGTGAAGGACTTTTGTCACAATATAGGTACCATGTTGGGAGTCTTGATGCCTAGGTAGTCTAGTGTTGCTCCAAGAAGTCTCACACAAGCCTCAAGGTTACAACTGTTTTGAATGGCCAAAGGCTCCACACTTAAGAATTTCCAGAAGCTTTATGTTTGCTCTTAATTCAAAAGCCTAGGAATTGCCAAGCGGTGGAACTCAAGAAGCGAAGAACCTCTACTAGGTGTTTGAAATTGGCTTATATAGGTTATATGGCTGCTTAATTTTTGCTATAAATTTCTACCATGATTACTAATAGATTGGTGCCATGTGCAAGTGTGGCAAGTGTTTGATTTTAGCGTAGCTACTATTTATGGTAAGTTTTAATACCCCCAAGTCACCAAAACCATGCTGGTTATAAAAAAAAGTAAATGGACTTTTTATCCATGCTGGCTTCTCCCACCTATGTTGGTCTTCCAATAGTGACACTGAAATTTGATGAAATATGAAACTTCAACCACTCCAACGTTGGCCTTATGGTGACTATGCTGGCCATAGTTGGAAGGATGAAAGTCAAATTCCCTAACACTAGGCATAGGTGCCTCTAGCATATTAAAGGGCATACCCCCTGCAAAACCCATGAAAATGATAATTTTGACAATCCAAAAGGCATTTTTGGCCTTCCCAAGCCAAAATATAGACATGGTAGGATTTTTTCACTTGGGAAATGAGGCTACAACAACTTATGAGGCATTTTTTAGCTCCAAAAGTTAAAGTATGTGAAATTACATCTCATGGATTACAATCTTCACATTTTACAATGAAATTCGAGCCTTGAGTTTCATGGGGTGACAGTTATAATGTAAAAGAGGTTGTGACATGGATTTTTTAATGGTGTTTCATTAGCCCCTCTTTGTTGATGTTTTGAGAATTAACATGAGAGACATCGACAAAGAACACAAAACACCACTATAGACCCATCACCAACATTCTCTCTCCATGCTTGATTCAGTAGTGTTGAACAATGTCAAAGAGTTCTTATGATGATGAGAAGAGGTTATGAAGGAATAACAAAGGCTATATTTGGTTATAAAGGAATGGTCAAAAGGTTAATGATGAGTTCCAAATGTTGACACCATGATTATGGTTATGGTAATGAAATTTTGAATGGTTGATGAGGACTTTGTGCTTTGTGTTTTCAAGATAAAGGTCACTTGGTAATGTTTTGAGGAACCAATATCTTGCTCCAAGGTTTGTTTGGCCATTAGGCTTCTCCCTTTGTGTGTTCTGAGCCATTGATCTATCTTTCATTCTTCATCAGCCTTTTGGCTTCTTTGCAGTTTTGCTCCCCATTTTTTTTGCGAGGTAAAAACTTCATTGGGTTTCATTGCCAAGGCCAATTTTGATTTGGTTTTCCTATTGAATGAGATGTATAACATTCAATGGACTTGGTGGAGCATGATGAAGGAAATGTCTAATGGCCATATTACATGAGTGTCAAACATAGGTCATCATTGTTATTTAGGGTAATGGAAGTTACAATTAGGTTATGGGATTGTGGCTTAAGGATGGGTAATGGAAGTGATGTGTCGCAAGCACTCTTGATACAACACGACAAGCTAACCAAATCTTATGTATCAAGGTCATATGATAACTTGCTGCTGTAATGAGTTACACCTCCATGATGACATCCCAAGATTAATCCTACTAGCACAACTCCAAGAAAATAAGAAATATATATGAGAAAACATGTTGTTATAAGATAATGCATAAGACCACATGAGACAACCAGTAGACCAGATCATCATAGGTCACAATTGTTACAACATAGAAAGAGAGATCTGTGCAATGTGCATTGGATTCAAAAAGATTTGAAGTTCATTCTTTGTGCCAAACAAGAAGGGATAAGGCGAGCATGCAGGCTCACTTATTGTAGATCATCGAAGTCATCAACATTGATCATTCATTGCAACCTGTCAACAATGATAAACAACACTACAAGCAAACATGTGAGTGTTAGATGTAATTAGGGCTATGTGATAGCTTTAATGTTTCATTGCAAGGATTTGATGATGTATTGAGCATGCTTAAGTTCTAGTGAGGAACTTGATTTCATGCGTTTTCTCTTCACCACCATGATTTAGATGGAAATTTTAACTAAGGGATCCTTCATGATGTTTGTAGCTTCAAGGTCAGTGGCCATCAAGTTAATTCATGATGTTAATGCTATATGATAGAATGGTCTTAAGGCTTAATGCTTCGATATTTTAGGTTAACTTAATCTAACAACATCATGGGAAGGGTCCATTTGGGTTTTAGGGCCACTTGAATTTGCTTCCTCATCCTCCTAGCTTAATCTTGCATGACAACATAAGCACATCAAGTGGCATTTGTGTAATAAAATGATTAAATAATGTGAAATACTTTAATAGTAAAGTAGAGCTAACTCAAACAAAATAAATTGATGCTAAACAAGGTCAAAACATGGTCAACAAAGGTTACAAGTGGTAGGTTAGGATAAATAAGGTGAAATAAAGACCAAATGATGTAAAATAGTGTCCAAAAAGGTCAAACAAGGCCTTAATGATGTCAAATGGTAGTAACATTTGGTGGAACAAGGCCTAAATAATAAGGAAATGATGAAAATGAAGCCAAATGACATCAAATGATGGGGCAAAGAAGGTCAATGGTGCATGAAAAGATCAAATCAAGTCAAAACATAATGAAATGATGCCAAATCATTCAATGTGGAAAAAAGGGATAAAAAATGATTAATATTGATTAACCAGGGTTAGATTTTTCCAATTTTAGGCGTTAGTGGATCCTAGGAGAAGGCTACAAGATTGATAGTTAATTTTGAACACCTAAGGAGGTTGTCTTGAAGCTGGTTAAGGTAAAAAATGAGGCTTTTTTGGGCATCCACATTGGATCCATGCTGGCCAGCATGGATGGGGTAAACCCCAACACGGATAGTGTGGAAATGTGGGTTTCTAGGTTTATTATGGCCATTTTTAGGGTCCTTATGGTTTGTATGGTCAACGTAGTGGGCTAGGGATGAAGATTTGTTAATTTTAATATTAATTTAACCCTCTAGAAGGCATAAATATAACCCAAAACTACCATCTATGCTAGGACTATGTTGGCTAGTGTGGTCCTAGCATGGGTGCATGGAAAAAAAATGATTTTATGGCATCCCAAGATTGAAATTGGTGTATTATTGACTTCCTAGGGTAGTGTAGGACCATGAGGATTGGAATTGGTGATTTTGAAGTTAAAATAGGCAAACAAAAGTGGGCTTTGGGGTCTTACCCCTCAAAGTTATGCTGGCCAATGTAGTTGGGGGTGGTCCTAGAATGGAGAGGCTAGACTTGGTGTTTTTATATATAAAATAGGGTCTAATTGCAACTGTGTTTAGGGTTTTGAGGTTGTATGCTTTCACAATCAAGCTTTAAGGGCATTTGGTGGAGGTTATGCTAGTAAAGCCCTCTTTGGAGCCCAACTATGTTGGAGCCACGTTGGCCAATGTGGCTTTGGCATCCTTGAACATAGTCACCTTTGATTTTTGGTTCTTGGTGAGTTTTAGAGGCAAATTAACTGAGTTTTCAAGCTTCCAGGGTTAATAGTATTCATGGTTATGGTTTGGGCTTGTAATTGTTAATGTTAAGGGTTGTTTGAGTCGAGGCATGGTCATAGCCCCTAGACTATGCTAGCCAATGTTGTCCTAGCATGGATGAGGGGGTATAATGAGTTTTTTGCCATTTTAAAGCTAGTTTCCAAGGTTTGGGAGTCTCGAGAGGCTTCGACAGGGTTCTAGGATTGAAACCATCATTTTGAAATCAAAATTTACAACCAGAAGTGGATTTTTAAACCTTACTCCCCAGAGCCATGTTGGCTAGTATGGTTGGGGGTGGCCCCAACATGGATAAGAAAAATTTGACATTTCTATGATAAAAAAAGAGGCCAAATCATAGTTGTTTACAAGGTTTTAAAGTTCAAAGTTTTCAGAGTTAAGTTCTAGGCCATTTGGAATGCTGGGGTGTAAGCAAAACTAGTTTGAAACCTCACCCACATTGAAGCCATGTTGGCTAGCATGGCTTTGGTCCCACTCAATGTAGATGAGAAAAATATGGTGTTTTTATGGTCAAAACTAGGCTAAATTGTAGATGGTTGCAAGGTCTTGGGATTATAGGCTTCTTGAGTCAATTTTTAGACTATTTGGTGTATTGTGTTACTGGCATAATTGGTTAAAAATCTCACCCACATTGGGTAGCATGGCTCTAGCCTTCCTTAGTGTGGTTACATTTGGATTTTGAATTTTGGTAGGTTTTGGTGTGGAATCGACCAAGTTCTTGAGTTCCTGAGGTTATTGGTGAACTTAATATTATCAATTTGAAGGCTTTTCAATGGTTTTTATGGTCATCCCCACTTGGGCTACATTAGCCAACATAACATCAATGTGGATGAAGAGGGAATGATAGATTCTTGCCATTTTGACTCAAGTTCTAGGGCTTGGTAGTCTTTGGAGGCTTTGACAAGGTTTTAGGATTAGGGGGATGAGTTTTGAGGCCAATTTGGTATGTTTATGATTTTTTATGGCTTATCCTTAGAGTACCCATGCTAGACCCACACTGGCTAGTGTGAGTGATGGCTTTCTTAGCATGGATAGATGGTTTATGATGAAATCTGACTTATTTTTAGTTGATTTTTGGTTACCAAAGACTCTAAGAAGGCATAGAGGTCATGATGTATCAATTTAGAGATTATTTTTGGTATTTTATGGTCACACCCCATCCAACCATGCTAGCTAGCATGGTTGCAATTCTTCCTAGTGTGGATCCATTAAAATCCATGGGTTTTGCCACTTTTTGTTAGGTTTGACCAAGTCCCAGAGTTTCTGGAGGCTCCTACTAGGGTTTTAGGCTTTATATGATTATTCCAAAGTCAAGTTGAGGTCTTATTGGTGTTTGGAGTGCCTTCCCCCTAAAGCCACTTTGGCTAGCATAGATGGGCTCTAGGCTAGCGTGACTATCCAAAATAGCAAATTTTGTTAGTGGCGTTTAGCTTCCTTGATGTTTGGTTTTTACAATGTGTTAACCTCTAGTTTCCAATTTTGGCATAGGATTTTTTAAGGATTTAATGTGTTGTGAATGGTGGCTAAACCCATGTTGGCCAACATGGATGAGGTAGGTTTTGGTGGTAATTGGGGTTTAGAGTTCATCACAAGGCTTTTTGGAGATTCAACCTCAGCGTAGATTGGGGTTTTGGTTATGGATTCCATTGCATTGGGATTTTTACTGTTTTGCTTGGGAGGTGCCTAGTGGGGTCCACCCAAATTTAAATGGTGTTTTTGTTCTACACTTCCCACCATCCTAGCATTGCTAAGACTTTCTCCCTTTGCACTATCAGTTCACTATGAGTTAATTGAGTGATGGAATTGCTGGTAGTGAATTGTTATTTTTACTCAATATCACTAGTAGCACATAGTTTCAGAGCTCTCCCGGTGATTTTGGTTCAAAATTCATCAATTCTTAGCATTGATTGATCATTCTCCATCAAGTAGCAACATTGGTGCTAAGGGTTTGAAGAATTTGAAGGTTTTCTACACTGTTGCTTCAAAATGTCAAAGAGGAAGGCTACCATGAGCAAGAATGCTACCCTGGAAGAAGTAGATGTTGAACTAAAGGGGCTTTTACATCTTCCATGGCCTCTACTAGGGGAAGGATATTCCTTTGTGATTGCTAGGTACACAATTCTTTGCTATTTTTCATGAGTTTTGTAGTTCTTTCTACTTGTAAACTAGGAGTTTTGGCTGGTGTAGGCTTGTTATTTGCATGAAATTTATTTTTGAAAAATTCTACATTAGATTTTGGTCTAGATTACATGGTTATAGTGTTGATTTGGCTTTATAAATTTTGGGTTATAAATTTTGTTTGGCCCTGTTTTTGGTTTTGGTTGTTTTCTAAGAAAAAGCAACACGTATTTTTTATTTTTCCGTAAGAAAATGGTTAGGAATTTTTAGTTTTCAAGGCCATAGGATTGTTTTATGTTGTTTAACGGTTGTTGAACCACTAGATTCCAACTTACACAAATTTTTCGGTAAGCTAGTTCATAGGGGTTTCTTTAGTTTTTTGCTATTTTTTCATGTCACTTTTCAAATTTTTTAATGCAAAAGTAAGAAATGTTGGTTTTTTAGGTTGTGGGTTTTTTTTTTTCTTATTTATTGGTTCAAATGGCTCTGGAATGACTGGATTATCCACAGCTAATTTTCTATGAATTTTTTCGTGGGCTAGTGCATAGTGACATTTTTGATTTTTGTGGTTTCAGCCTTGTGAAAATGAGCAACGTTGACACTTTGGAGAATTTTTCTAGCCAACATCCCAAGTTCTTGGGAATTCTTAGAGGTGTTAGGCAGGATTTAGTGTTGATTTTAGCAATTTTGAAATTTTTTTAATTGTAGCCATTTTCTATAGTCTTGGGTTTTTTGTGAAATTTTGTTATGGTTTTGGGTTGCTATGAAGATTTTTTCTAAGCTTGGAACTACAATATGGATGTTAAATTTTATTAAATTTTATGCATACATAGTCCCTAGACTTAGAAAAAGTTTGTTTTGTCCTAATTTATCATTTTTTGTTAAAGTGTAGACTGCTTGGCAGAGTTGCAGTTTTGGTTGTAAAAACTACAAACCTCCTTGGCTATAGAGGTAGCGTTGGTGTGGTTTTTGAATTTTTGTGACTATATTCAAAGGTTTCTAAGGTTATTTACATGTTGTATTTTATTTTTCAATAGTCACTTGAATTTTTTTAAAAATTGTTGTCTAGCCCCCCTAGACTTTTTACTACAACTAGTTTCACTATTACCTAGGATTTCCAGTAAAACTTTTGCAAGATTTAAGTTAGGATTTTGGGACTGTTGTTTGGGTAAAAGCTAGTTTTTATGGCTTCAAGATTTATACATAATTTTTAAAAAAATTTTCATGCATATTTCACCATGAAATTGCTAATGGTTGTTGGTAGGCTACTTGGTTCTATTTGGTTTTTATATGCAAATTGTTCATAATTTTGGTTTTTATCTTGTTTTGGTCCTAAGTGTTGAAAACTATGAATTTGGTTACTTGGCTTAAATGAAAATGTTAACAATGAGATCATATTAATTTTTATTTTTTATTATTTGTTCATTTTTTGTTATAGTTATTCATGGTTCTAATGGCTATTGGTGTTGTATCATGTAGGGCTTTTTTGAAATCCATCCTAGTGGTGGTGGGGTTCCTATGCTACATCCACACACTAGGATCCAGCATCCCACTTGCGAACATGGTGTTGGAGCATGGCTCCTTGTGGTTCCAACTAAAGGCAAGGGAGTTCTTGGCCTACTTGCTTCAAAATTTTAGTGGGATGGTTTGGTCACACTTGGCCTTAGAAACAATGGCAGTCATTGTGGAAACCTTGCTACCCCACTCTATGTGCATGATCGTCAAGTTTATAATTGATGATCCTAAAACTCATATTGAGGATGAGAAATTTGACAGCATATGCACTAGAGGGACACACAAGTTCAAAATCTAGGATATGCTCAAATTCATCTAATGCTGGTTGGTCATTGTGCCAGCATGTTGTTTCAGAACCCCCTTGGCATTGTCTACCATTTGGAGGGATAAGTATAAAATTAAGTTGTTTTTGGTTTACTTAGGCTATTTTGGCTTAATGGTTTTTGTTTTGGTTGACATGCTTGTAAGTATAGGGTGGATGTCCATGGGTTGATCAAGAGTGACCAGCTCTTGATCGTAGCCCAAACAGCACTGGGGGTATTTACAAAAGGCTAAGTGATAAGGCTTACCATGATGAAGCAACTCAAAGATGACTTTAGTAGGTACACCACATGCTATGCCAAAGCCTACCATAGGTGCTTGGTGAATGAGACAACCCATAGTTGGTGGGGAATCCTTGATTTTGGTGTAGAGACATGTATCCCCCTTAGTTTTCCCCCATTACCTTCACCATGCAAGAAAATTTAGAATTCTTATTTTTTTGTCATATTTTATTTTTTATGCTATGTCAATGATATTTGTAGGTTATGTAGGCCTTAATTGTTTAAGTGGTTTTATTAGTATGGTTATAAATTTTGTTTTAATTGGTTATATTTGTTATATTTTTATTTTTACATGTGCCTGTGCCTAAGCTAATGAGCCATTTTTGGTGTGTTGTAGGGGTTGTATCTTCCTCTAACATCACCTTGATCACTTCAAGATGTATTGAGGAGATGCTTATTCTTAAGTTTTGTGAGGTGGATTTGGTGTAGCATTGGTTGGCTAGTCAGGCACCTAGAAACATTCAAGCAAACATTGTTAGTGTAGGTTTGCTTGATCTTTTCATGGATCCTAGCTCAATCATCCCTACTCTTGAGATGATGAATATCATCAACTTTAACAAAGGAGTGAAGAAATTCGTCACTCAGGTCCATGGTATGCCGATCACCTTGCCAATCGATAAGTCTACCTTCAATGACCTTTTTGGTGTCCCTTGTGAGGGCATGATAGTTGCTGCCAAATCAAGGAAGGATGTAAGCCATCATAAGGAGATGGAAAAATGGCTAAAGGCTTCTTGTGGCCATTTTGGACTATCCCTAGACTAGTTCTAAGATGTAGAAGCCAAGGAGGCATATCCATTGTTTTGGTCTTGAGCGTTCCCAAAGATGCTTACACAAAAGAAGGTCATTAGCATCTAACAAGCATGGATCATGAAAAAGGTCCTCATTGAAGATGCTCAATTTAATTGGACTACTCATTTGGTTTTTGAGCTACGAGGAAAAATCCTAAAACTCTGGAAAGACCTCACTAAGATGTGTCACATGCACTATGCATTCTTTGTGACATATCTTAGGAGGTTCGTGGAGTTCTTGGTGGTGTAGAAGGATGGACGATGGGTATGCCAAGATCCATCCCAGCTTTCTAAGCCTTTGGTGAAACTTATTTATCCTACCATGCAGGCTCAAAACCCACCAAAGGATGTTGGGAAATTGCTATCGTTCATCACTAAGCATTTTAGTGATGTACGTTGTGCTTCCCCTAATAGCACGAAGATTGAGCCCTAAGTTGCCTAATGTTTAGAAGGCTAAGGAATTATGCATTGAAGTTGATGGAGCAGCTAGAGTGAAGTTGAAGAGGCCTATTATTGAGGAATTAGCACCAGTTATTGAGCAACCCATGAAGAGGAGGATTGTCATTAAATTCGATCAAGTGCATCATATGGTTATAGGTATGTTTTAGTTTGTTTTATTTTAAAGTTAGTTTACATTTTGTGTTTTATGTTATAAGGCTATGTTGTTATTTTGTTTTAGGAAAAATATGGTAAGCTGTTCTATGTTTTGTCTTTGTTGTTCTTGTAGACAAGTAACAAGAACTAGTGGCCCAAGCAATGGTAGCAGAGGTGGAGCAAAAATAGTAGAGGAGGAGTTCCTACAATGGCATTAGGATGAGGGATTATCCAACATTACATTGGATGACCTCGATGCTATATTTGATTATTCATAGCTAGGTGAACCCCCCACTATCATGCTAGATGACATCTTAGGTATTTATGAATTTCATTTTTATGTGTTGCATTTTATATTTTCATGTTTAAAGCCTGGTTTTAACTATATAAGCTATAGTTATGCCTATTTCAACTCCTAATCCCCAACTAGGTGCCTCAACCTCTACATTTTGCATGAACCCATGGGTGGAGGCTCTTGATAAAATGAAGTTCATGCATGGGGTAGTCAAAGACATGATCAATCGAGTGCAAGAAATTGCTCCTAATGTTGGAAAATACTTAGTTTATTTTGCCTTTAATGGGTTTTACTATGTTTATGCATTTTTGTTGCTTCATATAGGTTTTATGGATATGTGGTCTTATTGGTTCAAAAGTTTTTGGTTATTTTTGTTGCTTATTATTTTTAATATGTGTGTTTTATTGTTATATTACTTACAATATCTAAGGTTGGATGGGGTTTTAACCATGCCATGGAGATTAATTCATTGCCTAGCTTGCCTTATGAAGTGGAGAATGTGCCATGGAAGTTATATGAAAGTGCCACTAGATGTGCACTTTCATGCACTAAAACTTTGTGTTCCAATGAGTTCCTATGGGAATGAGTTATGGTATTGGAAAGGGAAACTAAGAGGCAAGGTGAGATAATTAAGGATCTCTAGGATCATAAGGGGTTTGTGGAAGCCCAAGTGGCTAACAGGGACTCCTTGAAAACCAAGGAGATAACATGGGCATAGTATTGGAACGCCATCCATGGCAATGTTGCTATTGTGAGGGAGGTCGCAGAGTAGAAGCTACAAATAGACCTACTAGCTCACAAGGCTAGGGAGTGGAGAGATTATTGTGCCTAGGTGCTTGAGTGGGACTAGGCACAAAAGGACCATAAGAAGAAGTATAAGGTAAAATGTGAGGCCTATCTTAAGTGGTTGCAGGAGGAGTTCACCAAATGATGCAAGTTGGAGCTATTCATGAAGGAGATTCAAATAGAGAGTGTTTTCAAATTATTTGAAAGCTCTGTAATGGTGGCTGATTCCCCAACTTCTTAGGTCTCTACTACTTTTGGGGAGGTAACTATCATCACATATTCGTGAGAGCAACGTCTTAACTAGCATTAATCTTGGGGAGGTGGATTAGGCCCACATGACCAAGGACTAAATCCTCCATTGTTTATAGGTTGGCTTTTAGAGCTTCCCCATGGAGGATGTTGCACCCGAGCCCTCACAGGTTTGCTTATTTTATTTTATTTTAGCATATTTTAATTTTAGGTTAATTTAATTTAGTTTCACATTATGTTGATTATTGATTAAACTTATGTTATTGTGGTACAGGTACCTAGTGACATTGACAACCCCAATATTGATGACATTGGAGATGCTTCTCTTCCCCCTCCAGTTGCACCTTAGCACCATTTGTTGGCTATGTCTTTGGCTATCTTTATTATTATTGTTGATGTTGTTGTTATGATGTTGACATTATGACGTTGTGGCTAGTGTCAGCCTTTGGCAAATAAAATGTGAACTAGGTTGTAAACAAGTTATAAAATTTTAACCAGTTTTAAGCCATGGAGGACCATGTGTTTTGCTAGTTTTAGGCCATGGAGGACCATGCGTTTTGCTAGTTTTAGGCCATGGTGGGCCATATGCATTTCCAATTTTAGGCCATGGCAGGCCATGCATTTTGTGAGTTTTAAGCCATGGTGGGTCTCGATGTTACCAGTTTTAGGCCTTAGTAGGCCATGCCCATCGAAAAGGAGATTTTTATCAGTTTTGCATTTTAAAATTCTTATAAATTTTTCAGGTTTTAAAGTTTTTATGGTATTTTCACATTTTATGTTCTAACATAGACAAGGCATAAAGGGTAACTTGTAAATGAGAATAAACTCTAGGCCATGTGCAAAGTAAGGTCAAAACGTGGTAAAATAAAGTAACATAAAGTAGCATGTGTAAATAATGTTTAAACTAGATTTAAAAAGGCTAAAGAAAAAGAAGGCTACATGGTAAAGGGTACAAGGACAAGTTTATAGGAAACATATAGGATCGTGCAAGTGTTTCCTAATCTTCAAAAGATTAGGAATGGTGTATGACTTGTTGTTGGTGATCGTTTGGGACCACCAACATTTTCCTCTGGGTCTCATGACTAAGATCACGGGAAATGAAGGTGTTTCTTCAAATTTGAGTTTAGGTGTTTGCTGATATCTGGAAACACTAAGGCCTAGATGACTCCAAATAAACTCAAAGGTAATAGAGCGAACTAATCATAAATATGTGTTTGTTGTTATGAATGTTGAAATGGTTGGGTTTGTGTATGAAACTTTAACTAGCTATTATAAAAGGAATTCAACTAACCTTGTTGAATACTGTAAATTATTAAAGATTCCAATTTTGTCAAGTCACTTGTCTATATGGTTCCTATAGTATGTTGCTTGCAACAAATAAAATCTCACCAAAATTCTTAAGCACAATTCTATAGAAATCTGCTCTTAGTTTTCCTTAGAGAAAAAGATCCAGAAGAAAAAAAGATATAGAGTAAGATTCAATGAAATTTAAAAGAGAAGAAAAAGAAAAACATATTTGTGTGAAATCTTAAACATTTAAGTGAGATAAATTGAGTGTGAGGAAACACTTCGAAATAAAGCTATTTTAATTCAATCTAAAGTGTTACAATCTAAACCCTTTATGGTCAACAAACAATTTCGTAAAAGACAACTCTTATTAAACTATCAAAATGTTTTGTAAATGATAAAATACAAACTATTATTTGGCTAGTTAAATAGTTGTCAAGAATTGCAAATAATAAAGTTATAGAAAAGATATAACAATTTCAATATTGAAACATCAAGGAAAAGACTTTAAAAATTGAAGCTAATTTGAGTTAGCTCAAAATATCAAGATTTTCTAGATCCTCTAGACTCAAATAGGCAATTTTTTAAAAGAAATTACTATTAAATTGCTCAAGATGCTCTTTAAAAGATAACATAAGCTCTTATATGGCAAGCAAATAGAAGTCTAGAATTGTGTGGAAATAGAGTTATAAGAGCAATCAGAAAATTCCAAAATTAAATGCCAAGAACAGTACTATCTACACCATTAGCTAAGCAACTAAGACAAACTGAAAAGAAAAAAAAACTCATAGGATTTAAACAAAGCAGCTGAATTGATGATGCAATTAGCAAGCCATCCTTAAAAGTAATCTTTAATGTCTTTTTTGAAGTTCTTTCTCCTTGTTATAACCCTTAAAGCTTTTTTTTATAGTAATTTTTGGGTAATTACAATCATCATGAGAAATTAAGGTGTATTATAACCACTATGAGAGTTAATTATAACCACAAGAATTAGTTACAACCATTACAACAGTTATAACTACCATATTATAATTCACAAGTGTTGAATTCATACAGGACATTCAACAACTGTCCCATAAATTCCTCTTCTTTTTTAAATAATAAGTTTTTTTTTTTTTAAACGGAAACCGAAACCTTCGTATAAAGAAACTGTGTCATGAACTTACAGGCAGCATGGAGATGGAGATGGCGACGGCCGCGGTGGAACGCCGATGAATTTCACGTTCTCCGGCAGATGCAGAGACCATGGAAGGGGTGACAGAAGCGTAGGAGCAGTCTCAACAGTTTCAGCCTTGGCGTTGTCCAGGGACAATTCTGGCATCATCATCATCATCATCGTTGCCTGTGGAACGGGCGCAGGAGTCGGCGGCTTCAACGATGCTGTTCGTGACGGTGCCAAGATTTCGTTGTGCATTGACCACGGAATCAGAAATCTGGGCTTTAGCAGCGTCCATGAAATCGCTGGATTCAGCGTTGGAGAGCCAGTGCCTGAGGCTCCACACCGGCAACAGTAACGGTTTCTCTCTGTCGGCAATCACGTTTATGGAGCTAAATGACTATGGATTATTGTTATTCCACAGTTTCTGCTACTGCCGCGGCTGTTCTTTTTCGAGCTCCAATGGCGGCATTTTGTCGTGCTCATCGTGGTTCTTGTCCAAGCCCTGGAACACGTCTGCAAACATGAATATTTTTTTGTGCGCGTACTTCCCATTGCTGGCCTTCTCAAGCTCCATGGCGCAGCGCGTCATGATGCCGTAGGGGATTGCAAGTCCTATGAAAACAAGATTGATGAGCTCCCAGCTTTGCGGAACGGAGCTCCGCGGACCTGCGTATTTCATGACAAGCTTTAGGCTCTACTTCTGCAGAACTAGGATCATAGCCATGGCTATAGCCAGAAACACGCCTTTGAGGATTATCCCTGAAATCTTGGCATTTCTGTTGTCGGTATCGACCCCGTGTTGATGCTGTTGCTACTGAGGCTTCCTCTGGATGATCCAGAGATGCCTCTACAGTAGAGTTTCTGCTGAGATCATCCTCCATACCCCACAGACCTCCAGTTGTGTATTATTTGATCCAAGGTTACGTCAAATTGTAGTAACAAAATAACAAGCCGTAGAAGCAGCTTTAATTCCCTCACTACACTGCTAGTGCTACCTAAAGCTTGCAAAAGAAGTCAAAAGGTGAAGCCTGGAAAACTCTGTTAAAAATTGTAGGCAATTCTTTGTTTCAGCAGCTGTGTGGTTGTCACTCATAGTGACAATTCTTTGGGTGCATCCTTTTTTTTGCTCCGCTTTGCTTTCTTTCTTTCTGCAGATTCCGATGCGCACTTGTGTGTGCGTTTCCAGTTCTTTCTTTGTCGCTGAGATTTGTTTTATGTTAGGGATTTTAGGTGAGAAAGCGATATACTATGGTGTAGTAGTAGCATCCTAGCGCGGAACACATTTTTGAAAATTAGCTGCAAAATGTCAAGAGACACTGGATGAATATGTTTTAGCAGCTTCCAGATGATGAACTATGGAAATTCGGGAAATGGCTTCCCTTGATCTACTTAGGTCTTTTGTAGCATATTCCCCTAAATTTTTTTGAGGCCCAAATTTCCAACAAAGGCATAGGTAATAAAGTTGTTTCTACCCGTTTTAGTTTGTTTTAGGGAAATATGCTGTGCATTGAACCTGTGAGATCATTTGATAAGATGCTCCAGTATCGAAAGACTGCATACTTACCAACGACGATGAGACTTAACCATTTGATGAGGCAACTTCTGGCCTAGTACATTAATGCTTTCATTGCATCATGTAATGTTACGTACTTTTTCACTGAAATTGCTCCATTGGCAAAAATGTGCCAACACTTGTAGTGCACAATTTTTTATTCCCCCTTCCCTTCATTAACCATGTTGAAGGGAAGCTCCTCCCATGGGGCATCCATGGTTTCATTGTAGCGTGTTTGTGCCTCTTCCACTCTATCAGGCCTTTGACATTCATCATCAATAGTAGGAGCTTCTCCCTGAAACTCCACTTTAGACCCTTGTTCTATGTCAACGTTGTTGATTGCCAAGAGAACTGCATTGTCACCATGGATAATTATTTCACCTCCCTCATAAGGTAGGTGAATTTCTTGGTGGATGGGTGAGAAAATAGCTCGTAATTAAGTTAGCCAAGTCCTTCCCAAGATGAGATTGAATCCTGGTGTCTCTTTCATCACTAAGAAATTAGCTGTTGTGGAGAATTGTTCCCCTGCCACAAAGTCCAAAGAGATTGATCTTTTAACTACAATTCAAGATCCATTAAAGGATTTAAGTGTGGAAGTTGTGTGTTTCAAGTGTTCTGTTAAACCCAACGTTCAACAATGGTGTAAGGTATTATGTTGGTTACTGCCCCATTGTCCACATGCATCCTATGTACCTTGTATTGTCCTGCTCTTATTATAATGAAGAGAGGGGCCTTGGTTGTCTCACCATCTTGGGGATTGGTCTTGACCTCACTATCCCAAAACACTAGTGTTGTTGACTTCATTTCTTCCTTCGGTGAAGGTGGTACCATCATTGCATGGATGGACTCTTCACTAGTGGGGATGTCCTCACTAATAGGAATAGAAGTCAACATCTTTACTAGGGCCTCTTGGTAAGTAGTTTAGATCATTACTAGGTCATACAAGCTAAGGGATGCATTCTTCTATTTCAAAGATTACTTAACCTGTTCCATTGCATTGAGGAAGTCCTTGTCGTTGGTTGTAGATTTCTTGTTCTTGTTGGCTTTAACTTCCTTCATGCACGATAGGATGCAAACTTCATGTTTTTGGGGTTGTGCCTTAGCCTCTTTCCCCTTTCCTTGTGACTTGGGATCCTCCTATGTTTGACTTGTTGAAGTAGCCTAAGTCTTAGAGCTCATTGGGATGGATGAAATAGGAGTGGGCTTTGGTAGGCCCATCTCTTTCCATGCCTTGGCCTACTTGTTATATCTATCCTTGGGCTTTAGCACCAACTTCTTGTGTTGTTTTGTTGGTGATTTCTTATTATTATTATTTAGTTGGGAAGACGTTGTTGTGTTGGCCACCATGGGAGGATGTTGTTCAATTGTAATGGTGGGTTTGGTTGTAGTGGGAGGGGTTATCCTTATCACAAAAGGCTTCTTGGGAGGCATAGGTGATGGTATCCTTATAACAAAGGGGGTCTTGAACTAGTCAAAGTTGAAGAACTCCTTTCATTGCAAGGAGGTACTGGATCATGAACAACTCCTATGTAGGCCTTGGATTATTGCTCACATTGAATGTCACTATGGTATATGGATTGTTGTTAGCATTCAATGAATCCTTGTAGACCTGCATAGATTTCTTCTATGGTCTGGTTGGGTTAGTGGCATTAAGGACCAATTCCCCATTGTCTACCATCTTTTGCAGGTCATTCTTGAGGGTTAAGTAAAAGTCAGTATCATGACCTAGTAGCTGATGGTAGTGGCAGAAATGGTCAAGCTTGAAGTATGTAGGTACTAGTGTGCCATTCTTGGTTGCAAGAGTAGGGTTCTTTGTGATTTCACATAGTCTATCATGCCTCTTATGAGCATTCTTAGTCATTTGTTTATATTGGATTCTTATGCTCTTTAACAACTGGTCAAGGAGTTTAGATGATTTTAATAGTCACCTAGTGATGAGCAGCAAGGTACCCCTATGCCCAATCATACAAATCACAAAGCATTCACGCGGGATCCGATCGAATTCCATGGACTTTATCATTTCTAGTGCACTAGTTCTTTAGGAAGTGAATCTAGCCTTAAGATCAATTGTTGTCTTCCCAATTACACTTGTAACATTCATTGGTATGGTTAAGTGTAATTGAGGCATCCAATTTTTATCATTTTATGTTTTATAGTTTGGTGCTCGAAATGTATATAAAAGGAGTTTGAATGCCTAATCTAAATTAATTAATTAACTAGTATTTAACTAATTTTAACTTAAGCATCTGATCCCACTTTATGTACACATCTTGAACCCACATATTCGTTGCTGGGCGACCAAGCACTATGCTATTGGGTGAACCAAGCAATAATGCTGCTAGGATTACCAAGCGAATATGTGTTACACTCGAAGCAGTCATACTTATGTGTGTAATCTATTTGGCTTAATTGCTTCATTAATGTAATAACTGGAAAATAATTAATAACTAATTGAAAACATTTAATAAATAACTGATAACATTAAATGCATAAATGAAATAGCTAATCTATCCAAAGTGCTGCAAGGTTTATTAAAAATCTCATCTTATTGCTGCACACATTGTCGTGCTCAGGTATAACAATGCTTGAATAAAGATTTGTACACTTAATGACTCTTGCTACGGGCACTCGGGAAAAAATTCTAACTTTTGAAAAGAAAAAATTCAAGAGCTTCATTATAACTACTATATCTACTTTACCATAAATGTGACTACAAGTGCATATTTATAGTGAACTACAGGCACTACATCAATGGGGCCACATCGACGCATGATATGATGTGTCAACTAGGCCTCATCGATGAGGCCTAAACGATGAGGTTTTGTGGATGCAATTGACAGAATGTGACTCATCATACCCCCATGACTGAATAAAACTCATCCTCGAGTTCTTTTACAAAATTGGGAAGGTATGGGATTATTGACTGACTTTTCCTCAAACAAAATAAACGGACTTACTTGACAAAAAATGGAATGCCCAAGTGTACGAATCAACACATTACAAAGAATGGTTGTGTTCATGATACAAAATTAGACACCATGCCTAAACTTTTTCAAAAAATCAGATAGCATGTTCCTTAATGTTGTGAAGTTGTTGGAGAAGATCAAATAGTCCCAAGTTGTGGTGGTTCTTGAGGCTTCGAGGGACCTTCACCAACTTCACACATGGGTACCGATTGAGGTGGTTATGGTTGTCCTGCTATTGTTGCAATTTTAGGTAGGAGGCGAAAAGCATCCAATAGTGCTTTCATTTTCTCCTCCTTACTCCTAGGATCATGCATCATCCATGTAGCTTTCCCAATGTGGGTTGCAATGGACACATCCCAAGGACACAGGATTTTTGGAAACAACTCCTTTGCATTGATGAACTAGGCAATGAGCTATTTGCTTTGGATGTTGAATGCCCTGACTATGTTCTTTAGCTCCTAGTAGTCATTCATCCATTTGGCTAGGTTCTTAGTGATAGATTGTTAATCTCTAAATTGCCCTCTGAGAACTTTGAGTTTAGTGTTTGTGGTCTCAAGCTTCTACTTGGTGTCTTTGTGGTGCTTGAACTTAGCCTTGTATAGTAGATATGAGCTAGCCTCTTGTTTCTCCAATTCTAACCATGGTTGTCCAATAGTCAGCATTGCTAGATTTTCATAATGGAGATTGGCGAACTCCATGTACTCTATCATTTCCTCGATTTACAACTCCTTCAAGTAGATCTCCACTTTGTTGTAGGCATTAATCAAATCAATGATGGGTTGCCACATCTCTCTTTCTTGTTGGAGATAGTGGAGAGTTTCATTCAATTTTGCCTTCACCATCTGAATTTGTTTTTCATTCACTTCCTTCTACAGGCCAACTTGGTCCCTGTAGTGATTCTTCACTTTCTCAAATTTGAGGGGTTCATTCTTTCAAGTGATGATCTTGATGGTATACTTTTGATGCAAGGAGCATACCTCCTTAATTAATAGATTATGGTTTTCTATGATCAATTTCCTTAGTTCAGTGTTTACCCTGGCAAACTGCTCTTACTATTGGTGAATGAATTCTTGCATTTGATCTTTCTAAGCATCAACATTTCACAGGTGATGATTCTATGCAGTTAATGCTTCATTCTTTTTGTGCATCTGATTCAAGTCCTTTTTTGATTGAGTACATTTCAACTTCTGCTATGGACTATTTAAAGATGGCCATCACTGACTCCTACTTAGCCTTTTGAAATCATTCTTGAAGCTATTTGATAGCATCATCTCTTATCATTACCGGGCTAAGGATTGCTTAATTTTCAAGCCGGCCATGAAGTTCGACAACCTCCATGGCCAAGCATTGATTCTGTTCTTGGGTTGTTTCTAGTTGTCCCTCCAAGATAATGCATTTACCCATTGCATTTAGCAACTTCGATTAGGTTGCAGTGATGTTCTCTGGAAGATAAAAAATGTCCAGAGTCGATTGCCTAGTTCCTACCAGTCATTCCAACAACGTTTTGTGCTAGGTTGCATTCAATTTTTTGCTGACCATGCCTATGGATGTTTGCACATCTTGAATTGTAGATATGTTTGGTACAAATGCCATGGGTGCATTCAATGATTCTGTGACATGATCAAAAACCACTTCTACTGCTATCTTTTTCCATTGGTGCTACATCACCAAGACAATTGCCTCTTCACCTTCCTCCAACCGCACTAAGAAACTGGTGGCATTCCTAGAGATTTTTGGGAATAGATGATGTGTTGTTAGTGACATTGTCACTTCTCGAGCATTGGGATATGACTTCAAAGGTAGCTACGTTCATTGGATAGAGAAAATAGAACCACCCCTCTCCATCTGGCTAACTATTGAGGCCACCTTGTTAAGTTGACTCATTGTTAGTTAGTACACAGATAGACCTACCTCACTCGTTCATGCATGTTGCTCTTTCTTGCTTAAGAGCTATTCTTGGATTTTCTACAGATGTTTAATGGTTGCATAGGCCTTTAGTGTTATTTCTTAAGTGGGTTGTGATGGCAGTAGCTCCTCTAATTGAGTCATTACTGACATCTTCTCTTTCATAATCTTGAACAATGAAGCCAAAGGAGTATGCCTGAGTGTATCATTAGAGTAGTGAAAAATTCCTACCCTCTTGTAAAGTTTTCTAATGAGGCGTGGAAAGGGTAGGGTATTCCTTCCATGTTCATTTTCTTTGAAATACTTCTCAACTTCCAAGTATAGCAATTATGGAAGGTTAACGGGGAACTTCTCGCTTAGAGCGATGTATGCCTAAGTAGAGAAAGCAGTCACCTTTCTTGGCCTCACCATTGGATTGAGGTGATAGGCTGTGATCTTGAACTAAATTCGCTTTGCTAGTGTGAGCACACAAAACTCCTTACAGTCCATCCCATAGCAACACTATGTCCACTCCTTCTTAGACTCAAGGTCACCTTACATGGATAATTCTGCCAGCTATGTTCCAGTGTCAGGCAACCCAAGTGCTTGTGCAATAGCTTTTTCCGAATAGGATAGTTAAATATCCTTAATCTTAACTATGGATCCTAGCTTCTGATTATTCCAGAAAAGGTATGTCTCTCCCATGTACCACTTCCCACTAGACATGATGATTAGCCACATGGGAGAGGTTCCCACATGGCCTAAAGTTTATCTCTTGAAGAATGGATTGTTGAATCTCTCGAAACTTGATGATATCAAGGTAGGCTTGAGTTAAAGTGACCTTGCCTTGGCATGGGACTAGGCACTTCTCCTCTTTGTGATTGTTCAGTTGGCACTTCTTCCTCTAGAATCTGTCAGATAGATTCCACTTCAGACTCCTCGCAAAGAGGTCCCATTGCATGGATTGCCTTAGGTAGTTCTTGGCCTTGTTCTTGTTGGCCCTTCTAGCTCTGGGTCATTTCTCTCGTGGTTGCAAGGTTTCTCCTTCCTACAGACATTTTTGTTTGGGTGCCATCTATAATCACAATAAGACCATGGATTAGCAATCATTTTGTAACCTTAAAAAAATTGGGATGCCTTAACTCTTAAGGATGGTTACACTTTGGCTAAGTTGTGATTATGGCTCATTTAATTAATCCAATTACCATTTATTTATGTATTTTCATTAATAATTCATCTAGAACATTGTTGGAAGGGTTAACTTGTGAAAACGTTGATGTTTATATATGATTAAGGTTATTAGCCCTTTGGAGGAGTTAGGGAAATTTCTAAAAATTTCATCAAATTTTCATTGGAAACCTTAAGGTTTGTGGTCCCCACAATAAAAATCTTACCTTCGGTAAGCACATTGATGAGTCAATTTTTTTCACCGTGACATCGCGTATGTGATATTGTAGCCTGTCTCCTCATCTATAAATAAGAGGTAGACAGTTTTGATAGATAGTTTTTTAGTTCTTAGTTTTAGTGTTAAGTTTTATGTAGTTTTTTTCTCAACCCTTTTCCTCCTAGTGTATGCCCGTAGTGTGGTGATTGTAATTGTACGACACCTTTATTCGAGTGTGACGTACTTAGACACGCACATGATCAGAAATAAAGATCAAGATTACTTCATCATTGCAGCATTCACTTAACTTAATTATTTATTTAATTGTTATTTATTGCTTTCCTAGTTAATCTCTTCTCACCGCTAAACTCCTATTAAACACGGAATGAGTACGACTTGATTACGAGCATTTAAGTGTGACTACTTGGTAATCCAGTAGTGTACCTAGGATCTGCGCTTGGTAATCCCAGTGGTAGTTATGCACGAGGTCCAAGATGTGTATGGATGATTGAGGAACGGATGCTCATTGCACTTAGGCTAGTTTAGATTCTCTCTCACCCTTTCTCTCTTAGCTTAGTCAATATTACTTTCCATTATTCTCAAGAGTATCATTAGCATAGAAACACATCATACACCCCACTCTGGACTAAACCATATGTGACAAAGCTAATACTAGTCTAGGTGGAAAGACAACAAACTGCAACCTAAGGTTAACTATCTAGATGCCACAACTAGTCCGTCTGCGGAGTTCAACTTGATCGTGCATGTAACGCTCGTATTTCTATGGTTGAGTGTAGGGGTACCTTGCCACTCATCATTGGCGTCGTTGCCGAGGATGGTGCTAGTTATCTAGATTAGTTATATCATACAAGGTCGTTGTACAGGACTTAATGATATATCTTTTATGAAAAAAATAATTATAAAAAGTCACATATAAATTTACACACAATTTCACAACGATGCCTCTCCTACAAGACTATAATAATGCCACACCTGGTGAGGAAGTTCATTGGAGAACCAATGAATTATATGACAATGAAGATTGGAGTACACAACCTGAAGTGGGGATTTCTTATAAACATGAATGAATGCAACATCATCCCAACGCACGAAAGCATAACTTACCCGATGACGATGAACCCCTATTGGCCGCTACAAGCCTAATGCAAATACAAGAGGCTGGTCGAATCTCCCGTAGGCATCATAAAGAGAGCTATCTACCTAGGCTCGATTTAAACAACTTTCCCAATTCTTTAGGAGGCCATGACTTAGATCCACAACAACATTTACAAGCCTTCTACGATGCCTGCACATGGAACAACATTGATAACGGTTGGAAAAAAATCAAGCTCTTTCCTATGACACTTGTTGGCCAAGAAAAAGTATTATAGATTGTTAAAACCAAATTCAATACGACGCTGGCCAACAATGGTAGAACTATTTGGAGAAAGATATCAAACCTACACAAGAGTGTCAGCCTTGAGGAAACAAATCCAGGAGTGTAAACAAGCACAACATGAACCCTTGGACATGGCCTTAGAAAGATATTATGCACTGTTAAACAATTGTCCAGGCCATGAGTTCTCTGAGGAAAGGCTAATGTATCATATCATTGATGGGCTTCATGATGAAACAAGAGAAACCCTAGGGATGTATGCCCAAGGTCAACTATATGAACTACGAACCCATCAAGTCCAAGAGCTTATTAAGCGGGTACCAAAAGAAGAAGGAGAAATGGCTAGATGGGAGAGTGCTGAAAAACATCAATAGGACCAAAATCTCAACTTAACAAAGGTCCATAATCATAAAAAGGAGAAATCAATCAATCTCAGGGAGGAAGAACCATCTTTGCCAATACAACAATCATTAAAAGAAATCGAGGTAAAGATCAATAAGATGTTGAAATGGATGCATAAAAAGTGTGGAGAATATATCGATATCATTAGAGATAGAGTTTTGACAACCCGAGAAGTAGGAAAAAGTATCAGTAGACAATCAAAAAGAAGAGATAAGGAAAATAAGAGCTCAACTGCCAATCACACGTATGAATGCAACATTTTCCTGTATGATCACCCCAAGGGCCAGTGCCCAATCTTGTTACATTTATACAAGCATTGGGGAAATATGTTACACCCAGAGTTCGTACAAAGATACTGTGTTCGATCATAGTGGCAACAATCTCAGTCGTGGGGGAAGTCATCCCTAAACTAGAGATACCCTTCATATCATCCGAATCGAAATGCTTATCTAGTTCAACATCCTATTTCCCAAACTGGGCCAACATACTCTATCTCATTGCATTACTATTCTTCTCAATACTCTCAGCCCATGTCCTCAACACAACCACCACATTGTGCATCTTACACTTCTCCTAATTTTCAACATTCTCATCCTTTCCCTCCTTCTACATCACCACCAACTATTCCTAAGGTGTTTGCACCACAACAACAACCCCCAAACGTTACTTGTGCTACTATTGCCAATAGCAGTGAGAGACCTTAGCAACATTGAAGGCGTCCCTTCTTTAGAAATGGCCCTAGGAAGGGATAACACAATTCCAATGCCACTTCATCCTCCAACTCAGCATAAGTCCAACACTATGGTGCATCGAATCCAATGCCTCATGTCACTTCATCAGGGCCACTAGTTAACACTCCAACAACCATACGGCCCAATGAACACAAGCATGGAGGGCAACATCCTGATCCTTGCATACCATCTAATGGTCCCAAATATCATAGTGGGTCAACTCTTTATCCGAGAACCACATCTCATAAATTGCCCCACTATGCTTACTATAACCAAGTGTGTGAACCCCAATGGGGTAAGTATGACCAAGTCTCAATACTTCCAACATGCAAGGATCCTCATCTTCCATTTATTAATCTTTGCCATCCTGAACCATTTAGTTATGGGGGATATCTCCCATTTTAATAACAAGTAGGATTAATAGATATTTTTCACTTTCTTTAAATTTACAATTTTTGTTTTCCAGTTTTTCATCTTTAATTTCTTGTTTTGTCTTTTTGTCTTTTTATGTTTTTTTTTCTTTCTTACAAGTAATCTCATCTACAAATAAAACACTCATGTGGCTCATTGATTGAGGTGTGTTCTATGTTATCAAGTCTCAAACGATCAATTATTTGGACAGTGAGCCCATTACACCCACTCATCCATTCTACAAATAAGAGGTTCTGTTCGACGGTACAATGATATTCTTGACATTCTTAAAACTTAAAATTAATTTTGTGTTCATTGTACTTAGAATGAAGAAGGATGGACCAAGAGGGAATGTGACATTAAGGGGACTTGCGGATTCTCTTTGGTGACGTTTTTGAGAGTTATCATGCAATGTGGTTGTACTAAGATCCTTGTGATCTAACAAAAAATGGGAGTAAGAGTAATCAATAGGGCACTCAAAAATCCAATGCTGTTCTAGGGGGTCCCACTGGAAAGACATGCACCCATGCTTGAAGGTTGGCAGCTTTTTTGGATTTAGTAGAGAGAGAAAAGAGAGAGAGAGAGAACAAAGGAAGTGTCACAAAACAAAAATCATTCCTCCCTTGAACAAAATGCCAAGTGATCGTACACCTTGTTGTTGTGGTACTCTCATAGTTGTTCATCATGGGATGAAATAATGCAGTGTCATTGATCAGAGTAATGGACTTGGTCTTGATCTTGGAACGGTGAGTTAATGACACATTAATCATGCTTTACATGCAGGATTCATTGTGCCCTGGGTCAGTTACCTCATGTCCTAATCTCTACAATCCCTTCTATACCCCGTCTCATCTCACTATTCATGTAATTGTTATTTGTGTCTTGTGTAGTGTAGAATTCTTACCTCATTTTGGTGATATTTACATGTGTGTGTTTTGTGGAACCAGTGCGAATTACATTTAACTCTTTGAGTGCCCACAGACACTTTTAAGTGTGCTTACGCAAGGGCATTATAGGTTGGAACCTACTTTGGGGAGGACCCACTTGTGTAATTTTTGTAATTTGCACTCATGACCCACCTTCCACACACCATTTATTACCCTTAGCATATTACCAACGACTTCCTTTCCCTTATTACTATTCCTCTGAATCAACGTTCCTATGTAACCATTACATGGCCTTTTTCTCTCACTTGCCACCCAAGGCCTTATTGCTCAAGTCAACCCACATATCATTATTCGTGCCTTCGAAACGAGTTAAATTACCCTAGAGTCCTTAAACACCTTCGACATGTCCTTAATTCCCATTATTAACTTTCAAAAAAGAACCCTAAAAATTTGGTATTTTCCCTTGGGCCTAAACATCGTTAGGCCATGATATCGTGTACATGATGTATCGTATGTGATATCGCGTCTCGCCCGACTATATATACGACCCCCCCAACACTTAACCTCATTTTTCACAAATCACACGGGGGAGTTTTTCAAATTTTTCTCTACAACTCATGAGTGTGACACCCTTGCTTTTCTACCTATATCTTAGTCACTGGTACTTTGATTTTTATTTCGTCTGAACTTGCTTGAACCTGGAGTGCTCAACTTAGTCATGGGGGAGGGACATACGTCGAATAGCACATAACTTTTTGGGAATTTTTCATCTCCCAAAGGACATTATCAAGGGTAATTAGTTATAAAATTAGGAATAAAATGTGCTGAAAATAATTTCATTCCCTTAGGTACATTGGGAAACTAAAATTGGAAACCACCTAAGTAAAAAGGATCCACTATTATAATCTTTTGGGAAACATCACACGGAGATAAAAAAACTAATTAATTAAGGCAAGAAGTAAGGTATAACTTAACTTCAGAAAAAACCTTACTAACGCTTGGCATCGTGTGATTGAAGATGGACCTGAAACGTGGACAACAGGAAGGTCCTACTCAAGGTGGAGGAAGTAAATGACCTAGGAGAGGCGAAGAACAAGTCCCTACCAGACAACATGTAGAATAGAAGCAACAATCATTTAACATTCATCAAGAGGACCCTCCTACCGTATAGTCCAGGCAGGCAGAAGGAGGAGCTATTGCAGTGCCTGAATAGGGACAACATCTCACGTTGCCCCAGGATTGTGTTTAGGCTATCCACGAAAGGTCCACATTCATTGTGGTGATTGTGGAATTAAATTTTGAATCTTTTGAAGAGTTCTCTCTCGAGGCTGTTAGGGATCACCTAAAAGGATCTCCCTTATGGCCTACCCTCTCTAAAAGTAGTGTCTGGTACCTAGGGGAGACGTACCAATTTTGGCACAACAGAGAACAAGGAACCACCATTAACATTTGTGATGTGACAATCGATTTATCCGCGCAGGACATTTCAAAAGTATTAAACATTCTAAATATAGGGCCCTAAGTTGCTCAGTTGTCTACCCATTTAGACCCCGATGTGCGATGAGTTTGGTTGAAAAGGGCATATGGTAGGGATAAGACATTTGGAGAGCTGACGAAGGAAGAAAGGATCTATTTCAAAATTGGAACATATCACCTCTTCCCCACGAAGGGCTTAAAAAGAATATCAACATATGCGGCAAGAGGATGTGCAGTGTTGATGGAAAAGGTTAATGCTAACCTGCCTCATCTATATTTGATGGAGATCTTGATGTGGTTCGAGCAATGGAAGACAGGGAAGATGGCGTTGCCCTTCCCTTACATTATCAGGAAACTATGCTGACGTGCTGGTATCAGTGGATACACTAATGATGTCCTTAGAAAAGCCCAAAATGCTTCATATGCTGAACTGTTATAGCCACCAATCGCAAGGAAAATCACTGGTGAGATGCTAGGACTAGAACAAGAAGAAGAACAGATAGCTGAACCAACTGCAACTCAACTTGCAGAACCCAACCAACTTCCAAGTATAGGACCCAGCCAACAATAGGAAGTAGGGCCTAGCATGGGCCAAGATCAACCACCGCCACCACAAGATTACAGACCATCGATGAGCCATCTTACGGGCATTACTGAGACGGTCAGTTGGGGAAGTCGTGATGACACAAATCTCTTTTGCATCATTGATGATGCCATACAACCCACAGTTTCTTTGGATTGTGCAAGGGGTGAAGTGTCTATTTATACAAGAGGAGAGGAAAGTACTTGGTCACAAAAGATCTTAGGAAACACTACATCTTTCCAAGTGCAATTAGAAATTGGTGAAAGGTCCACAGTGGTGGTCATGCAATACCAGGATGCAGCGGGAACCGCAGAAGTGGTCGTAGACCATATTAAAGAATCATTCAATGTACCTGTTGTACCACCAACAGATCTCACGGGAGCATGAGATGCTTACACTTTAGCCGGAATGTCAATGATTGCTGTGGAACATGAGGATGTGCTTGATCGATTGTTACAAATAGGACAAGTAATGATGTCCCTGTTTGACATCCCTCAAGATGTTACAACAATTCAATCAGATCTCATTTCCACTAAGGGGAAGCTATTCTTAATAGAAGTGAGGGCTGAGCATGCTGAAGTAAAGGTGCAGAAATTACAAGAAAAGATCATAGCCCTACAAGCAGCACAACGAGACCCTTTGTAATTTGTCCAATATCTTAACTCCAATAGCCCACCAGGCGGAAGTTAAGAATCGGGACTTGCAGATTCAAGATCTTATAGAATACATGGAGTTGGGAAACCTACGGTATGCCAACCTTACCATGTTAATAGTAGGGTGCCCAAGAACAGAGCTCGAGCAACAGGTAGCTACTGCCTAGATCAAATATGAAATAGAACTTGCAGAACGCAAGAATATATTGCAAAAACTTGAGATTGCAAGTTTTGAACTTGAGGTGGTGAAGGTAAGCTACCAAGGACAAAAAGGTGTCACAATAGATTTGGCTCGATGGCTTGCAGATTTTCAAGAGTACAGAGACAAAGCCAGAGCCTACGAGGAGGAACGATAGGTATTTGTGGCCTGGTATGTCAAGGCAAATCAAATGTTTCCACAACTACCCTGCCCATGGGAAGTGCTAACTCCATCAAATATTGAAACATTAGCATGGATGGCATAGGATCCCAAACCAAAGAGGAGAAACTCCAAGCCATACTTCAACGTCATCAAGCCTTAAGACCTGGAGCACAAGACAAGGGGAAAGCACCTATGGAGGAGCCACCGCCACCAGGAACTACATGAGTTCCACCAATTTTGTAGCTGTAGCACATTCTTTGTGTTGTGTCTCAATCTTGTCTTGATTCCATACTATGGCATAAATCCATTTTCATCATCCAATAATCTCGTACCTATCCACTATGTAATCAATGAAGCTTTTTCTCACTGTAACTTGAGGATGAGTTTTCACTTAGTCATGGGGGTATGATGAGTTGCAATTTTGTTCACCGCGATATCGTGTATGTGATATCATGTGCGTGATATCACAGCCTGTATCCTTATCTATAAATAAGAGGTAGATAGTTTCGATAGACATTTTTTCAGTTCTTAGTTTTAGTGTTAAGTTTTATGTAGTTTTTCTCTCAACCCTTTTCCTCCCAGTGTATGCCCGCAGTGTGGTGATTGTAATTGTACGACACCTTTATTTGAGTGTGACGTACTTGGACATGCACATGATCGGAAATAAAGATCGAGATTACTTCATCATTGCAGCATTCACTTAGCTTAATTATTTATTTAATTGTTATTTATTGCTTTCCTAGTTAATCTCTTCTCACCCCTAAACTCCTATTAAATGAGGAATGAGTACAACTTGATTACGAGCATTTAAGTGTGACTACTTGGTAACCCAGTAGCGTACCTAGGATCTGTGCTTGGTAATCCTAGTGGTAGTCACGCATGAGGTCCAAGATGTGTACAGATGATTGAGGAATGGATGCTTATCGCACTTAGGCTAGTTTAGATTCTCTCTCACCCTTTCTCTCTTAGTTTAGTCAATATTACTTTCCATTGTCCTCAGGAGTAGCATTAGCATAGAAACACATCATACACCCCACTCTAGACTAAACCATACATGAAAAAGCTAATACTAGTCCAGGTGGGAAGACAGCGAAATACGACCTAAGGTTAACTATCTAGATGCCACAACTAGTCCATCTGCAGAGTTTGACTGGATTACACATGTAACAGTCGTATTCGTATGGTTGAGTGTAGGGGTACCTCGCCACTCATCACACATGATTGAAAAATGGAGTGATTTGGACAAACGGTTGGGAAGTTATGAGCTCTAGAAGGTTTTGGGCTCTGAAAAATTTCAAAAACTCCTCATGTTATGAGTAAATGCAAAAAATTACAAAGTGTTTGGTGGTATATATATGGTTTTTATGATGTGTCAATGAGGCCTAGTCGATTGGGCCTCATCAACTAGGGTGGATGCATCGATGGGGCCTTAATGATGCAACTATTGACCACTATAGTCAAACTTTGACCGTAGTCAAACTTGCAAAATATGAAGAGCTTTTTAGTGAAATTGGTGTCAAATGAAAGCTGAGAAGACCAAGAATAGTATGAAAACATGATAAGAGGATGTTTAAGCTCATATATTTTGGAAAAAGGAGAAAAATTGACTAAGCGAATGAATGAAATAAAAGATTAAGGAGCACTGAGCGGCATATGCAATGGAAAATGCAAAAGATAGGATTATAGTGATGTTAAAGGTAAGGAACCTTAACTAATTAAGATAAGAGCTATGTAAGTGGGTCCTCCCCATAGCAGGCTCATGCCTTTTTTTCCTTTGCACAACCTCAACTAAGGAGTCCGTGGGCCCCATAGTCAATTTAATGATCATGACAAGTTAAGGACCAACTCGAAAAAATCTACTCAAGAATCCCAACACATTAGACTAAGACATAGAGAATAACATAGAACATGGCAATGAGGTGAGTTATGGTAGCATGGATGGATGATAGAGAAGGTGGAATGGAGTTCCAAATTATAGTCATAAGAAGTTTCTTGTGGAACTTGTAGTTAAAATGACATGAGAAGTTCCATCCCCAGTCTAGACCAAAACCATATGCTTTTAGTGACTTCGCATTGCCACTCTAAGATTGATCCACCCACTTGAGACACAAGAATTCCTCCACAAAACAACCACCATTCCATAAAGAGAACAAAAGAGAAGTAGGAAGTAAGAGAGAGAGGGCCTTAGTTAGAGGGGACCTTCAGGCATAGTTGTATGCTGTTCGAGTCCCATAACTAGTGCTTGTAGCCCATTTATTTGTCCAATGGGTATGCTTTGAATTTCCATTGTTTTTTTTGTTTTGAAATGAAAATCATATCATGTGAAGACTTATTCGTGTCAAAGGGATGTGCTTTGAATTCCCATCATTTTTTTCTTTTGGATGGGAACCACACCATGCAACGATGTTATTTGACTTCTTATTAGTGGTTGGTGTGGAATGGAAAGAAGTTCATGAAAAAACACTCAAGCACTCAAGCAAGTAGAAGAGTATAAAGAGTAATGAGTCCCCTTGAAGTTACACCCTTTAAAAACCTTTGAATTCTTCCTAATTCCAGAACTACCAAGGTCACCAATTGATTAAAAGTTTCTTTAATGAAAAGAAACCTCAAATTCCTAGAATAAGGAAAACCATAGAGTTCATTGGATAGGCAGATGACGTGGGTTCATTTCCTATTCCATGAAAAAATAAACCATGTCAAAGTCATCAGACATTAGAATTCAAAAATAGAAACCAAACATTAACAATCATACATTAAGCACAAACCATCGTTAGTAAACAGTAATAGTGGCACTATGTCTTGTGGCAATAAAGCACTCTTTATCAGCAAAAATAAGAAAATATCACACTTAAATCAAACCAAAAAAATTAAAGTATATAAGAAAATGTAAAATAGTCAAGAAGTTTCAAAGGTACTAAAGATGATATAAAATTAGAAAAATTTGAAAATCAAAAATTTGTAAAATAAATAATTTGTAAAACTTAAAAATGTAAAAATCAAGAAGTAGAAAAACTAAGAAGCCAATTTCATAGTGAGCACAGATGGCCATCTCCCCCATGATTGAGTTGGAAGGAGGAGATCTGAAAAATAGAATGTGGTTGTCCATCCATTGAGGCAGTAGTTACATTGGCCTATCTTGGTTCTAGGAAAGGCTTCACTTATTGGATGTTGACCAACTACTTTTTATTTGGGTTGTCAAGTTTGTAGATTATCATGGCCCTAGAGGGAAAGGTTTGATCAATCATATAAGGACCCTTCCACAATGTTTGAAATTTTGTTTTTTGGGATGCATGTGTGGGGTTCCAATAGAGAACTTTATCTCCTGGTTGAAGTTTCACTTTCCTAATTCTAAGGTCATGACGTTACTTGCTAAATGTCTTTTTCACCTCATTTAAGGATAGGGCCACTAATCGATTGTCATCTAGCATGTTTAGAATGATCAATCTTTCCTTTTGTGCTAGACTTAGGTCGAGGTTTAGATCATAGGCCATTGAGAGTTATGGAGCTCACATTGGATTGGGAGCATTGGAAGTTTTCTATACACTAACTTGTAGGGAGAATAGCCAATAGGAAGTTTCCAAGTTGAATGATAAGCCTAAATAACATCATTAAGCTTAGTACTCCAATCCTTCCTACATTTGTTAATGGTTCACGTTAGTATTTTTGTAATCTTCTAGTTGGTTACCTCTACTTGGCCATTGGCTTGGGGATAATAATATGTTGTTAATTTATGTTTTACCATCAAGTGCTGCATTAATTTTCTAAATGTGGCACCTATAAAATGAGTTTCATTATTAGAAATTAGTGAACATGACACCCCAAACCTATTCACAATATGTTGTTGTATATATTTTGTAGGAGTGGATAATGTACAATTAATAATAGTTGCTACTTCTACCCATTTTTTGTAGTAGTAAACTTATACTATAATATACATCTTTCCATTGGACATGGATGTGATGGGACCCATGAAGTTAATGCCCCATATGTTGAAAGACTCCAGTGGTTAAATCGATTGTTGAGGACCTTCCATGCAAGCAGTCATCCCCCTATCATGTTGACAATGTTCACAAGACTTGACGAACTTGTGGGCATTCCTAAAGATTGTAGGCCAATAGTATCCTACCATCAGGATTTTTATGGTCGTGCATCTCCCTACATAGTGGCCTCTGCAAGGTCCTTTGTGAGCATCTTGGAGAATGCATAGCTAATCTTTGTTAGAGACACACCAACAAATCAGGCCATCGACACACACCTTGTAGAGGTGTTCATTGATTTCCATGAAGTATTTGACCCAATGGAGAATTGTTGCTTCTTTCTAAAATCCAAGTCTCGTGGCATCTCTTGAGTGAAAAGATATGTGAGGATGCCATTATACCATATTGTTTTTGTAGGTGTTTGTTCATTTATTGCTCCTCTAAAGAGGAGTTCATTTAGAAATTGATTAGAGAGCAAGCTTTTCTCCTCTTTATTATCCCATATTAAGTAAGAGAGATGGTTAGTGACCACATTCTCGGTCCCTTTTTGATCTACAATAGTGAGATTGAATTCCTGCAAGATCACTCATCACCGTATGACACAAGAGCTCATTGTCAGCTTGTTCATGAGGAAGTGGATTACACTATGATCCATATGCACAAATACTTTGTAATCAAGCACACACTACTTAAAATTTTCTAGCACGTACACCATTACCATTAATTCTTTCTCTATGGTGGTGTAATTTAATTGTGCTTCCACAATGCTTCAACTCAGGTAGTGGATGTAATATGGATGTTTTTTATCATCCATCTATGTGAGTACTGCTCCCAAAGCATAGTTAGATGCATCTGTCATGATATGGAAGGGTTTGAACCAGTCTAGTGCTCGTAGGATTGATGTTCTACGAATTTCTCCTTTAATTGTTGGAATGCATGTTCACATTCCTTGGTCCAAATGAAAAGGTGTATCTTTCTTTGTAAGCTCTACCAATGGTTTTTCAATCTTAGAGAAATTCTCTATGAATCATTGGTAGTAAGAAGTGTGTCCAACGAATGACTAGTCATCTTTAATGGTCTTTGGTTGGCATGTTATTTCTTGGATGACCCTTATCTTTTCTAGGTCTACCTCAATTCCTTTTTGTGAAATTCGATGCCCTAGCACAATGCCTTCTTGGACCATGAGATGGTTCTTTGCTAGTTAAGCCATAGGCTTGTCTCTACACATCTCTTTAGTACTTACCCAAGTTGGTCCAAGGCTTACTCAAAGATAGCTTCATAGGTGGAAAAGTCATCCATGAAGACTTCAACACCACTACTAATTTGTTGTTGAAAGATACTAAGGACTGATCGTTGAAAGGTTACAGGGGCATTGCATAAACCAAATGGCATCTTAAAATATGCAAAAGTCCCTAATGGACTCATGAATGTTGTCTTGGCTTGATCTTCTAGTGCAATTTGGATTTGGTTATAGCCACTATAACCATTGAAGAAACTATAATAACAATGCCTAGATATAGTGTCTAACACTTGATCTACAAATGGCTAAGGAAAGTGATAGTAAATGTTGCCATATTCAACAGCTTGAAGTTGATGCAAACCCACCATTTGCCTCCCTTCTTTGATATAATTATGAGTGGGCTAAACCACTTAGTATCTATGATGGGATATATGAACCCTACCTTAAGGAGTTTCTCTATCTCTTCCTTGATGATTTGCTTCAATTTGGGGTTTAGCCACCTTTGTAGCTACCTTCTAGGCTTCATGGCTGAGTCAATGTAGATGCAATGCTCGCATATCTTTGGATCAATTCCTGTTAGCTCTAGATACGACGAAGCAAAGGCTATTGACCATTTATTCACCACTTCCAACAACGTTTCTTTATGCTCAGGAGTAAGTTTGACATTAATGATGACTGGTTTACCATTCTTTAAAAATGCATACTTCATATTGGTAAGTAAATTTTTTAATTATAAGGGCTCTTGCTTGAAATGATTAGGGATTTCCAACTCTTCCCAATAGGTGTCATCATCTTCATTAGAGAGTTGGGAATGAACTTGATCAATTTTTTTCATGCCTTCAACATATGCATAAGTGAGGCTCTTAGTTGGTTCCATGCATAGTGTGTTGTTATCTGAATCAGCTATCAACCATTGGGTACCCTTCTACTTTGTGGCTGCTGCGTACAAATACGTTTGAATATTGATCTCTTGTGCACATTGATTGCATGCCTTAATGCATGTGATCTTGATGGACCAAATTGTTTTCATGCAATTGCACCTGTTATCACTATACGCGATGCATGGAATACGCTTCTTAATTTTTCCTAGCTCATTTTCCTTGGATATTTGTAAAAATAGGTTCCTTATACCCATTCTTGCATCAACCGTGCTTAAACAAGCTCTTCCCATAATGATGGCAAGCCACTTTTGCATTTGTCCATCTTGATTACCAGAAAATTAGCAAGATAGGACCACCCAAAAACCATGGTTACAATGTCCTCTATTAAGCCCAAAGGGATAATAATTGACTAATCTACTAATTTTAGATGAATGTTGCTCTTTTGAAGAGGTGGTAAGTTCCAAGCCTTGTACATATCATGGGAGATGAGGCTAACTCTAGAACTAGAGTTAAGAAGAGCTTTTCATGGCTCTTGTCCAGTAATCTATAGATAAAAAAGTGAACTTCCTAGATGAGATATTTTTGTAGAAAGATTGCCAACCTTGATCTAGTCAAAAACAACATGAGTTAACATTACAGTGTGGATCCTAGGTAGCACATGGTTTGAAGGGAACTCGAAGGTATTTGATGCATAGGATGAGGGTGTTGAAGATGTAGGGTGATTGGTTGGACTAGATTACGAGGGTTGAAGAGGACTATTAGGTTACAAGAAAGGTCTTTTCCTTGATCAATTGTATGGACCACTTGGTTGAAAAATTAGTTGTGAATGTACAGCCCTCGTAGCATTTTGTTGTTATGGATATGGAGGAATCTCACCCTGCATGGATGGAGCAAGAGGTAACTAGGTTGAAGGTGGAGGTGTATGTGTAGAAGGATGTGAAGGATAATATGGATATGGATATGGGTTTTTCGTTAAGTAGATGGTGAATGTTTTTGGTGGTACTTTGGAGAGTAATAGTGATGCTAGAATGATGCATGACTTGCAGAACTCCTAGGGGAGACGGGTTGCTGAACATAGTACCCATATGTATCTAGTTACCTATATTGGTATTGCTGCCTTGGTAGTGGAATTCCCCACGTTTGTGGTTGGTAACACTATTGGTAATTTTTGTACAGTTGTGGAGGAGTTTCACTTGGGTAGTAAGCTTGTTGTTGTTGGCGAAACTGCCTTGGATTGCCTTGAGGGTAAGGTAATTGTCTTGAAGCTTGCCTACATGCTAGGTGAGGATTCAATGCATACACTCTAGATTCTTGTAAGTGTGACACCATAGGGAAACATCCCTTTGGATGTTCATATTGGAAAATGTCACATTTAGTTTCATCATTAGAGTCAGACTCCACAACTTCCTCTACTACAGTAGCTTTTCCCTTACCTCTTTAGTTGGCATGTTTAGCTTCTTTTTGCTTCCCATGATTACGATCACCATTTTACTCTTTTGATTCATCAACAATCTTTAAATCGTTTTGAAATTTTTCATTCAAAGAGTCCCATAACTTGTCAACCTTGGCCAAAATATCAAAAATGGATTTTTGGATGAGAATGTCTTTCTGGTCACCACTTCATCAAGTTGTGATTCCTCCTCATCACAAAATTGGACCTCTCATTTTTTGATGGACAAGTCCCTATTATATTCTTCAGCACTTTCCATTGTCTTCTGTCATTACTTAGTTAGCCTCTAGATCTGATGAGATCTCAATTTAGACAATCTTTCTTGGGCATACACACTAAGGCTTCTTCTTGTTTTTGCTCTAAGCCCATTTATGATGTGGTGAAGCTGTTCTTTCTAAGAATAACCATGGCCAGGGAATTGATGTAAGAGTGAATAGTATCGGCCCATGATGGCATCCAAGGATTCATGTGCTCCTTATTTCTAGCCTTGGATTTGCCTTCTCAGATTAGACACTATGGAGTACATCTAGTATTTGTCATTAAATAACTCTAACATGGTACTCCATTTGTGGATAGATTTTGGCTCTAAGAATTGATACCAAATTTTAGCTTCCTTAATGAGTGTCCTTAGGAAAAGCTTGAGTTTCTTCCATTCATTCTTTATGTTTTGTAAGGCACAGGCATCTTGAAAAGCTTGTAGATGTGTTTGCAGATCAAAATTGTATCCCCCTTCAAATCTTGGGATATTATTCATGTCTAGGCACTTGATTGGAGTATCCTTCATATGCTTGCTTGGGATTTTCATTTCCTCCGTAATGTTGAGCATACTTTGAGTTGCCAATAAAGGTTCATCATCATTGCTATGTTGATGATGCTGATGATGATTTTGGCCATCCATTCAATTTTGGTGGACTTCACGGTCATTGTTATCTCTTTGATCACCTTCATCACAATTATTTCGACGATGGATTCTATGAGAATCATTAGATGAATAGAAATGTTTAGAATCAGATGAAGAGGAAGGTGGACTACCACTGCCACTATGGTGTCCACCATCACTCTTACACTTATTACAATCACCATCCTTAGATCTATTACTATTCTGATGCTTACTTGAGTCTCTACCTGGGCTATCACTTCTTCATGAACCTAATTTATGGACAATGGATCATAGGTTCAGGTTCATACCCTCGCCATTTGTAATAGGGGGTGGAGAATCTTCATGTTGAGAACCTTCCAAGGGAGGGTCCTCATTATCATCTTGGTTTAGTAAGAATAAGGGGTTGGTGTAATGTTTTTCCTTTGTAACTTCATAGAGTTTCTCTTGATGTTGATCTTGTTTGCATTGTGTTTCATTGGGATAGTAGTTTCAAGTGTCATATCCATCCATAACGTAATCTTCATGAAGATCTGCTATGCCTAACTTCTTAAGGGTTTTGAATAGCATCCCAGGCACAGATTGACCAAGGGACAAGATAATGTTATGCTCCATATCACACCATCACAACTCTTCATCCTGATGTAGGATGAAGGTAAAGCTTGGCACAAACTCATCTAGATGAGTGTATACCACCTTGGATTCTTGTGGAATTGGTGGTTTGGTATCTTCATGCTTGCAAGAAGAAAAAGACATTTTGCAAAACAAAAAAAAATTGTCAATGTGCTTTTATATTGGGAATGATATTGACCTTGAGGTTCGTACAATGATATTAATTGTATTCACTTAAAACCTAAATAGTGCATGTTCCACAAACAAAGTCCTTGACAACAACACCAATGATGAGTGGTGAGGTACCCCTACACCCAACCATATGAATCACAAAGCATTTACATGTGATTTGGTTGAATTCCATAGACTTTATCATTTCTAGTACATTAGTCCTTTAGGAAGTGAATTTAGCCTTAAGGTCAATCATTATCTTTCAAATTATACTTGTGATGTTCATTAGTATGGTTGAGTGTAACCGAGGCATCTAATTTTTATTGTTTTTTGTTTTATAGTTGGGTGCTCAAAATGTAGATAAAGGAAATTTGATTAACTAATCCAAATTAATTAATTAAGTAGCATTTAACTAATCCAAACATAAGCATATGAACCCACTTTTTGTACACATCTTGAACTAATGTATCCACTGCTGGGCGACCAAGCGCTACACTACTAGGCGAACGAAGCAATAACGTTGCTAGGATTACCAAGCAAATGTGTGTTACACTCAAAGCGATCGTACTTATGTGTGTAATCTATTTGGATTAATTACTTCATTAATGTAATAACTAAAAAATAATTAATAACTAATTGAAAACATTTAATAAATAATTGAAATGATTAAATTCATAAATGAAATAGCTAATCTATCCAAAGTGTTGTAAGGTTTGTTAGAAAGCTCATCTTTATTGCTATACACATTGTCATGCTTAGGTACAACAATGCTTGAATAAAGATCTGTACACTCAATGACTCATGCTGTGGGCACTCGGGAAAAAATTCTAACTTTTGAATGAAAAAAATGCAAGAGCTCCACTACAACTACTATCTGTACTTCGTCATAAATGCAACTACAAGCGTGTATTTATAGTTGATTATCGGCACTATGTTAATGGGGCCATGTCGACGTGTGATAGGATTCGTCAACTAGGCCTCATCAACGAGGCCTAGATGACAAGGTCATGTTGATGAGGTTTCATCGACACAATTGAAAAAATGCGACTCATCACCTAGTATACTTCAACCAATCCTTCCTTTCAAAATTTAGCTTTGTGTTGCTTGATGTAGAGGCCCCAAATGTTGATAGTTGATTGTTGTTGGTAGGGGCTTTGGATTGTTTCGTTTAGGGCCCATGCTTGGTTTTAGTCTCTTTGGCCATAGTTACCATAGCTACGTTATTTTTCCTCCCCTTCTCTTTATCCTTTCAAGTGTATTGGCTCTTATATGTCACGTAGGTAGGGTCATGACTAGTCTTGGCAACATCCTCTACGTTCTTTGTTTGTAAAAAAGCATGGCTAAGTGACTGTAAGTCTAGATAGTAAAGTTTAGACTTAATAAAGTCATTAACCACCCCCTTGAATATAGCAAGAAGGTGGGTCTTGGCTATAGGTTTTGGAATCTCATTGAGAAGAACATTCCATCATTATATAAATTTTTGTACAAGTTCAAGGGATCCATGTTTGACCTTCATTAGTTGGTTAAGAGTTGTGTTGGATTTCAAGTTATACCTTAAATAGTTACAAACTGTGATATTAAGTCTTCAAGTGAGGATATAGATCCTCTTAGTAATGTGTGGTACCAGTCCAAGGCTTTGATAGTAAGGGACATAGAAAAGACTTGCATTATAGTGTGTGTATAGGCTTGCAACAATAAGCATTAGGAATGGAAGGTTATAAGGTGGGTGTTACGATCATCTTCACTGTTGTACTTGGTGAATTGAGGTATGAGAATTTTGGGGAAAAGAGTTATTTGTGGGATAGCAAGATTGATTGGATCATCTTGATAGAAGTATATGATTTTCACTATTTGGGTTATGGAGGCCTTAAGTTTTCATAACTCTTTTGTAAGGTCTTGGATCATTTAGAATGCTTGATTCAAGCCTTGTGGCATTTTTGTGGATTGTGATGTATGTACAAATGGTTAGGATGTGAGTTGAGAGGCTTGTGGCCTAGCAATGGGCTACAGTATTAAAGGGAGAGGCTAGGTCATCATAGTTGTGGGATGACTAAATGATGAAAATGGTGTTTATGTTGGTACATGTGGTACAAATGGAACAAATGGTGTGTGTGACCCTTAGGTTACTTGGAGTTCCATTGTGGGGCCTTTTGGTATGGAGAATGGATGAGTGATGGTGAAGACCATTGATGACGACCATGCAGACTGAGGCTACATTATGAAAGGCATAGAAGAGAAGAGGGTCATTTTTTGGAGCATAGAATGAGCCTAGTGGGTCACTATGATAAGTGCCAACCTAAACATGGTTGAGTAAATGGGAAATGAAGGTTGAGGCACTTGTCCTGCAGAAGTGGTAGGAGAGGCCAAAGTAGGTGTAGTAGTTTGGGGAGCCAATTGTTAAAAGAGGCTCCCTATAAAGTTATCTTATTTAGGCTTAGTCTCAAACACATCTTGCTCCTCATGTTGACTTTCCAAACTAAGCTTCTCACATTGTTTGTCCATCTCAACTAGTTGAAATAGTGTATGCGCATAAGTGTCCTTGAGTGGTATTTTGTTGTAGGGGAAGGGTATGTACTCCTTCCAATTTTGATGGATTAGCTCGTATTCATGTTTAGCCTTTGCCTTCATTCATGGAATGAGGAGGCCAACTTAGATTTTGGCATAAATGAAGTTATAGTGATCTTCATTTATGATCATAAAATCTGGGCTTTGCCCCCTTAGCCTAAGGAATTGCTTAGCTATCGTAGGGTCTTTCGAGTCACAACATCTTGGTTAGATGTCATATCAATTAGGTTGAGGGGAAACACAATTGACTAGCTAAAAGACATGGTTACTAGTTTAAATTTAGCTTAATAAAATGTATAATTAACTAATTAAATCAAAATTCTAGTAAGTGGAATTGTTCAAGATGCAAAAAGGGTATGGTTGTAAAATGTTGTGAAATGTAACTATAAAATGCAATGCAAGTTGTAGTGACAAGGGGTATACCCTACACTTGAGAAGATGCAATGGTTTTTTGTTAAGGACACCAACTTTGTTGGCTTTGCTAGCAATGGCTATGCTAGAGGAGGAAATGGAGTAAGATGTTAACAACCACCTCGCCCACTTGCCCTGCATTGGGGTCCTCCTCTTGGTAGGAATAATGTATGTTTTTGAAAATATAAGTGAGGAATTTTGGTTTTTGAAAGGCTATGGTGATGGATGGAGAAGGACCAATGCTGGCCTTACTAGAAAATACATACAAAGGTAATGTTGATTAGCACCCATGCTAGCCTCTAGAACATACAAATGTTGGGATTTGAGTGGTTATCGTAGAAAAACACTAGCCTCTAGAACATACAAAGGCAGTGTTGACTAGTAGCCACGCTAGCCTTGAAAAGTCTAGTAATTGTTGTAAAAATTTTTACAAAATCCAAATCACCTGCAACCTCAACACTAAGGTTTGGTGGTAGGGAGATGGATGATAGGGTTGGTTTCTCTTGCAATTTTCATGGCAATAAAATTTAAATGGTGTTTGTATTTGGAGAAGGACCAATGTTGGCCTTGTTAGAAAATTTCACAATAGGGGGGTTTGGGTGGTTGTAGCAAAGCAATGCTAGCCTTTGGAACACACAAAGGTAGTTTTGACAAATAACCATGCTAGTTTTGCAAAGTATTGCAACTGTTGTAAAAATTTTACAAAACCCCAAGTCACCTCCAAACTCAACATTGAGTTTTGGTGAAAAGGAGATGGTTGGCAATGTTGGTTTCTCTTGCAAGAAAAATTTTATCAAAGTTTAAAGATATTTGATGTAAATTTAATGTATTTAGCCTAAAAAATGTTATTGAAATGGTAAAATGGGATTAGACATAGAACTTGGGTAAAGGCCCTTCTTCTAGTGCCTAAAAACTATTATGCTTGGAAAATTTGATCACTAGAAATCAAAAATCCTAGGTGCGACATAGTTTTGACCTTGGATCCTAAGGGCCTCCAAGAAAGAGTATCCAAGGCATCTTGGATGGTCTGGCTGATAACCTAGGGACCTAAGAAATGTAAATAGGGGTAAACGAAATGCAAAATATTGCAGATCTAATCTAGGAAATAAATGCATAAAATAAAATTGTAATAAATTTGCACAACTATTGAACTATGAGTTTAATTACAATGAAAATATTGTAAATAAAAAAAGTTTAGAATGTATATAGATGGTGCTTGGATGCACAAGGGGTTTGCTTCGGCGGAGTTTGAAGCTTGTTGAAGCTAGTAGTCTCATGTACCATAGTTAGCTCCATGATCCAGGTACTTCCCAACTTCCAAAACCAAAACTCCTTGTAGGTTTCTCTCATAGATTTGTAGCATTGGTCATAGGGAGGTAAGATGTGTGAAGGACTTTTGTCACAAAAGGGGCACCATGCTGGGAGTCTTTATGCCCAGGTAGTCCAACATTGCTCCAAGAAGTCTCACACAAGCCTCAAGGTTGCAACTATTTTAAATGGTCAAAGATTTCATGCTTAAGAATTGCCAGAAGATTTGTGTTTGCTTTCAATTCAAAAGCCTAGGAATTGCCAAGTGGTGGAACTCAAGAATCAAAGGACCTCTTCTAGGTGTTTAAAATTGGCTTATATAGTTTATATGGCTATTGAATTTTTGCTGTACATTTCTGCCATGATTACTAATAGATTGGTGTCACATGTAGGTATTGAAGGTATTTGATTCTAGTGTAGTTACTATTTGTGGTAAGTTTTGATACCCCTAAGGTAGCAAAACCATGCTAGTTACCAAAAATACTAAATGGACTTTTTATCAATGCTGGCTTCTCCCACCCACATTAGTCTTCCAATAGCAATGCTGGAGTTGTGGAAAAAAATGCTAAAATTTGATGAAACATGAAATTTCAACCACTCCAATGCTTCCCTGAATGTGGCAACATTGGCCTTATGGTAACTACGTTGGCCATAGTTGGGAGGATGAAAGTGAAACCTTCCAATGCTGGGTGTGGGTGCTTCCAGCGTATTAAAGGTCATATCGCCCCCCCCCCCCCCCCCCCCCCCCCCAACAAAACCTATGAAAATGTTAATTTTGGTAGTCCAAAAGGCATTTTGGCCTCCCCAAGCCCAAATATAGACATGGTAGAACTTTTTCTACTTGGGAAGTGAGGTTACAACAACTTATGAGACATTATTTCAGCCCTAAATGTTAAATTATGTGAAATTGCATCTCATGGATTTTACATTTTACAATGAAATTTTAGCCTTAGGTTTCATGGGGTGAAAGTTATAATGCAAAAGAGGTTGCAACATGCATTTTCTTGGTGGTGTTTTAGTAGTTTTTGAAGTACTTCTAACTTTCACAAGCTAGCATACATGCATCTTGCAACCTCCACAAGCTAGGAGATAAGACATTTATAGCTTGGGTAGCCTTTTTAGATTTCACAAGTTGGGATGTATCAGATCTACAATGTATGGGATGCACATCTTAAATTTTACATTAAAAATTTCCTCAAATTCCAGTAATGAAAGGCTATAATGAAAATTGTTTGGGGAAAATAAGGTAATTATATCTACCTTTATTTTTTCCATCAACTTACAAAGAATTCTAGCAATGGATTGTAACATGACTTTTCTTTGGGGGTATTTCATAATACACATAGACATACATACATAATTTAGCATAATTCTGTCCTTGCATCAAAATGTAAAAGTTACATGAAAGAATAATGAACTTATCTTTTTTCCTCAAATGCTCCATCATGCTTCCATTTTGAGAGCATAAAATCCATGTATATCTTTCATGACCCGCAATAAAAGAAAAGTAAGAAAATTTAGAATAGTTGGGTCTTCTCAAATCAACTTTTCTTCTTTTCTTCTACTTCCTCTTCTTTACCTTCTTCTTCTTGATGCTTGAAAGTATACCATTTGGCTTTCTTCCACCATCATCATCACAACCACTAGGATTATCTTCGTGCTACTCATCCATTTCATAGCTAAGACAATCAAGGCCATCAATATTCATCATTACTATAATTAATAGCAAGAATATCCAAATTTTGGAAAATTGAATGATATATACACTTATATCAATAATGATCTTTCCACCATGACTGCTGTTGTACTTACTTTGGCTTTTTTCAACTTGAGTTAGAGACCTGGGTACACTCTATGAAATTTTAGCAATTGAAGTCATCTTCAGTAGTTTGGATTCACCATCTCACATTATTGGCAATGTCATTTCCAGTCTTTCATCTTTAGCTTACCAGAAATGATGTTTCATGTTATTAACTACATTGTATCAACTTCACTCTTAGTTTTGATGTTTAACATCAACTTTAACATTGATTTGAATTCTACTTCAACTAATTGACATTTAGTGTTAGAATTTACTTTTGACATTCTATGTCAATCTTTTTACGTCTTGCATTGATTTTAATTTCAATGCCTGGTGTTAGATCTTCAATTTTTTTTAACATTTAACATCAACTTCATTTTCGATTTTTAATGTCAGCTTACTAGCTTTTGATATTCCACATTAATTTAGTTTTGATGTCCAATGTTAGATATTTCATATTCAATTTGCTTTTAATGTTTGATGTCAAAATTTATCTCTAGCTTTTGACATCCTTCATTAGACTTTTGATGTTTGATGTCTAACTTTGCACCTTGCATAATTCCTCCTCTCCAGAAATTGTCAAAATTTTTTGAAAGGTTTTGTGGATTCCACTACATTATTCCTACATGGTCTACAAGGCATTTTTGGCCTATATATAAGAGAATACCCCCTAAATGTAAGGGGTAGATATCTATAATCATGTTAGTAGCATTTTGGCTTTTCAAATAGAGCTTAGCAGTACTTTGCTTCTAAGATATCTGTTGCTCATTTTAGTTTTCTTTGGATTTTCTCTCTTTATTTCCATGTTTACATATTGTATTTCCTTCATGTTATCCTCTTAACACATGAGTATCTGTAGTGAATTAGATTAACACATTGATCTAATCTTTCCTTTGCAATTGTTAGCTACTCAATTTGCTTATGTTCCTATTGTATTTGCATCAGTGCACTCATTAGAGCAAGAACGACATAACATACCTTCTTGTTAGAAGCCTTTAATCTCTAGTACACATCTAGGAACACACTTTTACCAGTTCCTTTATATTTTCATGTAAATCTGGGTTTTCTATTTTGGGATGATTTTTCTTTGGTTTCATTTAAATTCACTTTAGATATGTTCTATTCATGTTTTTATTCTTGGCTTACATGTGTTCATTAATATATTTGTTTCCTTTATGCATTATTTTAAACATTTTTCACTACCAATCTTGCTTTTATATTATCTTATGGTTTTTTGCTTTGCTTAAATGTTTTATATTGGACATTTTATGTGTGCATAATCCCTTTCTTCTTAATACCCACTAATGTGGCAAAACATTTGACTCAAATTGTTGGATTTATTCTTCAATCTCAAAACCCCCTTTAAATTTGAGAAAGTTACCTAAAAAGTTAGTTTTTCCTGGATTGTTTGATGGTCACAAAGTAGCTACCTTAGTTTTATGTAAGTTGTGTTGGTTTCTACTCATTATGATGATTCCTACCATAACATTTTTGGTGTTAGAAGGAGGGTCTCTATGGAAAGGGAATGTTTTTCTAGGATTGTTCTCTATTCCAACTTTTGCCATAGTTTTTATGTCTTCAAATATTTCATTGTTTATTTTTAATCTTTTTCACTAAGTGTTATTGACATCATGTTAATGCATAAACATCATGTCATTTTCTCTTTATAACTTCTGCATCATTTTTCTGAATAGTTTTTAATCACTAACCTCTTTTGACATGTCATGTCAAAATTTTTGCCATGGTATTAAAATTCTGTGATTATAATGTTTCCCTAGAAACCTAAGTCTTATATTTTATTTCAAATGTAAATCTATTTTTAGGAACAAGCCAACACACTAGTAATAGCCTTGTGAAGTCATAGAATCTCTTCAATCACTAGTAAGGCTTCATCATTTGTTTCAAGCATCCTTAAAATTCAAAAGCTACTATATTAGGCCTTTTTAAGTAAACTTAGTCTGACCAACTACAAAGTATCTTGTACCAAATAAGAGCTTGACTACACTCTCATTGTTCGTGTGCTCAAACTCATAGCATAGTATAACTAGATCCATAATTTATCATCTTTTTTTTTCTGATCCTCATCATTCCATTAAGATGGATGATTAGGATGTTGGAAATTTGATGGACTTTGCCATGGAATAGAAGAAAATTTAGAAGCAAGTTCATCTGCAAATCGAGGAAGCTAGGATGAAGACCATCCTCAACTAGCCCCTTGATTCTCATTTTACTTTTAGGATAAGGAATGGTAGTGTTGCTTCTAAATTAGACATCCATCTCATGGATGAAGATAAGGAGAAAGTAATTGGGAGACCCAACAAAGGTAACCCACATGCTTAGCACATTCATCATGTAAACATCTTAGTTGCTCAAGGTAATGCACTTGGATCTATTCTACTTTCTACTAAACCATTTAATATGCTTCTTATGACTACTCTACTTTACCAACTTTTTCCTTCCAATAATGTTAGTAATCCACATTCCATCTTTTAAATATTAGTTCCATCCTTTGAAACTACTTTTTATTCAGTGACTCAGTCTCAGTCCACTATAACTCTATTTCAACCCTTTGTCAACTATCTCGTAGCCCTTTAATGTTTCATAACCTATAGGTGCTTTTCCTTTTCCTATATACCCATATAACCCATTTTTCTTAGGTGTACTTGCCCCAACTCTAAGTGGGCCCATGCCTTATGTGCCACCTTTTTAAACTTCTTCACTAGATACTATGGTTCAATCCCTTATCAATTTCCATATAACAGATCCATAGTTAATTACACTACTTAATGACATGATACTACATTTTCAAAGTAATGAATACAAAATGGCCAAGGTGCTCAGCTTATAAGAAAATGCTCTCGTTTCCTTGGATAAGGTCTTAAATGATCCCATTAGCTCTACAATTCCTTTGTCAATCTTACCTAAGGAAGTTTTGCTACCTACCTTCACCAAGTATAATGATGAAACACGAGACTTTATAAATCATGTGGTTAGTTTTAGAAATGAGTGCATGTTTCTAGCTGTTTACCATCACATTGTGTTGAGATGCTTCTCCAAATCATTATTTAAAAGATCTTTGACATGGTATAGGTCCTTAACACATGAATCTATTACCTCTCTAGAGGAATTGTTTTTAGCCTTCATTGAATGCTTCAAGTTTAGTGTACCTCAAAGCATTGGTGTTATGTCATTCATTGGCATCAAGTAAGCTCCAAATGAATCCATTTATAAGTTCATTTCTCAATGGATAATGACATCAACAAATTTTCCCTATTATTTGAATGAATATCAATTGCAAGACATCTTTAAAGTAGTTGTCATTGATTACATTCAGAAGGGGATGATTTATCATAAGCCACATTCTCTAAATTATGTATTAAAGAAGCTACCATTTAACACAATGAATAGGAATTCATGGTAATTTATAATAATAAATCTACTAAGGCTACTAAATAAGAGTATACCATCCCAACTTCTATGATTATCTCTTCTTTTTCTAAGGAACAAGCCAATGCTCCCTCAACTACTTCCTCATCCACTTAGCCACCTAGAACTTGAATAAGTAATGATTAGTGCAGCAAGATACCCATGAGGTGCTCTTTACTCCTAAAAAATATTTTTAGGGATGGTCACCTTAAGGAGAAATAGGTCTTAGATGAAGCAAAAGCATGCTTTCATCTCATTTAGCTGATAGTTATGGATCCTTCTCAATGAAAAGAAGGAGATCATGAGCTACCTAAGTGATATGACTATCACAAGTACTGTTATTATCATGAGACTACTAGACATGATATAAAAAATTGCAAAAATCTGAAAGATGATGTCTAATATCTCTTTGATAGGGGTAAGGTAGTGGTGGAAAGTGATCCATCCATGATGCATCTAGATAACAAGAAACTAGAGGTATTTTAGAACCCCTTGGAGGCTAGAGGGACAATTTCAACCTTTAGGCCTAAATACAAAGCTAGTAAGTCTTTGCCAAAAGAGCCATATGTCATCTACTGGTCTAACTACGATCAATTCAAGTAGTTCTCACTATGACATTAGAATTCCTATGTGATTTGTTGATCTTACTATGGATTAGATAGTTTGAAGTTATATGGTGAAAACATCAAGATAGACTTGAAGACAAGGGATATTTGTTAGCTTCTACTTTATATCACCATCAAAGTATCGCCAAATGCTATAGTTCCTCTAATACATGTTGATGATGATGTTGGATCGAATGTGATAATGTAATCACATGGGATATTATCAAGTATCTCACCATTTAAGATCAAGTAGTCTTTAATAAAACCTATACTAATCTTGTTTCCTTTAACAACATTTGAGTAGATGTTCTAGGTTCCATTAGGATACCATTCATGATAGATGAGTGTCTTGGTATTAATGACATACCAATATGTCCTTGGCTAGCTCAACACATAGCTATTTCTTCTTCTATACATTAGAAGATTGATATACTTGTTCACAATCATGAGGCTATAATCTTTACAAATAGGAAAATTCCTAGAGTTTCTTGTCTAGAAAGAAAAATACATTCCCATTAGCTTAGTGGAAAGCTAGCTAAAACTTAACTTGAATCTATAGGTAAGCCTATAGTTCTTTACTCCTCTAAGAACTCTGAGGTTATCTCTAATTTTGTAGAGTTCGGCAACAAGTCTATTTCCAATGTTGAATTATAGAATTAAGCTTTGATAAGCTGGAAATATCTTCACCTAAGAAGAAGGATTCTCCTCATCCTTCTTATTCTATAGATCATAAATTTTTTACAAATACTATAACCTTAGATGCTTAGTCTTCAATATTGCTATCTTTTTTTCCATTAGGTGGTGGACATCTATTAGCATATGTTAGGATTTTTCTTTTATTTATTTTCTACTATTCATTATCATTAGGCAATGGTGGTTAGGGAAATTTCTTTAATTTTTTTCTCTTTAATCATTTGTTATTAATGGACAATGTTATGCTAACAAATAGTTGTCATGTCACATCAATTTATTATGGTCATTACTAAGAAGAAAAATGAGAAAGTCAAAATAGATGTGAATGTCAAATCTTTATTCATCTTTGAAAAACTTATAAAATTTTGATGCACATCATAGCTTTTGGCATGATGTCAAAGCTAATGTTAAACATACTTAATGTTTTTTTCAAAGTTTTTGCGTAAAAAAAAAATGATGTAGAAACATAAACAAATAAACAAATAAAAAAATATTTTACAAAATTTTGCTTAGTAACCTTATTCTTTTGTTGGTTCTACCTCTTTTTCCTTGTCAATTTGCATTAGCATGGGCTCTTCTTTTGCTGGTCTTTTGCTGCTCTTTGTAGGATCTACAAATAAATATTCAATACCAAAAAAGTTAGTTTTATTATATTTTGTCTCTCAGATGGAAGAAAATAAAATGAATACTTAAAATTATTAGTGCTTACCCTGTGTCTCTTCATAAATCTATAGGATTCGTTGTTCCATCTTCTCCAAGCTTAGTTGTGTTTAACTTATCAAAGGCTGAACTTGGGATTTGTAATCTTTTAGCTTCTCTATTGAGATATCATCATCTTCTCCTTCCAATGTAGGTTTTTCCTTAAGATCCCTTTATTCTTCTTCTAGTGTGGTGACTACCATATTTTGTGCAAAATCATTACATAATTTTGCCAATTTGGTCTAATTAATGAGCAAATTTTCTACTTCTTATCTACATAAAATTCCTAATCTCTTTAGGTAACTTGCAATACTCTCTTTTGTATCACTTATTTATTTGTTGTTTTCTTCCCTAGCTTTCCTAGGCTATAACCAAATTTCTTAAGCATGTCATGTATTGGGTCATGGCCAAAGCTGAGTATTTCCTCTACATTAATGCTCTTTAGAACTCTACTATTTTATCCATCTCTATCTTGTATGCATGGGAAGGATGGTTATGCCTCACTATGTTACTGCTGTGAATTTATACTTCTAGCAACTCTACTTAGTCAAACAAAATCTTTATTTGCTTGTCGATTTCTTCCTTATTCTTTCATGCTTGCTCTAACGAGTCTAGGAGTATGGTGTTGGTATTAGCATGTTCAATGAACAACACTCCCATATCCTTTGCATAGTTAAGAGCAGCACTTATTTTTTCAGCAACAATCTTTTTTGCTACTATGTCTATGTTTATTGTGGGATCATGGAAGGTCACCTGATCCCTATCTAACTTTATGTTTATTTTTGCATTTTCAACCTTGAGAATGTCAGATTCTCTATCTTTAGTTAATGAACATAATTTTATAGAAATAATATTCACAACTCACCTTCTTCTAGAGAAAGTAACTTTAGCCTTGCATTTATGTCTTTTGCTAGACCCTTTAACATCAACTACCTGTCTTTGACATAAGTCCATATTTTTCTTTTCATCTTTATCAAAGAGAAGAAAATGGTTAAGTGTTACTGATGTCAAAATATAATAAATGTCAAAAATTTTAACGTTAGGTCATTTACAGTTACTATATGATGTGGAGATTCTAGGGATAGTCACTTCCTTTATGCATTTGTAAACCTTTGAATTGGTCAAAATTGGTTTGCTGGTAGGAGTGATGCTTAATAGAGGAGGAGGGAGTTTAAACTCTAAAAGTTCATCTCTTTCCCAATTCCCAACTTCTTGCTCTTCTTAGCTTATTTCATTATAACATAAATCAAGAAAATTTGAAAAATTCATACTTTCTCTCTTTCCTTCATCTTCCTCTAATGAAAAAAAGTCTTCCAAGAAGTCTTTTTCTTCCCTGCTTATACCTTTATTTTCTCCTTTGGGAATAGAGAAAAGCATAAAACGTAACTTCTTAGCTTTGTGTTCTAATGCCTATCTATCCCTTGCAACTTCTACAATTAGAAAAAAAATTTCAAGTGTTAATTTACGTTGTTTTCAAGTTATGTCAAAACTAGAAATGATGTTGTGTCAAAAACACTTGGTAAAATTTTTTTATATAAAAACTAACATAAAAAACTTATTTTTTCCTCTAATTTCTTGTTGGAGATACTAATTTCTCATGTCTTTGAAGATATTTCTCCCTCTGGAAGAGTCTTTCTTTCTCTTGATGGTTTTTCCTTCTTCACAGTTCTAGAGGTGCTCTTCAAAATTTTCTCCTTTCTTGCTTCAACATCCTCACTTACTTTCTTTTGGGGCTTTTCAATGCCTTTAAACACTAAACACACAACCTCTTCTCTAGTCTTTGACTCTCACGTTAAAAGACCTCATCTTTTGTAACATCCCACCCTAGCAAGGGTAGGGTGATGCCTAGGATCAAGAAATCTTAGCACAGAAGCATAATAACTAAAACCAATAATGTGTAGGATACATGATAATATGAAAAGTAAAAGGGTATAGAACTTTCCTACCATACCAAAAACCAAACATATATATATATATATATATATCACCTTAGATAATTGCATGTCTCTATGTAAAGAAAACTATACATTGCTTGGTAAAAATACAAAAAAAAAAAAAAACACACATAACCTCATCATCATATAAAGAAGAGTACAAAGAGTTCCATACAAGGGTATCTAGTCCATAGTATTGTACATGAAAATAAATCAACATGAAAATATACATCAACCAAGCATAGAAGCTTTTCCCCTCCTCTACCCTTCTTCTCTGTGCTCGTCTAGGCTCTTGCACCTTTCACTTGTAATGAAATAAAGTCAGTACACTATTGAGTGGGAAGCCTTTACACTTCCCTTGCTAGATGGTCAACAAGTGTTGCACTAGAGGAGAGGAGTCGTGTACAAGGTAACCTACAACATTGTTAGTCTCATGCATGCTTAAAACAACACACACCATATCAACCATAAAGCTAACATATGTTCATACAAGCACAAACAAAGCCATGGTCCGACATCATCTATCATGCCCATGATATACCAAAAATAGTCCATGATCCATACAATCATAATAGAAATAGAACATTTAGACTCAATGATATGACTCACAAACCAATACTATCACATACATAGCCCACGTCATTACTAGGATATTCATGCTTAGTGTAGCATGTGAAACGTTGCCATGAGTACTTATAATAGCCATTACTTGTAGGTCTTTTATTAGTTTTTTATTTATCTGACCAGTGCTGGGGTCCATCAACATATGACCTACAACCACTAGCCTTCTGGAGGACTAATGATAGGGATGAACACACCTATGACACGGACCAGCTGTAGGGATGAACACACCTATGACATGGACCAACTGTAGGGATGAACAAACCTACGCTCTCCCACTCTCAAGATGAGGCCTAAGATAGGAGCCTCACTAGTGCATCACAGTGGGGGTCAATCCATACTACCTCTTGGGTGCCTCATCACCAATTGGTTGACACCCTCATGCTAGCACCATCCACCAACAACCGTCACAAGTGTCATCATGAAAACATATACATAGTTCAGCTAGCTTAAGCTAACACATGTCATAAGTACAACACACCCAATGGAACAACTACATAAATCCATCCCTAATAGTTACAGTAATGCCATGAAAACAATACCATGATGCAACAAAATAACAAGAAAACCTTGGTATGACAAACATTACCCTATTCCTCAAAAGACATGAACCTCCATACAAATGACCACTAGAATAACCTTTAAAATAAAATATGCCCAAAGAGAAAACTAATCCCAAAATTAGAAAATACTTCCCAAAATGATCCCAACGATACTAATTTTACCTAAATGGGACTCCTAGAAGCAAAGTTATGTGTGTTTAAAGTTTGGTTAATAAAATAATATTTGGAACACCTAGGAACACTCACACCCTAATAGGCCCCACAAATAGCATATCATATGAGGCTCATCAACACCACATATCACAATCCAAAAGTCCACATCATCTCATACACTACAAATATATATATATATATTCATTCATAATCCATAACCAAAATTGTTCAAATTTGGGAAAAAGAAAATAACATGTCCAAGCTTAATCCTTAAGCTATACATCCCACATGCCCACATTGTGTAATCATATATACTAATCTAGCACAAAAATACAAAGGAAAAGGCAAAGAAAATCCACCAATTCAAATTGTTGGGGTTGAAAGGCTGAAACAAGGAGAAAATCCTCAAAAATCTAGTAGGACTTCATTTCACTTCCAGTAAGTTCTGCGCCCACGTAGATATGACCACAACAATCCCAAATCCAAGTTCAAAACAAGCAAAAAGTATCCACAAGGCTCAGAATCTAGAAAAAGAAGAAAATAGAAAGAAAAACGGTAGAAAACAGACTCTTGTGCATTTTCTATTTTTGAAATAGAGAAAATAGAAGAAAACAGACAAAAACCCAAGCATGGCAGTCGACAATGGTCTCTTTATCTACAAATATGAAAAAAAAAAACAAATTTAGGCCACGTTACTTGTGGCAGTAGTAAAAAAAAATGGTGGTGTCAGCCATGGTAGTGGAAATACTAAAGGAAAAAAAATAAACATAATAAACATAATATACATTTAGCCCTTGTTTGGGTTTATTGGGCACATGTCACGTGCTATGTGAGTTTTACTTTTTGCCTTGGTTATTTTTTAACTCAAATTATTTATTATTTTTTGAACAATATTTTCATAAGTTAGTTTTATTTTTGTCTTTGCCCCTAATATTGTAAACTTTAAACCTATGTAACAAACACACCAAGATTCTAAATAAAAATATGTTTGAACCTACGAGATCCTTATCACATGTGCTACACATTCACATGCTAAAATCATACTTGAACATCACACAACATAGTGCTATAGTACAAATGCCTACCTATCAAAATCACACATAAAGCATAAAAACATATTGGATTAGTGCTCTTGTACCCCAATCCCACACCCCTGCCAGCAACATCACCTGTTTAACACATCACATAGGGCTAGTGTACATAATCATGTTAGTTAAGCATGTAAAGACATCATAATCATATCAAAAAACGAAGCCTCATAACATATAAAATACATTAACTTGTCCTTGAAAACCCACCGGGACTCCACATGTAATGTCTAAATCATAAGCGTATGACTATACCTATTAGCTTTGGGTGGGGTGTAACATCCTTCAATCATGTAAGTAGACATTATAGTTCCTAAGTGTTGGCATAGTAGGGAGTCTACTTCTGAGGTAACGTCAACTTATTTCCTTCCATTATAGGTAAAAAAATTTACCACTACTTTTATAAATTCATAATAAATCCAAAAATTGAGCCTTTTGCTCACCATCTTCTTCTTCTTCTTTTTTTGTTCTCCTTGGATAGTTTTTCTATCCCCTCAACTACCCCTTAATAAATCACTACTGCTGAGTTGGCTACCCTTCCTTGGAACATAGCCTAGTACATTTTGTACAATCTTCTAGGGACAAGTTCCAATTTTTGTCCAATATTATTATAGAAGAGCCTCTTTATAAATAAAGGGAAAATCCTTTTTAGATCTTCATTGTTCCCTTTATTGACATTGATTGCATCTCTCTTCTATGATCCCACCCATGCCTCAACTATTGATAGCTCTACCAAATCCAACTTGTTGCTATTAATCTTTATTTCTCTTTTAGGGAAGCCTAACCAATACCTTAGTGTAGCTAGATCCAAATTGATCATCACTTGTTTCTGGTCTACATGAACAACCAAAACTACCTTGTTGGTTGCATAACTTTTTCTTAGTTCACCATACTTTGCCACACTAGGGTAGGGGTGCTTTAGGTATAAAGTACATAAAATCCATATCTTATCAAATCATCCAAAATACTTAACTTCATCACCCTCAAAAATTCACTTTTGGAAACTTTGTGCCTCACTAGTAAGCCTCACCTCATAATTCTCTGCTTCTCCCATGATGTTAATGAATTTGGAGTCATCACTGTCTATTTGACTTGCAAATAGGCATTAACTCTAATCAACTAACTTTTTCTCTTTGAAAATAGCAAAAATATAAAAAATACCTTTTTAGAATCTTTATGTACTTTTTAGACTTAGGATAATCCTTGATTCCTTAGGCCACTTTGTGTGCTCTTCATGGACTTCATTCCACAATAGGTGAAGCCACCCCCTATTTTCATCTTGTTTCCAAAACCTATATGTCCTTAGACTCTTGTATTGTACATCAAATTTAGACATCACCTAAGGTCTCCAATTTTGATGTTGTAATAGATTTTGAATGAATTTCATATAATCAAGACTTTAAATATCTAGATCATTGAGCCTATACCATGAAATTCAAAATTAGTTTCTTTATGTAATAAAGGCTAAATTTCTTTTAACTCCAAATCTTTTCTAACTCACCTCTTAATAAAAATCTAGGCTTGTGATGGATCTGTGTTTCTAGCAGTAGTGTACAATTGGCACTAAATTACTGATATTCTTTGCATTTCCACAACTTGTTCAAGAATTTATTGTACACCAAGACATCCTTGGTTAGCTCCTCAATGTCTGACCATAGCTTAGAGATAATTTGTGATGAGACGCAGATTGCACAAGCCGCGATATCGCGTACGCGATATCGCGGTCCGCCGCCATATCTATAAATAAGAGGTGGCACTCCCTTCATTTCCCAATCCTGGCTAGAAGTAGCGAAGCTCTGGTAGTTTGAACACTCCAGAGCTAGATTAATTTCCCATGTGCCCGCAGTAGGAGTCCTAGAGTGAACGGCTCTTTATTCGAGCAACTTTGTAACCTGAACACAAGTTGTGTACGGAAATAAAGACGAACTTGATTGGATAAACCTTGCAGTACATGGTTTTATTTTGTTGTTATTTATTGCTTTCCTAGTGCACACGAGTACGACTTGATTACGAGCATCTACGGATGTGTACGGCTAATCAAGGAATCGGCTGCTCGTCGCAACGCGTGAGTACGACTTGATTATGAGCATTGTGACTGCTTGGTAACCTAGTAGTGTATTCTAGGATTTGCGCTTGGTAATCCCAGTGGTAGTCCAATGTGTACGGCTGGTCAAGGAATCGGCTACTCATCGCTAGGCTAGAACGTGTGATAAGTACGACTTGGCTACGAGCATCCACGGGTGTGTACGGCTAGCCAAGGAATCGGCTGCTTATCACACTTAGGCTAAATAGGTGCCTCAGTACGACCACTTCGAGCACTTGTGTTACGTGTGGTGATCCCAGTAACGATTAGCGTTTGGTAGCCACAGTTGCATAGTTCAGGGTGTGTCCGGTAAGTGGGAACGGATGCTGACGCTAGTTAATTTAGACTTAGGACATTAGTTAGAGTTAGTTAGTCTCTCAACCCTTCCCCTCATAGCTTAGGAGATAAACCGAAAAATACCAAAAAATCATATACCTCAGAATTGCTTAACCATACACCGTGACACATACAAGCAAGCCTAGGAAGACAACGAATGATTAACCCCAAGTGTTTCTTGTGGCGTTAAGGCATTTAGTCTGCGGAGTTCGACCGGATCGCGCGTACATGCTCGTATTCGTATGGTTGAGTGTAGGGCTACCTTGCCACTCATCATTGGTGTTGTTGCCGGGGACTAAGTGTTTTTACAACAATTGAACATAAGGGATATCACTCACATCATTGTGAGCTTTAACGAACCTTTGGGTTAATCAGTTAATTAAGAACATAAATAACGGTAAAATAGCACACCATTAAGATGGCTTCTTTTCATGAAATCAACTCACCTAAGGAAAACATAGGAGACGGTCAGCATCATATGCATAACTCAAATCAGCCATGTCCTAAACAATCTAAGGTCACATATACTCATCCTGATGAGTATGTCTTGGACTTTACTTTTATTCTCCATCAGGATGAGCAACTGCGATGGAGAGATTTGCAAGGTAACATTATGTTACCCTTGGATAGATCTGCCCCTAACATGCTTTTCCGTTCCTTAGCATAGATTGGCATGCAAGAACTGTTCGCGGAATACGTTCTGGATGATTATGACATGAGGGATTATCATCCCACAAATGCCCAACGTATTCGGGATGAAAGGCAGGAGAGCCAACATTCATTGTTGAAGGGCAAGGTCCCCCATGTCATTAGTGAAATAGGAGGCGAGGAACCCCTCACAATGGGTTTCTTAGAAAATGATGTTCCTCCTCCTCACTCTGGTGAAGAGGTAAAGCATCAGGGGCTTCGATCAACTGTACATGCTATAGGCTCTGATCCCCGTGAGCACCAACTGTTCACGGCAGGAACAACTACTCACACTAAGGATAGACACTTAGATCGTCACAACGATCGAGGCCTGAAGCAGCCGAAGAGAAGGTAAGAAACATCGCCATGGTGATGGATCCCCTTCCTCTTCTCCTTCATCTCACCATTCACACTCTCCTTCCACATCTGGGCACAACCATCGTGAGCATAACGGAGAGAGTAAAAGTAAAAGGGAAGATGAAATACCTCGACAAGAAGGTCGAGAGGAGTTAGGACAAGGGCAAGGACGTAGGGAGAGTAGGGAACCACCACGAAGACATCACAGACGTCATGAAAGAGATGATCATGACGAGCCCCTACTCGCAACCCGAAGTATGCTTAACATAACAGAGGCAGTTAGGATTCCCACAAGGCATTTAAAGGATAGTCGGATCAAGCGATTAGACATGAACAATATCCCACGATTTGAAGGGGGATACAATGCTGATCCGCAAAATCATTTGCAGGCATTCCACGATGCCTGTGCCTTGCAGAATATTGATAGTGAGTGGCAGAAGCTTAAGTTGTTCCCAAGGACACTCATCAAAGAAGCAGAGAGCTGGTACCGGTCCTTAGAACCGGAAACCATCAGGAGGTGGAGTACGATGCTTGAATTGTTCAACAACAAATATCAAACGTACTCCAGAGTGTCCAACTTGCGTAAGCAGATCCAAGGCTGGAAACAAGGTGCTTATGAACCCTTGGATGCTGCCATGGCCCGTTACTATACACTGCTACATCGTTGCCCGGGCCATGGGTACGCTAAGCGGGATCAACTTCGCCACATCGTGGATGGGCTAAGAAATGAAACGAGAAGAACTCTTGGGACTTACGCCCAAGGGAGACTCTCCCAACTAAGAGCCCATGAAGTTGAAAGCTTGTTGGAACAAGTAGCACAAGAAGAGGGTGAGCTACGGAAGAGAGAAAGTCCAGAAGAATACAATCGCGATCCCTCCCTTCGCAAGAAGGGAGTGAAATTCTGTGATGAGGATGATGAGTCACCACTCGAAGAGTTGGTGAACTGGAAAACCTTGCCGATCCAAAAGTTAACAATAGAAATAGCAGCTAAGGTAGACGATGTATGGAGTTCCTTAGACTCTAAAATAGAACAGTCTTGAAAATTGTAGAAGAGTCTAAGGTTGAGCAAAGTAGTGACAAAGG